>JAODLD010000001.1:47827601-47849054 GCA_026781065.1 Mormyrops boulengeri
CAATTGGCAGACCCTTGAGGGTACAGCCCCAGTGACAAGCAAAGGTATAAATTTGTACCCTTTTTTCTGAGAGTGTACTTTAGGAAGTCTTGAATAGGTTATCTTCCCGTTATTGTATATACCTTGACCGTCCAACCAATTAATACAACCACTTAAACACCATATAAAAATGCCAGCGCGTTTAAAAAGTATTTGCCCGGATTTAGTTGCTCTAATAGAGCAACTAAGGTTAATTACCTTGCTCTTTATATATAAGCCCCCTTCCTCGGACTTAAACCGGTTATCTAAATGTTAATGAATTGTGACTACATATGTATCGAGATGCAAGAGCGTATAAATCCGAATGTGTATCCTGCCATTTGTGTGCAGGGGCGTGCGTGGAATATATAGCTCTATGATTGTGTGCTTGATTTTAACTGTGGCTCCAAAATTCCTACCTCATTTAAAATTCCTGGTCTACTCCACCGTTAGACAGCCCAATTAACTAATGGAGTGCACTAGTAAGGAAATACATTAAATGTATAGCTGGCGGCAGTGAAGGCGGGGTTTGCAAACTACAGGTGTTACTGAAAGCATTTATCCGTCGCTTATTTTATATGTGTTATAATGCAATACCACCAGAAGATGGCGTGTCAGCATTACATTTGGTCAGAACGCCTGGAGTGGGACGATGTTGCGATATCGGTTTGTTAACACGACATACTTAAAGGTATAGATGAGGTACTTTTAGCATTTCATCTGAACGATTGTGGGGATGGTGTAGGTGGAACGATGTTTGAGAAACACATATTTCGGTCACGCAGCACCACTTTTTAAGTTTGTCATGCTCCGCATTTAGAAGATTTGCGCATACCTATGCGTTTTTTGGTCATTGTATTTCATGCAGTATATTTTTCTGGAACATATGACTGTTAAATGGTGGTACGGTGGCCTTCCATCCTCCAGTATTACAGGTTCGAATCCTACCTCTCCTCTGTGTTAACGGAGATCTTCCTGGGTCACTCCTGTAGTCCAAAAACGTGTTTAGACGAACTGCTATGTCCCATTTACCCATAATGTATGTACCCTGCGATCGTTGCCCTGCGCTGACTGGAATGGTTGCGGGCCTCCTGTGACCCTGCTGAGTATAAGCAGGTGAATGATACTTGCTTAGCATATAAATCCTGTGATGTGATGTGAGGGTTTTTTTTTACTGTGACATTATTATTACCCTGTATCAGTTAAATAATGGCGCGATGCTTTAACGTTTGTGTGGTTCCGATGAACTGCCTGCGCAAGGTGAATTATGTCAGTCAATGCAAGTAGTGAAGGAGGATAAATTTCTACACAAAAAACAGAGAAAAGAGTGATGAGTGAAATGTACATATTTATATACATACTAGAAAAAACACTATTTTCTTAAAAAATTAAATGTTCTGCACAATTGGTATTCCATGTTAAATAATTATAATAAACAACAATAATAATAAATAAATTCATCACATGGTTTTTCACATACCGGTTGTACAAACAATAAATTATAATTTCAGTGCCGTGTTCCTGTCATTCCGTTGTAGGGTCTTTTTCCCTGTGGTGGGCGTGTCAGACAGTACTTGATAGAGTGCGTATACGTCGGTTCAGGTATGTGGGTCTGTTTATTTTTGCTCGGCAGTGATCCAGGCAGTCACGTCAAAAGAGGGGGGAAAGATATCTCATTCTCTGCATTATCTCCATTCCCTGTATTGCGTAGGTGCGTCAAAAGGGTCCTCACGCCCAATTAGGAGATGGGTCCAGGCGCTTGGGACCGCAAGAAGAACAGGAGAAGGGATATTAAAGTTTATAGGTCAAAAATGGTCTGGAGCTTCATGCTCAGGACTCATGTACAGTTACTTGGAGTGTAGACCCTACATGGTCTTGTGGAACTTTCAGTTTCTATATTTGTGTCCAAGTGCCATGAAACGGGCAGTGTTTCAATTATGAGATGGAATGGTAGATTGGGAGATGATTTCGGTATGGCCTTGGTTATTAAATACATGACACTTCTTAAGGTATTGTCAGTATTCATAAAAAGCTTAAACAGTTGGTTAATGTGTGTGTGTGTGAGGGAGAGAGAGAGTGTAAGTGCAACTGATTGAATTAGAGAGGTCTTTAAAACAAATCAAACTGATTTGGGTACAATTTCAACAATTCCAGATTGTGTTTCCCAATACCAGAATTGCAAAAGCAAGTTTCCCTCTACCTGTTGCTTTTTTTTTTTGCAAGTATCTAGGGCATTGATTGTTTTCATGAAAGGGTTTCCTGAAAAGTCCTAAACAAATTGATAGACGGACAAGTGCAGAACACCAACCTTAATGACGGGGGTGGAGGGCCCACCGTTTTTTGGGTTTCAAGCTGGTTGAAGACAGGAGAAGTTCAGTTGGACTAACACACTGCAGTATAGCAAGACTGCAATTTGGCATGCGTGCACACAGAAACGCACTCGCAGACTCAAAGTAACCTCTGCTCACAGTCAGGCACGCCAGTGTTTCAAACACCCAGGATCCGTGTACCATCACACACAGAAACTCATAGAAGCACGCTTGATGCATAACATTGACGTACGAAGTGCTGGAAGGCAGATGGGATGACGTTTGGACAGGAGAAGTCGCACACAGTCATATAAGCAGACATCACAGAGTGCCTGTGAGGAGGAGCTGCAGGGTGAAATGTTTTATCCGCCTTTTGTCCCAATCCCCCCTCCCCCCTGGTCATACCCGCCATTGGTCCGCATGCAGTGAGATCCTCAGTCGATGGCATCAGGGGTTGAAACTCCAGACAATGGTTTCTATTGTAAGTCAGTTTCAGTCTACTGGTAACTCTGTGTATTATTCTCTCATTGGTGCATTGCTTTGCCCATGGTCTTGACTTCTTAGTGTCAGCCCATCCCACTGGAGTCTTTTTATGCTGGGGCCATATAGTCCATTCCTGCCCTATTGTAGCAGAGTCTGATTCCTTTGCTGCAGAGCTGTCGTCCAATCATGAACTGCTGGATCAGGATTCCGCCCCTCACTCTTGTCCAATCCGGTCATTATTTTACCCCCAGGGCTCGTCCCTTTAGTGTGTAAGCATAGCAAGGGCATAGATGGATGGTAGGATAATTTCACAGCCCTGGTCAAGAGCTCAGACACACAATGATGACATGAGTACAACAAAAATCAAATAATAATGCATTGCTGATTAATGGTAACTGTGATAATAATGGGTGATTTGATACAAAAAACAAAAAAAGACTAGTGGGTGAAGTCCTGGGTGTATCCATATGCATTTGAGCCGGGGCGACCTGTGTCTACTTGTGGCTGTGGCCAGCCGGCTTTGGCCTCAGCACTTCTTTACGAGGCACTGTTTGAAGGCAGAGGGCCGCTCCCCCAATGGGCAGCTCTTAGCCAGCCGTCCCTGTGGGTCCTTGCACTGCACGGTGCGTGTCTGCCAGCCTGCATCGCATGTTCGGGAGCAGGCCAGCCAGGGCCCCGTATCCCACTGTGGCTGGGGAGTGCTCTGCACAGGTGGTGAAGTTTGGGCCGGTAGGGGAGGTGGCCGGGGCATGAAGAAGCTGTAGCGCACGTCGAGTGGGCGCTTGGCATCTGTTGCGAGGATCTGGACTACCACGTTCTCTCCTAAGGCCCCGGGGCCCAGGCTCTGCAGGGCATCGTCCTTCTGACTCCAGCCGCTGTAGTTGAGCACCGTGCCATTGAGCTGGATGATGGTCTCTGAGGTCGAGATCATGAACTTGCCATTGAGCAGGTAGTCCCCACCAGGTTTGCGCAGGGCCAGGTAGGCTGTGAATCGGGGCTGATCCTTGGGCTTGTGCTGGCGGATCTTGATGTGGGTGGAGCCTGCAGGGATCTTCACCACATCCGTGTAGCCCTTGCTACAGTTGGGAGGGGGGAGTGAGTAAGAGGAAGGTCAGGAACATGCTTGGGGTAATGGCACTATACAGCAGACAAACACTCAAGGTCAAAATAGCATGGAACTCCTGTGTGAATGTATCTTGGATTAGGTTCTACCACGGACTGATCCCATTGTCTCAACAAACAAAACTGGGCGAGAGATAATTCAATGCACAGAGCTGAAGCCCTGCTATGAAAATAGATTAACATACCAAAGGTCTTCAGCTACATGGACCAAGAAGGCGTCCTGCATCATCATTGAAGGACCATCACACAGCCTTAGTGAGCTCCACGCATCCTTCATGTCTGAGTGTGTGTGTGATCTGCTGGTGGTCAGCCTGAGCATGTAACTCACCTCTTCTTGGTGAAGTTGCCCATGACCTTGATGCAGCTTGTACTGTTCCCCCCACAGACGCCACACTTGTCGAAGTGCAGCTTGGAGCCGATAATGCCATCGCAGCCGGTACGCACGCACTTCCCCCGCACGCACACAGAGTTACTGAAAGGCCGGCACTCAGTACCATCAATCACCTGGACAAAAAGACAATTGGTGAATGGCTTGGCCCTCTTCATCTTCATCCTGTCGTATCATCAGTTTTAATCCTCTATTTTTCTTCGGAAACTTTATAGAGGGTTGGCTTTTAGCTCTCTGGAACCATATCAGATGCTGGCTTGTAACTCTCTCAAACCCTGTGGAGTGTTGGCCTGTATGCCTCTGGAACTTTACAGAGTGTTGGCCTGTAACTTTCTGGAGCCTTATGAACTGATCGCCTGTATCCCTCTGGAACTGTACAGGGTTTTGATCTGTAGCTCTCTGGAACCCAGTGGAGGGTTGGTCTTTAGCTCTCTGGAATACTGGGGAGTGTTGACCTGTAGTTTTCTGGTACCCTATGAAATGCTGACCCATAGATCTATAGACACTAGGATGCTTCAGCTCACAGCTCATCCTCTAGAGCAGGTCAAAATAATCAAATCTTTGGTACATGACGTAAGTTCAGTATCTCAGCCAAAGTTTTTCAGCTCACCCTGTTAGAAAACACAACGTAGTAGCCTGTGCCCTTGGCCCGACAGGTGAGTTTGCATACATCCCCAGGCAGTACTCCAGCGTACTTGGGCATCCACTCCACAAACGACTTCACTCCTTTGGGGTCCACCTGGTGACCATTCCGTGCCTCACACTGCTCCTGGCGATAACTCTTACCTGGGGGGTGTGGTAGAGGGAACAGCTTCATTAACAGAGTGTCCGTGTGTAGGGTGTCTATGTGTAGTTTGTTTTTGCTATACACTATTGTCTATTTCTGTATGTGAAGTATATATATTTGTGCATGGTCTGATGAGAGTATGGTCAAAGAGATCAAACTCACTGGAAGCAGGACAGGGCGTGACATTGCAGGACCGGTAGATGGCCCTCTTGCCCGTGCAGTAGCGGCCATTGTTGCGGGGGGCGGGGTTGTTGCACTGGCGGTGTGCAAACTGCACCCCGCCCCCACATGTGCGTGAACACTCGCCCCAGGACCCCCATGAGCTCCAGCTTCCATGGTTTGAGATCTGAAGGAAGAAAAAAACAGCAGAAAATGGTAAGGCTTTCTTTCAACCAGCAGGGGGGGCAGTCGCTAAGGAAGTCGTAAAAGGTTTGACAGGAGGGGCACTTCTCTTGTACCCCTGAATTTGGTACATAATCTAATTTTCTTCAATAATCATCTGGCTAAATTCATAGATAAAATTTTAAATAGTCTCTTTAGAGCAATGTCACTGCCTCTATAAATGAGCTAACATGGCCTTCTCCAATCTCCTCCTCCAGACATCTAAGCTGGAGACAAACAGGAAGTAAACATTACAGGGGAACACAGGGAAGTGGGTGGCTTCCTAGTTAAGACTACAGCTATCTAACCAAGATGATAACCATTCTTAATCCGAGGGTCTGTGATAGCTTTGAACAAGCCATCCCTTCTCTAAAAAGTATGTGGTACTTCTGTAATCAGGTGGGACTGTACACAATAATATGGATGTACTTATGTACAGTGTCCTTTGTGTGACAGTAGCACATGCAGTTCACTTTGTCCCTTTGTCCCCAAAAAGGACAGAGGAGGTCACGGTGGGATAGAAACGACAGCCGTGAGCAGCATAGCAATACCTCCTGTTCTGTTCCCTCACAAGCCCGTCTGCCTGCATACACAGACACTCACAGTCCACGTATCCATATCTTCATGGGGACTCTCCTAAGTATTACAGTCTTACCTATCCAGCCCTAACTATAAGTAACCAAACAAAATACAAGACTTGTTTAGTTTCCAGACTGAAAAAATGTCCCCAAAAGGTAAAAAGTTATAGGTTTTTGTCACATTGTCGGCAAATCTGGTCCCCACAATGTAATAATTACAAGCAAACACATACAGTCAGACATAATCAGATCACTTCCTGCCTGGGGGTGTGGATGACACTCAACATTTCGATAACAGCCCTTCTGAAATGATTGGTATACTGGCTTAGTGGCCAACACAGTGTTGTATGTCAGCTGTGTGTGTGGAATTTGCATGGTATTTTCTCATGGAGTTATATGTGGAATTTTCCCCCTGTGGTTACTTCAGTTTATTCCCACAATCCAAAGACGTGAAGTAAGGCTAATTGGGGTGTCTAAGTTTGCCAGTGTTGCCTGTGATGGACTGGAGAATCCCTGCCTTGTGCCTTAAACAGCCTGGGACAGGCTGTAGAATCCACCCCCCCCCCCCCCCAGACCTTGCCCAGGATAAACTGTCTGGGATGGGCTGCAGACCCTACCCCTCGGAGTTTACCCAGGATAGATTGCCTGGGATAGGCTACAGAACCCGCTCTCCGAACCCTGCCCAGGATAGGCTGGAGACTATGTCCCCTCCGGACCCAGCCCAGAATAAACTGCCTGGGATAGGCTGCAGACCCTGCCCCCCCAGACCTTGCCCAGGCTAAACTGTGTGGGATAGGCTGCAGACCTGACCCCAGACCCTGCCCAGGAGAAGTAGTGGGCAGTGTTTTCACTAAAGGGTTTCAGGTAGATTGGCTTATTCCCTCCCCGAGCCTCACCGTGTAGTGCTTCTTGCGGGTCTTGTCCACACACTTGCCATGTAGACATATGCGTCCCTTGGCACAGGGGGTGCCCTCCACTGCTGGCAGCTTCTTCGTGAGGCAGACCATTTGACCCTGACGGATGACGGCGCACCAGAGACGGGCGCACACATCCATACCTGGGCACACTGTATATTCTGGACCAAAGGCCAGCTGGCACTGGCGAATGGCATCGTAGCTCTGGCCTGGCAGCTCTTCTGGGCCCAGCAGAGGCTGGCGGGGGGAATCCAGGAGACAATCCGCTGTGGGGCAGGAGGGAACACAGAAATTTGTGCAACTCAGTGTGTGGGAACAGTGGGGAATATAGATTGAGAGAAACAGAAGAGTGAGAGGAAAGCAGAGAATATATAAGGAGTGGAATACAGAGTGAGGGGAAAACGGAACAAAGAAGGAATGGAATAGAGAGAGGGGAAGGCAGGGAATATAGAAGGAATGGAATAGAGAGAGGGGAAGGCAGGGGATATAGAAGGAGTGGAATAGAGAGAGGGGAAGGCAGAAAATATAGAAGGAGTGGAACAGAGAGAGGGGAAGGCAGGGAATATAGAAGGAGTGGAATAGAGAGAGGGGAAGGCAGGGAATATAGAAGGAGTGGAATACAAAGAGGGGAGTAGAATACCAGCAATGTTTGAATTCAGGGGCTGTTTCTTAGAAGGACGTGGCATATGAAGGTGTAGCCTTTGTAGACTGCATTCCTCAATGGTCAAATGGGATAGTCTAGCCTACGGATAATATCCTGTTTGTGTCACCAGCTGCTCCCCCCTTTCCCTTATCGCCTAGCTGGGACAGACTCACTTTTCCTATGTGTAATGAATCTTGAGATATGTTGCATCCTTTGTAACTTGGCAAAAGAAGGACGCATTTCTAGACCGCATTTGAAGGAGCTGTATAAATGGGATAGACTTGTCGCACTGCTGTGATGCATTTGGTCTTCGAATACAGCCTTTGAAGGACGCTGGCCCTGATACTCCACTTAAAAGTTCAGCAGATGCATCTGAGCAAGCGGGGGGGAGCAATAACCTAACCACAGCTTAAAGCTGCTGTTCCAAAGCAAAACTACAGCTACATTAATTAGGGCCGAGTAGAAATACTACATAGTATTCTTCTGAATTGCTTAGGCCACAAGAACTTTGCTGGACTCCCCCCTCTGTCCCCTAGCCCCTACCCTGGTCCTAGCACAGCTCCAGCTTCTCCTCCCCACCCTTCCCTTCTTGCTCACCATGTCCGTCGTCAAAGAAGTCAGTTATGGTGGAAGAAGTGCAACGGCTCCATGGTTTCGAGGCATCGATGGATGTAAGGATGGAGGACATGAGGCGCTTGTCCTCGTTGGAGCCGAAGCGCTCCTCACAGAACTTGGAGTCGTCATGGGAGAGACCTAGCAGGTGGCCTAGTGGGCCGCAGATGGGATGAAAACCATCAAACGTACCGAGATGTGAATATGAAACACCAACAAAACATGGCATATATGCATGGCACATGTTTTCAGCTATGCCCATCATTCCCCCAGATGCCATGTATTGCAACCGCATGACACCTCCCCCACCACCCCCAATAGGGTCCCATGCAAGCATCTTTGCTGTTTGGAGTCTTTGTCTGGTTTGTAAGTGTCTGTTAGTAGCTGTTTTTGCATTCTGTCTGGTGATCTGTATTAAGTTAGTGGAGGACTTCAGGAGTCTCGCTTTGTCGTTGTGTAGCTCCTGTTCCAGTTTTGCTTACATTTGTATGTTGCTTTGGACAAAAGTCTCCTAAATGTATGTCCGTCCATCCATTCTCTGTAACCACTTGCCCGATTCAGGGTTGCTGGGCTATAAGCACAAGGCAGGGAACAACCCAGGGTGGGTTGCCAACACATCATCAGGCACACTCACACCCCTACAGGAAATTCGGTAACTTCCATTAGCCTCAGCATGTTTTTTCGACTGGAGTGGGGGGGGAGAATGGTAGTAGCCAGAAGAAATCCCATGATGAGTTGGGGAGAACATGCAAACTCCACACACATGGAGCTATGGCAGAGACTTAAATCCAGGTCCCAGAGGTGTCCGGCAACAGTGCTAATAATTACACTACCATGCTGCTCCATCTGCTAAATGTGTAGAATGACAAATGTAAATATAGGTCTGTTGCAAAATACCAGAGATAAAACATCTTTGATCAAACCCAAGATCAGATCTACGGCTCAGAAACACGACTGTCTTGAGTATGAGTCACCGGTGAACACCCCCATCTCCATGCCTTAACATAAACTCAGTCCATAAGCGTGGTAATTTACTGACATTTACAGGCAGTGGTTAACTCCTGCTTTACATGTGCAGTTTGTTTACAGAGGGCTGGCGGCCTCCCGGTTCATGCTTTTCGGCTGCATGCTACCGAGAGGGCTGTGATCCCTCCTATGCCCTGGCTGCCTGGCTCTGTACTGCGTCCAGGGCTGATGTCATACATGCTGGTGGCCTCTGCAGACTCCGCTCCACAGAGGCCCAAGTGTAACTAGACCCAGTGAGCTATAACCGGTCTCTAGTTCGAGAGTGCCCGGAGGGGAGGGGGGGAGAGAGAGAGATGGAGAGAGAGAAGAAGACGAGCAAAGCATGAGAGACAGAGAACGAGGGAGAGAGAGTGGGAGAGAAAATGAGGGAAGGGCAAATTAAATTAATTAGACCCACTAGAAGATGATAAATGACCCAAACTTGTTTTGGATAAGCTTTTCCATTACAACATTAAAGGATACTTTCTGTATAAAGGAGGAAATTAGCTGACTTATCTTGCAAGTCTACTCATTTTTTACTCAATTCCTGAAGCAATGTAGATGAAGGGTAGGTTTCAGAGTACAACAGCAGGGTTTGTTATCTATTTAAATGCTTTTTGTGTCCGATATCCTCAGTTATGTCTCCACCGTACAGGCGGAAGGGTAGGGAAGGAGGCGGGGAATGAAACAAGTGGTGACAGAGCGAAAGAGAGCAGGAAGCAAGGAGGGGGAACAGAGGGATTGGGCTCCAAGGAGCCAAAGGGATGGCGGCCCTCTGGAGCATTTTGTCACCCCTCCCCCCCTAGGCTGTACAAGCCCCTCTAGGCTCGACGTGGCCTGAACTCAAAATAGCATGTAATTAAAGACCGGGGTAGGGTTTATCATTGTAGGAGCACAACATATTCCAGGGCACAAGAGCTCCAGTGTGCAAGTGCAGCAGGGTGAGTGTGGGTGCGCTTCTCTCTGCCCTGTGCAAGCAAAGAAGAGGCAACACCCACCAGGGCGAAAAGATTATACAAACATCAGGGGCATGGGGAGGGAATGACATGCACACATGTGCGAGGCCGACTCTGCAAAGCACCACGAGTCTCCGATCAAGGAGGTGTCTACATGTACCAGACAAAGGTCACATGACTACTGAGAAACTCACATGATTAAAGCTGACCGATGGTTTGGGATCTGGGAGAAAACATGAATGGCAAATCCAACTATAACTCATTTAAGGATGTGATATCACCCATGTATCATAAAACACAGGGTGTCAAATGGCCAGAAAATAATGTGTTGAGTTTCTCTTAGCTGGCAGTAAACCCAAGCTGATGGAGACATGACTGCAGCCCTTCACAGATGACTGTGTTTATCAAACACAGATGCCTGTTTTCAATTCTGTTCGAATGCTCACTGCCCAAGCTGCTGCTTTCCACACATTCCAGTGGAAGTGAGAATCCATAAGTCTTTACTCATTTAGTCGATGCTTTTGTCCAAAGCGACACACAAGTGAGGATCAGAAAGCAGGATCAGGTAGTGTCCTTGGAGCAACTGGGGTTAAAAGCCTTGCTCACAGGCCCAACAGGG
Source organism: Mormyrops boulengeri (assembly GCA_026781065.1). NCBI lineage: Eukaryota > Metazoa > Chordata > Actinopteri > Osteoglossiformes > Mormyridae > Mormyrops > Mormyrops boulengeri. The sequence goes on from JAODLD010000001.1 coordinate 47,838,417, forward strand.
AATGACTCAGTCCAGCTATGGGATTTGAAGCGATGCCTTTCTCATGACAGGCGGAGCTCCCCCAACCTGCAGAGCCACATACTGCCCCGTTTTAAGAAATTATCCTTTACCAAAAAAAAAAAGTTATCGTCAGCATCAGGTGAGGATATTAGCAACAGATATTTTTCCCATTCTGGTATTGTTACCTGCACTTTCAGTCACCGTTCCTTTAAGTGAATATGTGTGCTGGTAGTCGGGCTGGCACAGGCCACACCTACCGATCTCGTGGGCCACGGTGAAGGCGGCGTGGAGGCCGTCGTCCTCGATCACGGCACAGCTCCGCTCCGGAGAGCAGATGGTACCCACGTCTGCCATGCCCAGCGTGTCACAGGAGTGGTGCCCGCACAGATCCTACAGGGAGGGGGAGGGAGAGGGGCATGGTGACCACATAGATCCGGCAGGGGGCAGAGTAATGCACACATCAAAATACTTTTGAGATATGACCACAGAGATCCAGCAGGCGGCAGGGTGATACAGGTGTCAACATACTGTAGAAAAAATGACCACATGGATCTAGTAAGTGGTGGAGTGATGCACACATCTGCATACTGGAGAAATATGACCACCGTGGTCCAGTAGGTAGCAGGGTGACACTCTGCAAAACACATGTCAATATGATGCCATGGCCCCACAGATCCTACAGCAGACCCTGGGGAACACATTGGCAAATTGTACCATAACATGGTGACCACACAGGCTAAGCAGAAGGTATGCAGCCATATGGCAAGGCAGACTGACCCCACACGCACACAGATCCTGCAGCAGGCATTCAGTTGTGCTTGGAAACACGATAGCATACCGCGGTGCCATGGCAGAGCCTGAACACGGGAGTGAAGTTAGATGTTAAGGAATGTGCGCCATGTGTTTGGTCATTGTAAGACCTGCTCTAACAGGGATGGAGAATGGACGTATATGACATAGGGGCTGGAGAACGGTATGAAAGCCTTGTTTTGGTGACCCTCCAAAGATCCTCGAAAAAGAACAAGAACATTCAAGCCTACTTGCGCTAACTTGTGTTAGCGCCCGCTACCGTCTCCCCCGTCTTCTCCTGCCTGTTTCCCTGTGTCACCTGACCCCCCACCCCCACACTCAACTTATGTACAAACATATCCATCCAGAAACCAGGGAAAAGGGATTTAGGCCTGGGGGAGGAAAGAAATCAATTAGCTACACCCAGTGTGTTTTCAGGCTAGATGCTCAGCTACCGCTAATGCCCTGGGGATACCCTTATGTGACTCACCTGACAATCATGCTGTATACCTTCATACGGTTTATGTTTTTCATTAGCTCGTAAAATCCTCCCCGTGGCGCTAAATAAAGGTGTTTTCCTACAGTTCTGCCCGTCTGGCTGTGTATTTGCCATAGTACCCTGTTTGGGACACTTTGGGAACAAACTTTCCTCTGTTCTGCAATAAAGGACCAGAGCCAATACTTAGGGCTAACATGGTATTACTGTCACAGGAAAATACAAAATAAAAAACAGCTTTAACCAGCGACAACTACAGGGACACCATCACTGCATAAAAGATAGATTAATGTCTCTAAGTCACCCCAAAATTGAATTGCGACCGTTGTGTATTGGACTTAATGTTAAATTAGTAACAGCATTAAATGCACATTAACTGCTGCAAGTCCATTTCCATTATTGGGGTCACAGGAATCCTGGAACCTAAGCTGAAATACACACAGTGTAGGGAAGACCCCAGATGAGATAATTCATCACAGAGCACACCCACAATCACATACCACAGGCAACTGGAAGACCCCGACATTCCAAGCTGCATGTTTCTGAACTTTGGTAGGAATCCAGAACACAGGAGCAGGAAATTAACTATTTGAAGGACTCATGACAATAAACCCAGAGACCCAAGTTGTGGAAATGACCCAGTTTACGAAGCCTTGACGGTTACTTATGCTGAATTTCTGTAAAAATAAGCAGTTGCACAGACAGGCTAAAGCTGGCAATGTGACGATGCGCATGCGAGTCATTCTGGATGTCTGTAAATAAATCAAATTAAAGACGCTGCATTCTGTGAAGCCAAACATTCACCCTGCACACAGTCGCAAATGCGCACACATGTAAACACGGCCAAAAGGGTTGCGCAACTGTATAACAGAAGTCCATCCAAACTGCAGCCCCACGTCAATTCCCTCGACTCACCCCAATCAAGCTATAAACTGCTTATTATGCTTAAACGAGGTCTGTACCGTGACAACACTGAGCCATGAGCAAAGTGTCGCAGATTGTATTTATGGGCAGCTGTGTCACGGGGAATAGATGCTGGAGGAAGTCTTAAGTCCGGACTTAAAGTTTACAACGTGATTGCATGCCATATTATGGTCCCTGTGTTTCGCCTCGCGTGCTGTTCAGATTCTCATAAAACCCATGAAAGAAACGGGCAGGGAATGGCGGATATTTACTCTGAACTAGGGGTCTTTATTGAGGGATCCTGTTTCACTGTATGCAGTGAAACAACAGCATTAAATCCCCTCAAACAACATTTTTTCAGCTTTGCTATATTAACCTGTTCAGTCAAGAAAGGATGCTATTTTTAAATCCATATTTCTCTTAATCATCAATGAAACATGTGACATGTATGTGGTGGTCTGCATATGGTTCTTATTTAATATTATACTGCATTAGCTGTGCTTGGGTGGAGCAGGCATCACCATGACCCAGAAGTTATGAGCTCAGGTTCTGTTAGATGGTCTGGGTGGAGCCTATATCTGCACCATGTCATTTACCTCATGGTGCAGCTGCATTCAATGTATTGTTTAGAGTGTAGCACTGTAGTTATGAATAGAACTGTCAGTGGGGGAGTAGCAGTATAGGTAGGAGTAGGAATGCCAGTGTGGGAGTAGCACTGTACATAGGAGTAGGACTGTTAGCGTGGGTGTAGCATTGGTGGGAGGAGTAGGAGAGTCAGTGTGGGTGTAGCACTGTATGTTGGTAGTACGAGTTTCAGCATGAGTGTAGCATTTTAGGCAGGAGTGTCAGTACGGATGCAGCACTGTAGGTAGGATTAGGACCTTCAGTATAGGTGTAGACAGGAATAGGACAGTCAGTGTAGCACTGTATGTAGGTATAGGAGTGTCAATATGGGTGTAGTACTGAAGCTACAAAACATGTCCGCATGTAAGGCAAACGCATTTAAGTGTGCAGGCCGCGTGCTGTTCAAACCTGGCTGCTGTTTGAAAAGCCCAGTCACTCCACTACCACGTGAGCATGTGTTTATGCCTTAGTGTGTGTCTGGCCAGGCGTGTCCGGCGTGTTTGGAATGGCAGCCTGCGGGCTGGAGCGCCCCACATCCTGATATACACGTGCATGGCACTAAGCGCCAGTAGACGGCATGATCAGAGGACCGGGTGCATGTGCGGAAGGCCTCAAACCCGAGCAGCGAGAGATAATCCTGTCTGCTCCTGGCTGACCCTGAATTTTCTTGTCACATGTAATAATTCATACATACATACATGTATGCTAGCAAGTGTTCATACACAGCACACGCTCTGTGCCTCCTCACGGCCAGGATGCATGCTTCCTTATTTCCAGGCACTGCTCTGGACAGCATTTCTTTGCCAGTGACGTTACAGGATTTTTTTTACAGGGTTTTTAAGCTTATTTATTTATTGAAGGACATGCCAGGGAGCTGCTGCCGCGTTCAGTGTCACATCAGAGCATGATGCTCCTACGCGTGCTGGCCCGGGCTCCGATTTCGTCAGGTTGTTTTGGGCTGAGATATCAGAAGGTGTGAAATACCCCGGTGTTCCAGTGCAAACAGGCACTGCATGGGGAGGGAGGCTCCTCCCACGACAGCGCTCGGTTGGCCAATCAGAATCACAAACCTATGTGCGCATGATAACAGACACACACACACACACACAGCTTGCACGTGACTCTGGCAGGCTGTGACGAAACGGCTGCCATGGAAACGGCTTCCGCACTGGGAAGGCCGCAAAGTCGCAGGTGCCTGTGTGCATCGCTGCTGTTTGTAAACAGAAACGGGTGAGGCATGCATGCAGACCAAGCATTCATCTGCCCTTTTGGTGTATGCAGGCTTCCAGACATGCCAATCGTTCTCCCAGTGAGTCATGCATTAAACTAAGGAGAGCATTTGTATAAACAAGATAAATGCCATCCAGGCTCTTTGCTGATGCATTTCTGTTCACTGGAAATTTTTTGTATGACAACCCACTGTGTAACACTGCATCCTTGCTTGTTTTTACACTCTGCTAACAGGCAGCCCTTTCTCTCACAGTCAGATCTTTGTCCTCCCCCCCCGCAAATGAAATCATGCAGTCATGCATCTCCATCACCCAGTGACATGCAATCTAATAATCGGCGACCCCGTCGCTTAGGAATCCCCCTTGTGAGGATGCTACAATATTAAAAGAGGCCTCTGTTGATCTGCAAAATGTGATTCTGTGGGTGTCTAACAGAACTGTATGTTTAGGATGTCCCTCACTGCAGCTGGCTATCAAACATTTACATATTCTGTTCAGGAGATGCTTTTATCCAAAGCAACGTATATTTTTTGAGAGAAAGCAGTGTTGCCCAGTTCGAGCAGTTGAAGGTTAAGGACCTTGCTCAGGGATGCACCTGTGTAATCACTATGCTGAGTCTGGGATTTGAAACAGCAACCTTCTGATCAATGGAACAACATTCTAACCTGCTGAGTCAAACACGTGGACCCTGGGATGTTGATAGCTAGTTGTTTATGATCACAATAAAGAGTATGGTTGAGTTTTAAGGCAAAAGAAATCACCCCAGAGTTCTGGTTTGCATGCTGATAAGTGGCTCAGAAGAGGTATATTCATAATCCCAGGTTTCCAGGGAACACTCAACGAGGTAGGTCACCTTGGTACGGAATCGCAACGTTCACGCCACATGTGGCGTGAGTGCCGGCACAACCCAACCGCAGAAATGGTGTGGAGGGATGCAGGAGGTAAGCTCTCTCATAATCATGAGCCAACCCTCATAATCAGTAACGGCACCAAGATCTGTCAAGAATCCTCCAATTATCTCAATGCACGGCCCATTTTCAAACAGGTGCAAAAGCAATGCAAACTCGCATCACAGAGTTAATGCATGTGAGCTGTGCTAAGCGAACAGCACCACAATAACATTCGTGAGGCTGTTTTGTCAGTCGTGGCCCGGCTCGGAGTGGAGATGAAGGACCACAGTGAGGCGAAGAAAAACAGCCTCTAAGCTTTCAGGGTTAAATACCACCAGCTAGCCAGCAGCTGATCTCAGCTACATCCTGCAAACCTGGGAAGAATGTGCTTGCCCAGCGTGATAGGTCACATGACTTCGATACAGCGTAATGCCCGGGGGTTGGGAGGAGAACAGATCTGAAGGGGAAACACTTTTTAATGTATGTAAGGGGGGGTGGTGACATTTATGCCAAGTGCCTTCAATCCTTAGACCTCTTTACAGAGCATTTAATGTTAATGTTATCTGGCAAAGATCGTGTTGTTGCTGGAACAAGCTTGCACAGGATTAAGGCTCTCAAAAGTCTGTTACTTAGTTTTCCATACAAATGTAAGAAGTGTTGATAACCGTAATTTATATTTCAGGTGAACTCTCACATAGGATCTATCGGGCGCCAAGATTTTATGCATGTTTATAAAAACAGCAACCGAATAAATATTAAACGCGACGCAGATAGCGATTCCAGTGAACCACATTTTAAACCTCTCCACTCAGCTAGTTGGCTCCGCTAGTTGTTTACCTGCCTGGTGAAGAGGATTGCGGCATCGTGGTGATGCTCGTGGTCGTCGTCCAGCGGGTTCTGCTGATTCTGCCACTTGCAGAAACTTTTCAGCGTGGCGGCCGCGTTCTTGGAGACCTCCAGACCCTTCTCCTTGTCCGTCACCACAACCACTTTGACCACGGACAGGCGCACGGGGTTCTCGATACTTGCGTGGCCGTATAGCCTGGACGCGATCGAGGCGATGGTCATGAGGTAGTGGCGCAGATTGTCGCCGTATTTCTTGGACATGGACTCGTCTGCCACTAAGAGTAACTCCACGTGCCTCGCCCGGGAGATCGACCTCTTGCGCCTCTTACCGGAGGTCCCGGAGACCATGTTGGAGAACCACCACCTGCTGTCCTGTGTCGTGCTTCCCAGTGCACCCAAATCGAGATCGTGCTTGTGAGTTTTTCCTTTACGGCGCTTTTCCGTACTACCCCTGCGTCCTCTCCGGTCCCGTGTCGCGCAGCTCTCCTTCGCCGGCTCCGCCACGAATCTGAAGCTCTCCCGGCTGTAGCACTGGACCGATCGCTCCATCACCGCGTCGCCTGCTGCACCCGCGACGTTCTCGTGTCCCTTCCCCCTGATTAGCGGTCTGATCGTGTAGCGGCGGTTGTCCACTGCAAAAAACCCATCAAAGCCGCCGCCACATAGATTGAAAAGGGCCAGCGATTCGGGATTAGAGTCCACCGTGCCACGGTAAAAACATCCGCCGTGCGCTGCTTGATGCGCACTGTCGTCCATGCCCTGCAGCGCTTTCACGTACTTAGACTTGAAGTGCTGTGATACTATCGCCTCATCCCACTCCATGTCCAGCTGAAATTTCCTGCCGTCCAAATATAACAGATATCCCACTTTTCCATCTCCGTGGTAGATCCGGTCAATGGTCCTCACGATCCCGCTTGTGCGGTGGACAGGTGCGTAAAGCCGTTCGCTTACAGGTGGAGCGAAAGCCTTGAAAGCGGAGCGACTGATGGCCAAACCCGCATCCCCGGCGTGAAACTTAACGGCACACAAAAGGAATAACCTGATCAGGACCATCCTTCCAGAGATATTTCACCCCGGAAAAATATCGCATAAAATATGTGCAATTTATATTCCACCTCAAAGCAACGGGAAGAAAAGTTGGATAAACTTAAAAAAACATCTCATAGAAATGCAAGGGTTTGGTCTCTTGTCTGCACACATTGCTTTTTAATATCATGCTCCACCGAAAAGTAAAAAAAAAGAGGAAAAACAGAAGACATATGTTTGGAATGAAACGGAAAACATCAACTCACCGGGACTATAAGTTGTACTTTTGAGAACAACACGTGAAGTTCTCACTTAAAAGAGCTGAAGGATAAAGTCCGCCCCCCTCGCACTTTCTTTCCCCTCGGCCCTCATATACTCCCTCGGCGCTGCCGCCTCCCGGCCCGTCCAAGTCACGGCAAAGTCAAGTGCGGCTTTATTTCCATCTTTTTCCGTATCGGCGCCGTAGTGCAAACGAGGAGAGTAAAGTGGAGAAGAGAAATGCGAACAATGCATTTATAGCGGAGTGTCATTCTTGCCTCGTCCGTTTCAACCAGTTGGTTGCAGTTGGAGAGAGAGAAAGAGAGAGAGAGAGAGAGAGAGAGAGGAGGGGGCAGCTAAGGAGAGATATTCCTAACAGACAACTCCTCCTACAATTCCGAATTGGCAGAAAAACCTAGACATCTTTCAGTCAGAAAACGTTAGAAAAAGGGGAAAGTGCATCCCTGCATCGCTCAGTGATGAAGCGACTTTGAAAAACTCAATGAAGTCCTTTCTGACCTCAGCTCTAGTCGCGCTAGTGTGAGCGATACGGGATACGGCAACATAGTCATTAGAGTGTTACCGCGGGGCTTTTGGACTGTTGTCACCATGGTATATAACGCGCACACCATATACAGCAAACCCAGCATCGACTCTTTTTTTAAACACACCGATTTAACCTCTAAGTCTTACCTTCTGGGTTAACATTTTAGTGGTTTGAAAGGGAGCTTTTAATTATTGAAGATGAAAGATACTCAGTCATGCACCACAGTTAATTGTGTGTTTTAGTCCTGCTAGAACAGGATAATTTATGGCATTTCCAGAATAGAATTCGCACTTGGGAGTGTGTTTTCTGAATGGGGAGTTCCTGTTTTTTAAGTTAACTACCATGGTATCTATGCATCAAAGTACAAATAAAAAGCAGATGGAGTTTATCTTTTTTTGTTATTAACATGAATACTGTGTTCCTCCTCTGAATATGACTCTCAAAATATTTCCCCGTAGATCCATCATATATAGAAATGCTAATGCACCTAAAATGACTACTGCCAAAACAGCAGAAGCATGGCAAACCGCAATGACTCCGGCTGCGGTTTAAGCTCTTCTTATGTAATTCTATCATCCAAACCAATCTGCGGGTCGCTTCCCAAACAAATGGCCTGTTACCTCACCAGCTTTTCTGCTTCAGAGAAGAAGTTAACTCATCTCTGTGTACACTGATTACAGTCGGTCCAATGTGGTTTAATGTCGGGGGGGGGTGTTTTTTTCTGGAAGGTAGAGCATGCTTCAGTACGGATGCAAATGCACCAGACTTGCTGTCTCAGGATATCACATGTGCATTAAGGGTACAATGGATTCAAGATAATATACACACCCCAACCCTGATGATAGAACTGTTTACCACCCCCTCTTGGCCACAAACAGTAACTACACTTGTGGGGGGTGGGATGGTCGAAAGTGTCTTTTTGCATGTGGGAGTGGATTGGACACAAAAATAAAATGAACATAACATTCCCCATCTCTCTTCTTCCTTGTTTTTCTGTACTCTATCCATCCATCCTAGGCAGCACAGGGTACAAAGCAGTGGGACATCCAGGACAGGATGCCTATTGGTCTAATATACTCTCTGTTAACTCGCTCACTGACACGGGGTTACGACCACGTGACCCCCACAGTCATCTTCAGATAGAAGCACCATAGCTGTATTCTTACTTTAAAAAGAAGCAAATTGTTGACTGATTGGCATTTGCAAGTGTTTACCAATTAATCACTGTGCTATGAAATACTAATCAATGTAAGTTGGAGTGAGATGGAACACGTTTGCTTGTATTTAGTGAAAAGAACTTAAATATATTGTTATACACGTTCATACGAATACACTAAACCAAGCCAATGTTAATAAAGATCCATGGGATGAACAGAATTGTCAGGTGTTAAGCTCTGTCATAAACGACCCACATACGCTGCAGTTGCTGTGACAGTTGTACAGACATCATCTTCCCGTGATGTCCTCTTTCAGCAGTTTTGATGCCAAACGAATAGGTTTCGCTCTCAGTCCTTTAGAGGCTGAAGTGATTCCCACAGGGTCTCCCAAACAAATGTGTATCAGGTGAGCGGGAGAAACAAAATAGGCAAACGCTAAATATTTCTAATTAATTGTTATGAACTTACATATTAAAACAGAGACATAATATAAGAAAGACTGAAGGCTGATAAAGACATGCTTAGAAATTCACAGCAATGAATCAAGTAAAATCTGAAGCATGGAGAAAGGAAGGATTGTGTTGTGGGATCTAACTGTACGTAAAGAATGCCTCTCTTCTTACACCAGATCATACTCTTTCACCTTTCTGACACGAGTTACATAAGAAATGCTTGTTGACTACCACTTCTCTGGGAACGAGAAGAATCTGGCCCCTTCCGATGAGATGTTTGCACAAGTCTGCAACTTGAGAAGTCCATGGATGTATGGACTTGTCCATATGATTAGACTGGAGATTACAAAGTATCATTACCAGGGTCTTTGCATAATCCTTTATTATAGGAATAAGCATTATAAAATAGTGTGGTCACATATCAAGAAATCACAATTTTACCTATAATCCTGTTAAGTGTACCTTTTCTGTAATGAAACTTTTTTCATGTCACAATATAAAGATTTATGTGACGGTTATTGCTTCCAAACCTTAAAAGACAGATTCTCTAAAATGCAAATTCCGCAGCAACATTCTTTTATATATGATTTTGAAACAGGTTTTTCCTGGACAACAAAAATGTTTTAGGATCCCTGTCCAAATAACCTTTCCCCCCTTTTTTCCCCACAAACTTCTTAAGACTAACGGATGTGTCATAGATGTTGAAAGGGGTGCATTGCAAGAATATTTTCAGACTGATGTGAATAAGATGTTTTTGCGGAATAGGGCAAAGAAGTATCACATAATTGGAAACGAATGAGGGACACTTCACAAGGATCTAAATCAGGGGTGGGCAATCTTACCCAGAAAGGACCGCTGTGTGTGCGGGTTTTCGCTGCAAATCCCAAATTAGATTATTAATTAGAGGACTGATTTGCTGAATAGCCCTGACACCTGGGTTTGAACAGCTGACCTAAAGGTTATCTGAATAACCTTCACACACTGACCCTTTTCAAGTATAAACAGTATAAACCTATTGTAATTTCTTTCAGACTTTGGAGTCTGCCCTATGCTATACAGGATGTTTCCAAAGCCTCAGGTGTCAGCTTCTCTATGATCTTCTCAGACTGCGTTCTCCAGGGTTCAGGAAGAGCAAATTCGCTGGCTAAAGCTATAGGTTCCCCAAGACGCAGAAGTTATAAAACAGTCAGGAACGTCTTGCAACTTTGTTTTCGTTGCCAGCCAGGTTGTTAGCACTGTGCACACCTGCTTTCCTCTCTTGGCAAAAGATTGCAGGAGAGCAAAGGATGCTGGGTAGAACCTGGACAGGAAAAGGAGAACAGGAAAGCAGCTTGAATGCGGAGCTGAAAGAATCATATCAGTCTGCTTCATATGTAGAATTACATTAGTCTGGCTTCAGTTTTGTTTATGTATTGCAGGAA
>JAODLD010000001.1:47849154-47878818 GCA_026781065.1 Mormyrops boulengeri
CCCCCGGGTTGGGTGTGTTAGCAGTTCTTGTAGGGTTTAGCTGGGGTGACTGTACTTTTGCGGTCTGTCTGAACTTCAGAGGAACCAAGAGGCCGGGCTGTATGGTCAGCAGTTGCAAAAGGGCAGTGATTGGTGCAGTGCTAGAGGGGATAATAAAAGGCCTCTGGTGGTCATACCCTCTATTCCCATTTGAGGATGCGGTTCTTAGGGGCCAACGATGGAGAAGTGTCATGGTAGGTGTAGTGTGGGGGGAAACATAACGTCTAGCGCGCACACACACACACACACACACACGCACGCACGCACGCGCACACACACACACACACACACACACACACACACTGGGCTGGCATGTGTGTCACACTGAGCTCTAACACATGTCCTATACACATGCACGCATGGACTCTCACATGAATGGATGAGGCAGTAACAGCAAGGAGGAGAGGAAGGGTAATCCCCGTCATTTCAAAAAGAGCTCTTCACCAAAGGACCATATGGGCTGACCTCCCCCCTCTACAGCGCTCGCATTAAATAACATTGCCATGTATACACATACACTAGGACAGCACGATAGATTATGCACAGACATGAAGCAGAACCTACCGCTTCCTGCCAGTCACACGATTACACAAACACCTGACTGGACCACTTATACTGCAGGTTCAGTGTTTCTGTGTAGGTACATTGAGTAAAGATGTTTGCCTTACCACATCTAACAGAAAATACCCACATCACAGGTAAATATTCAATTTTTTTTGAGTTTATGGAGCGATTAAGGTGACAGATATAATGAATAATGTATACAGTGCCAGTCAAAAGTTTGGACACTCCAAACCGCCTGCAAAGTGTGCGACATCACATGACCTGGCCACCTAACCTAAACACAGTAGGAATGGCCATCTCATCGAAATGGCGCAGGCGAGAAAGTAGGGTCAGTCAGTCTCTGGAGCAATTGCCCCCCTCCCCAACAAATGAAATTTTTTTTTGCTTAATACTTTTTAGGTCAGTGCATAATTCCCCATATGTTATCTTATAGTTTTGGTGTTCTTATAATTTTTCTAAAATGTTCAGAATAGTACAAAGAAACCTTTTTATGGGTAGGTGTGTCCAAACTTTTGACTGGCACTGGAACTTTGGTACAGATAGAGGAAAACACATGGGACAAGGTCCAAGACAGAGCTTGTATCAACCCTGTAAACCAGTGATTCTCAACCCATGGGTCGCAACTCAAACTTGAGTCGCTGCAATTTCTGAAAGGGTCATGAGGCAGAGTTGGAAATGTAAGCATTTTCAAACCAGCAAGCTCCTATGCTGATCCACGATCAGATTTCCCAGCCCCAGTCCTACAATTAACCTATATAAATGGGTCTTAGGTCTGCAAATGCTTTGTACAAATCTAGTGAACACTCAACCAATCGAAGAAGCCAAACCACAGATGCTTAATTTAAAATTCACTGGCATATCCAATCAGATTTGTGCAATAGGCACTGATTGATGTAAATTGCAGAGTGCACTGCGTGCTTGATCATAGCATTACTTTAGGCCTTACTTGATATAAGGTGATGACTGAGCTGGTTGAGAACCACTGCTGTAAACTAAATGCCACATCGTATTACCATCAGATATCTACAATGATCTAACACCATCCAAATTCTATCTATTCACCTTGTTTTAGCTTTACAGGTAACCTGAATAATCCTTTGGGTGACATTTATACTGCGAAAACGTCTTGGGTGTTTATCAAAACCTAGAATACAAAGAACGTACAGACGCTCCTCTACTTACGAACTTTCAACTTACGCACTTTCAGACATATGAACGAATTGCACCGTAAGTCCAAATTGTGTTCGTTGGGCTCCTGTTTCCTGTCTGCGATATAATTTTTTTTTTCTGTGCGCCAATTCCGGCTAGTACAACTTCTGCCCGCTACTCCCGCCACACAGCAGCATAGCGTGCGCACTCCCGGCATCCTAGTTCTTTGTACTTGCCTATACCCTTAAAATGATGTTGAATAACGACTTACGAACATCTCAAGTTGCCAATGGCCGTTCGGAACGTATCTCGTTCATAAGTAGAGGAGCGTCTGTATTTGCATTACCGGTAAGAGCATTCTTGCTAACTTGCCTCCAAAGAATGAACTTGGGACAAAATGAATCATTGGATTGTTCACTTTGGCGAAGATGCACCTGACGCATCCTTGATATTTGGGCTTGGGCAAGAACAATATCTGGGGATTTTTAGCATCTTCTGTGCTCCTGTTCTTCAGTATTGGATCCATACTTTGCCAATGGAAGATGACGTCAAGTGGCAATGCGAGAACACAAGAATGGTCAAATGCATAAACACCCCTTGACACGGGCGAATCGTTCTCCACCTGCATACCAGCATTGGTTTAAAACACTCATTTGACTGCTGTCTCCATCAAGTTTTGATTAAAGTTCAGAGTTGTCAGAGATTAAAGAGCTGCCTGTGTTGCGTTTGAGGTTCAGTGCTAGGCCAGTGGCTGGGCCCAAGGGTAGGTAGAAGGGGTCTTCCTGGAGAACAGGAGCACAAAGATGATCAGCGAAACCAGGTGTGGCCACCAGACCTCTGCCCAGTCTTATATGTAACCACGCCAGAGATATCATGAAGTACCCTTAGCAGTGCTTAAGGGCAGTGTGTGCCTCAGCAAGCCAAGCCTCTGTGCCTGTGATCAGAAGGTTGTCAGTTCAAGCCTGGCCTCAGCAGAATTGTCACATCCGTGGGCCCTTAAGCAAGGTCCTTAACCCCCACCTCCATGAGAGCCAAGCTTGCTCTCACCTTCATGTGGCTCATGGAGAGCAGAATGGAGTAGGCAAAAAGAGAATTTCCCCATGGGGATCAATAAAGTGCTATTGTGACGAAGAATACAATATGCAAAAAAATGTGATGCTCTATATCCGTAACATCCCACTGGCACCAGAACTATTGCGATACTCCCCATCAAAAGCTGCTTGTGTAAAAGGAACAGGGAAACTCTGCAGATATGCAAGTCTTGGATTTCTTTTCCACATTAGGGTATCTAATCATCCAGGGCAAAACCACCAAGTTAAAAACACTTAGACTGAGAATAAACAAAAACAGTTTTTTTTATTGTTGGGAAAATTTGCTCAGTGGGAGAAAAACCTCAATAATATATCTGCTAGCCCAAAAATTCCCCAACTGCCTTACAGGAAACGCCTTCGGTCGTACCTGCCATGGTATAAACAGGTTTGAGGGGGTTTCTGAGTCATGGCCTTGTGTTTTCAAAATGTTTTGCATTATTACACAACTCTGATTAAAAAATCATACCAAATCCTGGTACTGCTTTGGATTACGTCTTATATTTGTATTCGTGGTTTTGAGTGATCTCTCAAGTTGGCCAACGTCTCACTGGTTAATGTGCGCCAGGTCCATTCCTGAACCATTAATAAATTCTGGGGGAAAAACACAGCTTTTTGAAGCTATATATACGCTCTTCACATCAATACATGATTCTACATTTAAGTAAAGACATATAATTTATATTTTCCATAGAATGGTAATGAAATGCGATGCTAACTGTGTTTGGTCTTGAGAGGTTTATATATTCTCTCAGGCAGTACTAATGATACTGTCTATATTTACATGTAGCAGACACTTTTATACAAACTGACCTACATTTCAGTCAGTCACCTCAGGGATATGAGCCGGCAATCTTTGGCACAAAGGCAAATGTAGGAACCATTACAGAACCGCCACCTCCATCCTGATGTATACAGGGCAGAAACACACGTCTTTTACCAGCTCTTTTGCCCTTTTATGCTTTAAATATTCTTGATCATGATTGTACACAGTCTTTTTGTATGAACTTCAAACGCAACATTAACTGTGATGACTTACAAAACCGAGGCCTGGGACTGCTGTGTCTGTTTCAAGTTTAAACCAGAAGTCCGTTCTGTTTAGGCTAGGCTTTGGGTTCAAAACCATAGGCATAAGCCTAGCATCCCAAACACTGGACGATACAGCTGTCCTAAGCATGACTGTGACTCACCAGTCAGGACTAGATCACAGGAGCACAGCTAAAGGAACACATGACTAAAACCCCATGAAGAACTTGCTATTTCTGGCAGAGACAATGTGTTAAAGAAGCCTTTACAGAAATATTTAGGCTCAGGGCGTGGGTTGTCTCATATTAGAGTAGAACTTCTGAAAATACATTTTATATCTAGATTTATAAAATGGTATGTAGTTTCCCTGTAGGGAATTTCCAAAGATGGATATGCATCTGACCCCAATGATTTATTTACAAATCTGGGAAAGCCACACTCCGGGATAGCAGGATATGAAAGATGGAAGAAATCATGAAATTTATTTGGACTTCTGAAATGACCCCAGGGTGTGTGTGTGTATGTCTGTGTGTGTGTGTGTGTATGTGTGTGCATGTGTGTGTGTGTATGTGTGTGTGTGCATGTATGTGTGCGTATGTATGTGTGTGTATGTGTGTGTGTATGTATGTGTATGTGATGGCAGGGGTGCTAAAAAATGGGAGAAAGTTAGGCCGTTTCTAAGGGCCTCAGAGTGACAGGCATGGGCGTAAACTATGGGGGGTGGAGGGGTGGAGGATTTGTAACCCTCCAATAATCAAAACCAGCTAATACAGCCCCATGGAGCCCCTGTAATGGGTGGAGTCCTGAACCCCCCCAGTGCTCAAACCAAAGTTATGCCCTTGGTGACAGGAGCCATAAAAATCTAGGAACATAACTGGATTGGTCTGAGATGGGGGCCCAATATGATATGCATCCATGGAGCCTAAAGTCTCTAGAGGCTCCCTTGTGTGACTGCATGTAAGTCTTTGGAGTGACTGATGGTTCTCACTGTGCTACTGGAACTTGTGAAGAAGCAACAAGCCTGTCTCGCGGCAGACAAAGAGCGGGAGAAGCATGTCCCTTCCCTAAGTGATGAGCGGAACTTTACAATGGATATCTAGAGACGTTTCATAGGTGCTCATTGAGAACAATGTTTGGATCTGCTCGTGGGACATGTTTCCACCATGTGCTCTGTATTTGTGTACTCGTGACACACCTGTGTACCCAGGTCCCCAACCAGTTGCCATGGAGAGGATGCACGAAAGGGATCACTGTCGCGGCTCAAAGGAAACATTAATCAGACCAGGATCTGCCAGTGGAGGAACACCTGCTTGCAGGATAAACAGAGAACAGCAGACAGCATCTGCTAAGAGGGAAAGTAACATGTGGATATAAGATTTCTAGCTGGTGTCATGGTCATACGGAATGAATAACAGAAGGAGCAGTCTACTTTCTTACCTTATTAATTTCAGTGTTTATGTAATACCTTTGCACTACTTTGCACTTTACAGATTAGATGCCAAACTGCATTTGTTGTCTGACTACTTGTAAGACAAGACGAGCTTTATTGATCCCTTGGGGAAATCCTGGGTAAAGTGAGATGTTTGAGCCGGCCGGTAGAAGACATTGTCATTAAAGTTGAATTGAATATAATCTAACCTTTGATGTCTACAGAAATGTGCTTACTCAACTGTACTACATTTATTTTTGTCTTTTAACAAATGTTCTATCTCATGGTTGTTGACTTAAAAGAATGGGACATCATTGGAACACTGAGTACACGGTCTGTATGATAGACATCCTTAAACAGCTACGGGACCCCTCAGACAGCTCAACTGTGTGCCTTACCAACACGCCCAGCAGGCTCAGCGAAGCTGACAACGCCTTGGATAGAAAAAAAATAAAATAATGAAATCCATACGTAAAATGTCTTTCGCCTCCTAGGATTCCAAAGAGAGGCATTCCAGTCTCATTAGCTGTTGGGATATCATTTGCCAAGCTATGCACGCAAACACAGAGAAAACCACAAGCGTGACACCATCCTGCCCAAACCATGACATAGCTTGCCTGTCTCTATCTGCTGGCTCTTTAGAAATCCGTTGAGAGTTCACGGCATGCTTATTCGTGCTTATTTTTATTTCAGTAACTAGAAAACTCATAACAAAACCCCCTTGAGATAGAACAAAATTAAAGCTAGGTGGAAGCAAGCCTCAGTTTGAGATGTGGTCCATTGTCTGTCAAGGTTTTTTGGGTCAGGATCTATTGTGATGTTATACCAGTTCTCCCAGTGAGAAGCCAGCAATACCTTTGTCGATTCTTGATGTCAGTAATCTCTGGCTCATCAATTATAATGATTAGGATTTATGATTGACCAGACTTCACTTTTATATACTATTCAGGATGATCTGGCTTTCTTTAGTAATACACCATTATTCATTATAATTAGGCTGCCGGTTGTTCATTATAAATACTGTAGGCTGTGGGGAGTATTCACAGGTGTGCATGGGAACCGTCTGTAAAAGCTCATTGCAATCTGTAGACAAATTATCCTACTTTATACATCTTCAACCTTGAGTTTGGCTAAGATTTAGACTAAGTGGAATCTTTGGGTCTAAGAAACAGATCAGAGAACCTTCTTTGTATTAGTTAGCAAGGTTGCTTGCATCTGTAATCATCCATTTCCTACGTACAGATGCTGGGCCAGGTGGGTGCTGGGTGTCCACAAGGGTTTTCTCATTGTAGTTACGGCATGATATACATTAAGAGTTGGTTGAGAGTATGATATGCAATAGATATGGTTTATCAGGAATACAGACAATACTGGGCAAAAAGTCTTTGGTAAATCCTGAAGTCCTCTTAAAGTCACCCGAGTCTTTGCAGCTTGCATATTTTTTTTTATTTGACCACTTGGACACCTTGTTTGGCTAATCAATACCTCACTGACTTTTGAAAAATGAATTGCGTTAATTAATCAAGTGAGCTTGTGCTGAATGCAATGCATGGAATGGCTGGGGTGTCCCCGAGGAGAAGTTTGGGAACTGAAGTGCTGTTCGTCTAGCCATCCAACAAGATATCAGTAACTTTCTGGAGAACAGAAGATAATCATGTTATTCTTATTGTGTTACTCTTAATTTGCATTTGTGTGTTTCTTGTTCTGAGAAAATATGCAATTACTTCCCAGATAAATATCTTTAAACATCTCCTTTGCCTAAGATTTTTTGGACAGTTCTGTAAGTACAGGGGAAATCACTGCAGGGAACATTTTCAATTCAATTAATTTTTATATAAGGCCTTTCACAACAGAGTCGCCCCCAAGGCGCTTTACATGAGTGTGTCATGATACATTGTGTAGGGTGAGACTGTTGATTTGCCTGATGGGACTCTGTACCTCTTCCCGCTCCATCTACATTTACTTTGCCTTACTGATTTCTATAAACTATCTTGGAATATGAACTACCTGTGAGCGAATTCTTCCACACCTGTTTTGTCCAGCATTGCGAGTATCCTCAGGAGAGCCACTAGCTGAAGGTCACATGTCGTACAGAGAGACAAGAAGAATCATGTGACTGGAACAGTCTGATGACAGTCATATGCCTCATCTAGATCTGGAGTCAGTGTCAAGACCAGAATTTCCCCAAGAGTTCCAAAAATGTAACAGTCCACCTTCCTTGCAACTCAGTCTCGTGGAAGAAGTTGAGTCTTATTTTCCATTGAAGGAAAAAGTCGAAGGTAATGAAACAGTGTTACAGTGTCAACGTGTGTTACGGTAACATTACAATGTTTTGTATGTTTTTTTTGCAAAGAACAATACATTCACTTGAAGCTCAAATGACTTGACTGAAGTTATCTTATTTTGGGCATGCTATCAGAACAATGCACAGGAAAACATAACAGTTCCCGAAGAAGCTGAGTGAAAAGGGGGCAGAGGAGGTCTAGCGATGAGGTGGATGAACTGGAGCATCACAATCATGAATATGCTGTTGGGAATCCTGCAGACTCGGACAGGAGACAGAATGATCAACCACCCAATGACACCTACTAAATAATGAACAATGAATAAGGTTGCAAAGAGCCACAACTTTGAAAATACTGCTAACACTATGTACGAATGAATGGGTACAGGTTTCAACATGTGACTTCTGAATAAATAGCATTTTGAATGCTGTTAGGCATGAAATACATTTCATGTTTCATACCTGCTGGTGCCAGCAGTTATTCTGCAAACCGGTGACATTCATTTGACGTGCCAAATACTTATAAAGGTATCAGGCGTGGCCAGAGATGTGCCTGATAAACTCGGCCTTCACACGCCTCTATCCATCAGTGAAGCCCTGCTGAGCTCCATGACACCCTGACCGGCCCTGACAGGAACCTGGAAGTGCTGAGAGATCCTGTCCATCTCTTCCATTCTCAAAACACACTGACCTCAAATACCGCATTCTGGGGGGGTCCCTTGTCCCTGCTGTTGCTCCTCGTGTTTGGGTTTCATGTGGCATTAGACCAGTCCCTGCTCCTCGTGCACCACCATCAAAATCGTGAAGAAAGGCATATTACAAAGCAGTAGTGATGGATGAGGTCATCCTGAAGATCCTTGTCAGTGCCATCCACTCAAGGGTGATACCTGATCTCTGGTTACATGGACCAGAGAAACATACCCCTTTCCTTCAAAACCTCAACTTCGGACAATACATACAGTATTTACAAATGTCTATCTATCCTCTGTAATTACTTTAATTTACAGTGCAACTTTATATACATATATACTTCTCACGATTCAAAGTTTTTATTGCTTTTTGTTTGTTACCTTTCTCTAAAATAGTCAGCGTGACTTCTTTCCTAGCCAATCGTATGAAAGGAAGTCCAAAGGTGGCTGCTATCCAGCGATTTTGATCAGTTTCATCTCTGCTGTTTGCAGGAAGCATACCGGGGAGACCACACATTACATTTATGTTTATTTATTTAGCAGGTCCTTTTGTCTAAAGTAACGTACAGCAGGGCAGATGACACAGCACAATCATGGAGCTGTCAAGGAGCCAACTTAGTTATAAGTGCTGCTAGGCTGAGCTAGCAATGAGGGATTGGTATCAAATGCAATTTACGCTGGAACGCGATCTACACGATACATTACAAAGCAATGTCAGAAGATAACAGAGGAGCCATTCAAATCAAAACACCATGAGGACTTACTCAGTCATAGGAGAAGTGATGGGCCGGCCTCCCTGGTCACTACCTGCCCTTTTTAAATTAGGAAACAAGCTTTATAATGTATGTGGCCCCAATGAAGGAGAAGCATGCATATCACATGGTATTCAGAAGTAAAACACATGCCCATATATGCATGAGGGTGGTGTGTGGCCCAGTTTGTTAGGGTGCTATGCCAAGTGATCAAAAGTTCACCAATTGAAATCTTGCATCTGGCAGAGTAAGTTCATTTTTTAGATAAAAGTGCCTGCTGATTAAATAAAATGTAAGAACATCCACCCTTATTAAGCACCAGTCGCAGTAATAGGAATACGGGGTACACCTTTCACCTGCAGGCAGAGGTGTAGTGACGAATTTTGGGCCTCTTGACAAAATGTGAACTTGGGCCCCCCTTTTCTTCCACACTGGGTTAGAACAGGTCCCACTGTCGATGGAATTTGTTGAGTTGGGAGGGGGGGGGGGGGAGTCAGTAGAATGTGCAGAGGGAGAGGGGGGCCCTCTATGGAAGATTTTGGTATCCCTATAAAGTGCTGGCCCGTCTGAATCTGCCAGGATTCCCATGCCCCTTTAACTCCCTGGCTGTAGGATGAAATTAATTTACAGTTAATAATTGACTTGAAAAGCATGTCTTTGGACTGTGGGAGGAATCCCACTGTAATGCTGGAATAATGTTTAAATTTCACATAAAAGGCCAGGGCCAGATTCGAGCCGACGGCCCCGAGACAGGGAGCCACCATGCCACCCACACTAGAACACTCTTTATGTCACAATTTAATAAACACAGGCATAGGATAATGCCTTCCACTTATCTCCAACCGTCCTCGGATTTAACTTAAGCCTACCAAAGACAAAATAAACACATGTATGACTCAGGCGCACGTTCCTTCAAACGATTATGAGCGGAAGATAATTTGAGAGGTGAACAAAGCTACACATTTCATATTTGGTCACGGTCTAGTCAGTTATGAGGGCATAACCCTGACAGGGGCTCATTACTCACTTGGGGCAGAATTAGAGAGTCAATAAGGCAACCTGTTAAACGAATTGGAAACTGATGTAAAGAGTCAGAGAGAGCAGCCCACCACCCAAGCTCCTCTGGGTAATATAGCCGATCAGTGACCGAAAATGAAAAGAGACCCAAAAAGTCCTTAATTCTAAGGTACTGATTTGTGTTAATGTTATATTTACCAAAATGTAACTTTGATTTTGCATATTATTGTGTTGTGTTTATGTACTTATGATGTTACTCATGTACTTGTCCATCCATCCATCCATCCATCCATCCATCCATCCAGCCATCTGTTCAATCCACCATCTATTTGGACAGGGTCATGGGGTGAAAGCTAATAGCCTTTACCAGGCAATACAGTGCACAAGGCCTGGGACCCTGTGCGGGGGACCCTCATTCAGACTTTGGGTAATGTTCAGGGATTGACATAACTGGTACGCAAGTACGCATTCATTCATAAGCGATACGTGTGCCAGTCGATTGTTGTAACAGCGTGAATGCGTACATATTTTATGTGCATTTGCACCGATATGACAAGACATTTTCGTGCATTTGAATCTTTATATGCTAATTTGTACTTCATTTGCGGTATAGAGGTTAAAATGCAGCAATCGACTGCTACGCGTATCGCTTTAAAAGGTGAATGCGTACTTGCGTACCAGTTATGTCGATCCCTGGTAATATGTTTACTTCAGTCCTCCACACGTTTTCATGTGCTGTAGACCACAAACCAAAATAGACCATTTCATATTGAATATCTGTTTTTGTATTGTCGACCTATGAGGTTGCGTCTCTTGGTAGGACATGAAAGTTTTGGCTGAAGTGAGATGTAAGTAAAAAGAAGACATTTCTTCTTTAGAAACCATCTATTTATACATAGGGTGGCATATTCTTTTGGTAGGAAATTTTGTAAACCTTCAGTCCTCATGAAATTCACAGGACGGTAAACAGAAGCTGACAGTGAGCGAGTGCATATTTCACTCATTAGCTTCCGTAATATTTTCTAAAAATAGGCCGGAAAAATGCAGTAATGCTGAAAGTGTTGCTGGCGTGTTCACACAGGAGGCCTTGGCATTCTTAGAGGAATGAGACTGCCATATTTTTTTGCACTGCGTGCCTTGAAAACAAGGTGGTGAAAAATGTTATAAAAAACCAAGCGTCCCATTGGCATCTGAAATGAATGCACAGACTTTGGTCAAAAATGCAGTTCCTTGATCGATAAACAGCCTCCTAATATCTAAGAATCACATGACCCTAAGAGAAGCGATACGAGCTCAATACCCAGAAGCGCTTGCCAGTTTCATATGGGAAAATCACAAGTGATACAAATTCAGAACACAAATTAGTCATATGATGTCCAAGTGCAGTTTTCTTACCCATTACAAATGACGTTTCTGTATGGCAAGTAAATCCCAGCATTCCTGGTCAATCTTTCTAATACCATTTTGTCTAAACAAACAGTGGCCCCATCACCCAAGACCCCAATTCATTATGCTGAATTCAGGGGAACAGCTTTAATTTTCCCTTGGCTTTGCTGACATTTGATACAAGCTCTGATTAATGTTCCTGTCTACCTGCTAAATTGTCCTAATAGTAATTATATGTCTGCCCAAGTTGCAATGGGCTGAGACAGACTGCCTTTTCTCTGGGTTGATTTAACATCTTGATACTTGGCTGTCCTATACTATACAGGAAAGTGCAATGTTTGACTTGCTTGTCCCTCTTGACATGATGTATGTGGCATGAGCATGAAGACTAACACAGCCTGCCTGACCCACCGCTAACCCACCGCTAACCCACAGCTGCCCCTGACTGTTGGGTCACCTGTCATGTGGACAGTAAAGGGCTCTTGTGGGGTGAGGGGGTCCCCAAAAATGCCCATTTGCCCCATTGCACTTTAGCAGTCAAGGTGGACTGGGTTGGACTTTTGATCAAGAGGCAGCTAGTTTTAGTTGGGAGAGCGATGCCTTCAATCTAAACCGCTCGTTTAAAACATTCAGCTGTATCCAGCTGTTTAAACACACAACAAAAACCGAAAGACTGCTCAAAATGATCTAGAAAAGATCACCTAGAAGTTCTTTCTAGGATATAAACTATTTAAAATATTGTGTAATTTTTTGGAAAAAAATATGTAAGAAATGTTTGTTGAGTTGCCACCCTTTGCTTGTGGACTTTTGTGAATTTACACAGCATCACGTGTTGTTTTGGCTCAGCCTGATGTTTACATGTGCACCAAAGCCATCCATCACTCCATTAACGTGGCACAAATGAAATGTTTCTTTAAACCGGTGCTTAAGCAATTGACCAATCATCTCCCAGTCATCACCCCGGAGAACAAGATCTTTGCCAAGGATCACGGTCTCTTTCCTAACCCAATATAAACACGTGACGAGAGCTCCTTCGGGGAAAAATACATCAATAACGATGCAGAAATCAAACAGCAGAGCACCTGACGTGAAGTCATTGGGTGGGTGCTAAGAAAAATACTTACCTACACCTCGAAGAATGCTCCCTCAAAGAGAGGTAAGAGAAAATGTTCGGGGCAATGGAATTTACTTTCATATTTGAGCATGCTGTAATTTGAAATAATTGTATAATTTTATTTTGGAAAATTAAATTAAAGCATGTACAAATGAAGCAGACTGAAAGATTCCATCTCTTTGGCACATGAAAAATGGTCCTGATGCAGTCAATTTCCTCAAATTTCATGCAACCCAAAACAGGAAACGAGATGCCAGTTAATTCACTGCCACCGCACTGCATTCCGCCATCCCTGCTCTCTGAAACCGTTTGGTTCAGGAGTAAAAAAACTCGTTCCATTTTAAAATTCTTTAACGCTGATGCTGTTTCAAGAAGACTCAGAACTATGTGAGCACAGATTTCTGAAATTTACACTCCCAAGAGCAGCAGTTCCTTGTGATTTTTCATGAATACTGGATGAAGCCAAGACAAGAACTTCAGTCTGAGATACAAAACACAGCTTGTGTCCCTCTGAGATTCCCCATCGCCAATCTCATTGTCAAACATTTTACAGATGCAGCCTGTGTTATTATTAAACACACTGATATTAAAGAACAGAAGAAAATAGCACAGGAGGTTTTCTTAACATGTGTGATAGTACTGTGAGACAGTGCTGTACCACAGTATTTGTCAAGTAAAATCAAATCTAGCAGATTTTATTGTTATAACAACCAGTTATGGGATACATACACATACAAACACATACAAATACAATGGCACAAAACAATGTTCCCCCAGTGCAAAAGATGGGAGCTGGTCAGAAGGGTTTATATACACATGCTGCGTTCCATGTACCTCGGAAGTTTGAGCTGGAAATGACATCACACCCGAGTAAAAGTGTTCCAGTACAGTAAGCCATTTAGCAATGCCAGGGACCTGTTTCAAAAAACAAGATTTTTTGCTTTTTTTGATAACATTTCGGATTTAATTTACCCCAGTTTATATGCCATTTATCTGTGTTCATTTACATTTAGCACAGACTACCTTAAATCTGACAAGTTTTCTGGCTAAGCAAGAAATCCTGCTTTCTGAAATAGGCTCCAGTTCTAGCCTGATTAATTGTTAGCCATTGTCAGCAATATTGGTTGATAACAACACATTACATGGTATTTTGTGCATTAAAAACTTTGTAGCAACACGTCCACAGATAGCCATTGGACAGTACTGTGTGAACAACCGACTTGATGAGGCACAAATAAAATAAAATAAAACTACAGCTTGAACTTATGTTGATAAAGGGTGCAGCCATCTTGAATTTTGTGTAGATTTGTCCAACTTTCCGAGGAGGAATTCTGACTTCAGTGGGTGTTCCAACTGAAATTTCCAACTAGGAACTCGGAATTTCCAAGTTATGAGTTCAAATGGAGTGCAGCAATAGTACAGTATGGATATAAACAATAAGTGCGATTGCAAAAGCATAACAGGGTGGAATAAATAAAGTGGCTGAATTAGCAATAAAAGCAATTAAGGCCCCTGCATACAAGAAAATGTCTTTTTTCACCATTATGTCCGACTCAGTACCCATCCCAGGGCTGCCAACTCTCGCGCATCTGGTGTGAAACTCACGCTTTCAGACTCAAACGCTCACCTAAGAAATCTTACAGCAAATCTATATTATTCCATTATAAACCTAACATTAGCTGCATTTAAAGTGAGGTAATTTGCAAACCGTATATACTATTTACAAAGTAGTAAAAGTCTTACATACATGTAAATGCGTGGGCAGGGGTGTGCAGACTTGTCTCGAATTGAAAATCTCACACCAGCCAGCTGACCGAAGTTGGCAACCCTGCTGAACTCTGCTGGAGGCCCAGTGGAGATCTGCACTTTTAGAAAAGCAACGGCTTTTCCAGCTAAGGCCTGAATACCAAACTCCAGACGACCACAAAGGCATGTAGGAAGTCTCCTCAGTTAAGTGACTTAAGGTTTTAGGCGTGACCAGTGACCCTGACAATCCCCTTGTGTAAACGGTCCCTGATGATAGGTTAGATGAAGTTCAGAGCTTCCGGGAGAGGTTGCCCAGCTTCTCTGGGTAGACTGTGGTGACTGATTATAGATGAGGGAAGAGCATGAGCAGTACAGGGGGTGGAAGTTCCTAGGTTCAGACATGACATCGGCTCACATGCCAAGTCATGAATATGGGCACTTGCATCGCCTATAATTAGGGTAGCATATGAGTCGTAAATCTAAAAATAAATGTATTTACCACAAATGATTTTACTTCCTACCTGAGTTCATTTTTCTTCTGAAGATCAGGAAAGATATCAATCCTACTCAATGGTAGCCAACAGGTCCGGACGGAATGTGCGAGCTGTGAGGCGAATCCATCGTAAGGAAAAGCAAGAGACTGGAAGAAAAACCCGGCTAGACAGCAGTTTATGGACAGAGGAAAACAAGTATCTGGAAAAACAGATGATTTGTAAATCAGCACACATCTAATTATGGGAAAAAGAGTGAATTTTGGAGAAGCGATTGGAAAAAACAAAACCTCTATCAGGATTACCTTGCAAGGCTGCAACATTCCCCAAATCCTTAGATTCTGAGATGTCAGATACGTAGGGAAGGTCAAAAAAGCACCGCTCTGTCTACAACAAAGGACCTTTACATTCCCCGCACAATAACATACATATCTGAGTATGTCAGCAGATCTGGAGAGCAGATATTGTTATACTCCTGTCATTGTACCGACAGCAAAATGCAACATCAAGCAGCACGGCAGAATTGATGGGTCTGTAAAATCATCTGTTGGTATGTCTCTGTCAAGCAGACACCTTCAGAACATACCATGCATCTATTAGGTGTATTATTTTTGTTACTTAGCATTCTCTTTCAGCCAAAACGACATGATCTTTTGAGAAAGCAGGGTCACACCGTTGCTGGAACAATTAGGCTGAAGAGCTTTGCTCAATGGCCCAACAGTAAAGACACTTTTGAACCAGCAATCTACCAATATCAGGAAAAGTGACCTAACCTACAGACCCACACACCAACCCCATAACTGGCTTCCTGAAAGCATGGTGCAATGCCTATGAGAGAACTATATGGGTAGCTTTATTTGATAGTACGTTAGCATTTCTTTTTCTGCTAACCGCAGACACCTAAGCCATCTATCTTCTAGCATGAGTTTCCCCAGAGTGGACAGGCCAAGTGTTCTCCTGCCCTCCTGCTTTTTTTCCGACCTCTTATTCGTGGTCAGCGACGGACGGAAAACCCCAAGAATGGTCCACATTCTTGTGGTATCTCCCACTAGCCCTAGCCCAGAATTATGGTGTCAGATTTGCTGGAGGAAAGACATTAATCTGGTGCCCATGGAACACTTATCCCCACTGCACACCTATAGGGAGAGGCCTCAGGAGGCCTTTCAGGAAAGACGTTTAATACTGCATTTAATGTGACTGTTGCTCCAGCTCTAATAATCCTTCCTGAGCTTTTTATGTGTCTTTAAAAGGTCTTATAGTCAGGTCTCCCTGTCGACCCACGGCTGGAACAATGGGCCCCCTCTCCTTCTGAGCTCACACAGAGCAGGGGGCTTGTTGGTAGCTACTGCCCCAGACTTGAGGGCAGCTCCCAAGGACGATAACAAGGCGTAGCCCCCCCCACCTCCCAAATCCTCAGCCTCCTGATATGCACTAATGACTCTCTGCAGTTAACCTGCATGGGTCAGCAAATTTAACCACACTGGTGAGTGCTCTGACATAGAATTATTAGCAGGAACAATAATGTTAAAAAAAACAGCAGTAGCGAATAAAACAGACCAGCACAATGCTATCAAAAGTGGAATGAAATGCTGCCCTGGACTCATTTTCATTGCCATTTTTTCACTTGCAGGTCATCAGGCAGAAAAATGGACCCAAAAAAACAAGCCGTGGGGTTTTGCAACTTTTGCGTTTCTGTAAAAAGTAAATATTACCCATTTGCTTTCAAAATAAATTGCAGCCAGTGCTGCCAACTTTTACTACACACATTTGCACGCAGAGACACCTCGATCCCCCATCATACAGGAATGAGACATTCCACACGTTTGACACAGCACGCACACACATGAAATGAACTCAAGCACTTGGGACGTAAACAGCCACTGGCCCCGGCCAGCCGGCTCAGGGTCCAAACGGTCAGGTGTGGGTGTACAAATCAAAACAAAAAGGCGAGCTTCACAGTTCCTGGAATCCTTCCCAGTGATGCTCTCCTGGGGAAGCTGAGCCTGTGATGGAATGGAAAGGACTTACGATATGTGCGGTTAAAGGTAAACTTTGATAAACGTTGCTTACAATTGCTGCACTACTTGTGGGTATTAAATTTTTGAACAGATGGACACTCAGCAATAAATAACTATGGGCTGAAAGGGATTTCGCTGAATCGACAGTGAGAAACTGTTATGAATTCATATTTACAAGGCCACTTAAGACTGTTCGGTATGGAATAAAACAGGTACATATTTCAAAGGGGTGGTGGAGTTGCCTCGCACCTCTGGGACCTGGGTTCAAGTCTGCTTGGTTTCCATGTGTGTGGAGTGTGCATGGTCTTCCCGTGTCATCGAAGGGTTTTCTCCAGGTACGCTGGTTTCCCCCCACAGTACAAAAACATGCTCAGGCAAATTGGTGGTACCAAACTGCCCATAGGTGTGCTTGTGTGAGTGTGTCCTGCTATGGGTCGGCACCCCATCCTGGATGGTTCCCTGCCTTGCACCTATAGCTCTGGACCCCCCCAGCCCTGAATATGATACGTGGTTACAGAAAATGGATGGATGCTGTAAGGGGAGAACTTTTAATCAGGTTTAGCTATTACCCATAACAAGCTGCAATATGACTAAATGAATACTTTTGTCTGGAACTTCAATGGAACATGTACGACAAAAAATGATGCTAATTGAAATATACAATACTGCACCTTAGTAAATTCTTCAGCTAGATATATATCTATATTATTTTATGATATATAAAAGTGTGTGTGTGTGTATATACGTTTGTGTGTGGATGTGTGTGTAGCATTAGTGGAGAAAGCAAAAATATTCTATTCTAAAAAAAAGCACTTGTACAAACAGCCGAAGATCTTGGTTATGAATTAAATGAATGCACTGGTGTAGTTTGATTTTGATGATCTGGTTCTACATCTTTCAGGTGAGATTTCCATACTTATCAATTGAGAATGACTTTTATACATAAAGCAGCTATTCTCTATACTTGTGCATCGAGCTGCTTACGTGATATGGGGACAACAGGCAAACTCCACATACAGATAGCAGAGGCAAGATTCAAACCCTCAACCTGGAGGTTTGAGACCACAGCAGCCTGCATCTTCTTCCCCCTGACCATTGTCCTGTAAATACATTGGCACTGATGGGACTTTTTCACATCTAATATCCCCCTGTATTCATTTTATGCTGTAATTGACATCACAAGGTTATCTGCACATACCCAGTTGTCTCATCTATTATTTGCACATATACTTCATGCCACCACCTGTACCAAAACACATTCCTTGTACTTCTTGTACTTGGCACATAAAAGACTCGGATCTTTCCTGCTCCTCCACCTGGCCCCTAAGTTCAGCGGCGCCCAACCGCCTGCCTTCCCCCACCAATCAGTGGATGGACATTACGGTTTAACACCTGCTTCAACTCTCCAATTACGAACTGGACACCTAATGAAAGAAAAGGAAAGAAACCCAATCTCAGCTGGGGATAAGACAGATCTTAAGCCCGCAGCTTGAGCCCAAGACCTGAGAAGGGTTCTAGTAAAGGAGGGAATTCTAAGAATGGATTTGTGTGTTGTTGTAAGCAGGTCAGGAAACAAGGGTGGTTAGGAGATACTTCTGTGAGCGTTTCCCATTATTCTTATAAAAACACGAGCAGGACTCCTTTGGGGAATAGAGTGATATGAAGATGTATGACTTTAGAGTTAATTTTGAGACTTGTTCATTTGGTTGCGATGACCTGTGAGAAGGCATTCAGGAGAAAGAAGTTCTATAGTGTCTTCAAAAGATTGTGATTTCCCTCATCCTACGGTATAGCTACCTGCATCATACACATCCAGGAAACTATCCGTGTTCGCATTCTGCCTAATGGTCCAAAACATTTGGGCAAGCAATGTTTTTGTAATTGTCAGCTGTGTGGGATTTGGAGCAGAGGCCTTTATGTTAAAGCTGCCTGTTTGTTTAGAGCATTTATAGATATTTCTCAGAACGTAGTTGTGAATGAACCTATTCTCCACCATGGTTGCCTGATGGGCCATTCTATGAAGCCTGCACTTTTACATTATCTCATTGAGGCAGTGAGAGGTGTTTGACGTTCAGGTGCCTGGGAAGGAACCATTTAAGGTGACTTTGGACCCGGGAGCCAAGTTTGCAAGGAACATAACATTTGATGATTGGAGTGCACAGGACGTCGTCTGAAATGGACACCCAAAGAGCTGCCTCAGCACAGTTGAAAAGGAGGAAGAGCTGGTTGTCCTTGGCTTTGGAAACATTCTAAAAAGTGGGCTATAGAAAGAAAAAAAAGGGAAAAAACACACATCTGTTCTTCTGGAAATGACATCAGCTGTATGTGTTGTAATGAGTCCAGGAACACGGACTGGGTGCAACAGCTGGGCCACAGGGCCCAAACTATTCATTACACTTCGTGGAGAAATCAGCGAGTGATGGCAACTGGAACTCTGACGCTGGATGTAAAATACATATGTAATGTGTACTCTTTATAACTGAAAAAATGTGTTTTAACAGGCACATTTTTAGGTTAGTTTTCAGATCAAGTGAATTTTTCATTTTAATAAATAACAGGTTGAAATATGCACTTGATTCACCTCATAGCCAAATTTGTCTCAGCTGTAAACAAACTTGTTCCTTAATGTAATAAAAAATTGGGTAAAAACCTCTTTCTTGCATTTCTGCTATGGGTTGGGACACAGCCCGCCCATATAAAATAGCGCTTCTTGGAAATCCCCAATGAAACGCGAATGAGCAAATGTTAGCATTATCATACATCTGACAGCCAGAAGACGCTGAATTCCTGTCCTGCAGATACTTGCAGATATTTTTCAGTGATAACTGTTTGATAATCACGCCTAAAAGGGGCCATAAATTATTTGCTTCCCCCTCTGGCTCAACAGCACCAAACGTGGAGAGCGATTCAGTCCGGGCCTGGCAGAGGTTGTCATGCCCTTACATACAGGCAGAAAGACTGGTAGATGAGGGATCCTTCCATTTCTGGAACACATAAATGGGGAGGAAAATACAGGCAGGTTGCAAGACAGCTTGTTAAAAAATAAGAGATAGAGAGGCAGACAGAGAAGTAACAAAAAACATGCGAGGTGAGATGTTGGACACCAGAGACTCGAGACCAACAGCAGAGTGGCTGGATCAACCACTCTTCTAACTAAACATGAAGTCAAGGAGTGCACTGGTCCACTTAGTTTTTACACAGGAGGGATCAGGAACAAGGGTTCCCAGAGTTCTGCTTTTTACTCCACTAGCCAGAAACACTGGGTTGCTTGGTGTACTTCAGGAAGCTGAACGTTTTCCCCTAGAGAATCCCAAGCAATGATGCTGGAGATTAGGAAGGAAGATCAGGGAGTATATGGTTTACAGGCCTTGTGTGCGTGCTGGCTAATGTTCCAACACTGATGCTCTCCGTAGTCTTAGCTGCTCAGTCCGGCTAACAGACTGGATCTTGATTTTACGTGGAAAAAACTCAAGAGCGCAAGATTTCGGTTACTAATGTTGTGATGCATTTGGTTATTAATGTTATGAGCATTGTGTACATGACAAAGTGGTTTCTTGTTTAACTTTTTAGATACGTTGCAGACTGATGTTCATGCAGAGATTCACTTCTCACCTCTGTCCCTTTCAGCCCCCTGTCTTGCTTATATCCATCATTATTCCTACCTGTGTGCGGTTACCCTAAACCTAACCCGGTGTGGATCTGCTTGCCACATACATTCAAAATGTCAGCATTGATCAGTTCCAGAATTTTGCAAAAAAAGACTTTGATGTTCTCTATTTTATGGTGGAATTAAAAATAAAATTCTTAGCATAATATTTCACCTCGATAAGGCATGGAATCTGTCAATGTTAATCCCCTTAATCATAGTTCTTACCAAATAGAGATGCCATCTTCTTCATTATTAAATCGCGAAATATGACTAAGTGCACAAATGGAAACCAAGACAACGGAGTCTAATCGAATCTGAACTTGCATGTACCGTGTAAACTTTAGCCAGAACCAGGTTTGTTGGCAAGCTAGACCTGCTAACCATCAGTTAGACAGTGCCGGAATTTGGTTGTCTGTAAGATCTCTGATGAGATTTGTCAAAGGTGCTGACACAATGTAGGGTGCTATCACTCAGTTATTTTAAGAAATTTGAAAACCAGCCTGGCATTCGGAAACATGAGCATGTGTCAGGATTGTGCTGGAAAGAAATAGTCTTTGCTAAGTTCATTGAAACAAAGTTGTTGTGCAAAAACGTTTTACCCTGAGCAGGATGGGCCTGTTGCCGAGGGCACATTACAAACCAGGGATATGTAATGTGCTGATTAAAACCAGATGACCCATAGAGGCTAGTTGGCATACATGTGTGGAGGAAAGGAGGGTTTAAATCAGTCTGGGGATTTCAGCTAATGACTGTATTAATGCCTCCTACTGGCCAGTGTTGTGAGGGTTGTGCCTCCAAATGGAGCTCAACTCCTATATTAAGAGCCACCAGAATCATAATATAAACATGGATCGTCTCTTTCTTTCTGCTTGCAGTCCTATACAGTGATCTTCATCACTGCAGAACTGGAGAGACAACTGGGAATGGCGATCACATGCACGGATGTTGAAATTCCTATATATTCTAATATCACATATAAAAAATGTGTCAAAACAAACCCTTAAAAAATTTTGCAGTCCTGTTCCCTTTCAAATGTTGTGGGCTGGGCCTAAGCATGAATATCATCTTATACAAATTAACATAACACAACATAAGTGGGTGGAAATTTGATGGCTGGGTGGATGTACAGTATTAACCAGGATTCTGAATTCCTTCTACCAGACAGGGAGCATATTTGATGCATGCAATAAGAACAACATGGTTACTGAGAGCTCCAAGAACTAGTAACCTCTGTGTTTTTACTTTTCTTTGGTATCTTCTTCAATAGTTGCTAGTTGCCTTTTCATACCTTTTCCACAAGATCAGTTCTGGTAATGGTTTTGTACAGAAGACAGTACAGAAAGTACAGAGTACATAAATATAGAAATAAGCCGCGGATATTTCTTGTACAGCTTGACTTTCTCGATTTGCTGACATTCCCAAGGACCTATATGCTTGATAAAGACAGCAAAGCAGGAAGTAATTTCCTGGGAACAGGCTCATACTGCCCAGCCCATTCCTGCTTGGATCCCTCTGGATCTCTCTCCGGAAGACTGATCGCCAGGTGTGGTCTGGATGTGGTGGGGAGTGGGTATCCCACCGGTATCCAGTCAAGCCACCGTGGCTCTCCTCGCAGTGACGTGGCAGCGTTTATCTTGGCTGCCGTTATCCCAACAGTCATGATCCCTGGCCTCCTGCTTTTCGCCCTGCGTTGCCTCCTGGGCTCAAACGGAGCCCCCGATTTGAACTTATGCAAACTGCTTGCGACTACCCCCCACCCAGTCCTCCCCACGTTCACATGTAACGGCACATTATTCCGCCCAACAGAAGACTGATGACTGCTCAAAGAACCTCTGCTCCGCTTAGTGAGGGACACCAGAAGCCCGCCACGGCCTTGCAGTCTTCCTGTGAGATCTTCCTGCTGAGTCCCGCCTGGGATGGTCGGACCTTCTCTCAGACTGTGTCTGGCTTCTGTGCACCGATGGCGAGGGTGGTGACAGAGCCCTTTCTCTTTTTCTTTCCCGACCTCACAAGAGCTGCTTTACACTCCAGTGCTCAGTGCTCGGCATGGTCTCAAGGAAAACAACTCGGGGGCAATAAATTGCGGCAAATTTTCTTTAACTCGCTGATCTTACGGTGACCCTCTGTAGACTGTCGCTATAGAGTGTTTAAGGAGGCGCCGCGAGCACTTAAGCGGTGTCTATAATGCGCCTCTGCGTATTGTAACATTTTGTGGCAACATGTTAGGAATGTCTGCAAGGTAAGTAGCAGACAAGCAAACATAAAAATAAGTCTGAAAAATATGCTCACATCTGTACTGTATAAGCAAATGTTCATAAAGGGCTTGAGCAGTGTACTATACCGCTGCAAGTCTTGTTTATGAGAAGAGGGGCCTTTCAGTCCTGGGGAGGAATAAAATCAGGCGCTGAGAAGTTCAATCACCTGAGCCTCAGTATCAATAATTATTAAAGCTGTTATCGAGACCATCCACCCAGACCTGATTCCCGTTCAAGGGCCCATTTGTAACCCTTCCCAAGACCTTGACCACCCATTTTTCCCTTCCTCTGTGCTTCCCTTGTGCTGGAGCTGAAACAATCGTTCATTGTTTCACTACTAATTAAACCCATCTACAGTCCCGCACCCAAATAAAATCCCTGTCCCTTCTTCCCATCCCCGCATCACATGACCATGTCGGCCGTCTTGCCCAGAATGAGTTTTACATGCTCCTTCAAGTCTATAAGAGGGTTCATATTGGTTGAAGCTTGTTTGATTGACGTCTTATTGAGGTCTTGACCCTGGTTAAAAGTAACGGCCCGTTTGCAGACTCTGAGTCAGTCCAAGATACATAGTTCACCCTCTTTCACAACACGGAGTCATTCCGTTGACCAACTCGCGTGCCCGAGAAGACAAACCCAGCGTCTGTTGTCACATATCAATAGAGGAGCCAAAGGGACTGAGAAAGAAAAAAAGAATGACAATGAAATGGAGAGTTAGAGAGAGAGAGAGGCGAAGAAGGGACAACTGGCTTCTCTGGGCTCAGCATGTCTGCGTGGTGACATCAGAAGAGCTGCGTTGACAAGAAGACAAACAGAATCTTTTCTTGAGTGTGGGGTGTAGGGTGTTGGGGGTGGTGAGGTCATCATTCTAATACTGATGATTGTACCCACACCCTACTCCCACTTTTCGATCGCTGATCAGGCACTGCAGTTATTATGCAGGCCAAGTTCAAGCAGAGAGAAGGAAAATTCTTTAAAAGAGCCTCGTAAATTTTGTCGGATTATTCCTCCGAATTTTTTATGCAAGACGAATATCCTTGCAACTACGTCGCAGTGTAGGGTTTCTGGCAACTAGCTTCTACAATCCTGTGACACTGGCAGTGCCAGTTGAAAGTTCACAGCTGCAGCCTTCGCTCGTGCCGGAGAGACATAAAAATGCACATCCCACCCTTGTGAGGAGCTGCCTTTCCATGGGTGTGAGCGGCCAGCGCGTGCGTGAATGTTCCCTTACGGCTTACAGCAAATTGTCACCAGACTTCAGCTATAGAAACCAGAGAATTTGGCATTTTGCATCTGTCCATTTTCAACAGTATAAACAAGGAGGTTGCAGTGATCCAGTGCCTATCCATGAAGTGCCATTTTAAGACACAAACATATACACCCTGTCACACGCTAGAGGCCATTTAGAAAATTATGTCTGCAGGTTTATCAACTACGGGAGAAAAACCTAGGTGGATACAGTTAGAAGATACAATTTTTTCAAATCTGAAGCTGATGATGGACAAAGACGAGAATCTGAAACTTTGGGGGTATGAAACAGTGCTGTGACTTTGTGACAACCTGTGCTGCCCGTTTCTGGATGAATAATCTTTACTATTTATGTATTAGTTAATTTTGGCATCAATGACATCTAACCTAACTTGGTGACTTATTGCCAGGGGATTGGCATAACTGGAATGCAAGTACATATTCGCTGCATAAATCTTAAAATGCATGGTAATTTATTGTCATTACAGTGCACATGCCACATGAAATAAGTACACATTTGCACTGTGATGACAAGAAATTGGCACACTTATCAGTTATGTCAACCCCTGTTTATGGCACACAAACAGCACACACTGGGGAGTAGAATATCTACCAACTCTCCTTTAACACAAGAAGGCGCCTTTATCCAGTTTTCTGTTGTTTGGTCTTCAAGCGGGTCATTTCCTGTACTGGAAAGCTGTGGGACAGTCGCACACCAGTGACAGCCACAGCAAAGTGGCGTGAACTCAGATCGCATACAGGAGCTAAAGTCTGCTAACATGCACCTGTAAGGTTGTACAAAGAAATACTTCCAAGACGGCACCAAATATATTTTATATAGGAGACATCTTAAGGATATAGGATTTTTGGTTTTGGTTATTTACCACTTTTCCTCCCCAGAGTGATTCTTTTCTCGGGCCTTGATCAACAGAGATGCAGCACCCTTGCCAAACATGGGATTTGAGCCAGCAACCTTCCAATAACTGGCACAAAGGGCTAAACTGAGTCACACCACCTCTGAGAAAAGCATCATAGAATCTTTTTGTGAATGATAGGAAGATATCTAGTTGTAGAAGAACAGCTTCTAAATTGGAAGGAGGATCAGAGCAATTTCACATGATCCTATTACTATAGGACTTGAATAATATCAGCCCAAAGGCTGACTCTTTATACGTTATGACAACTGAAGCCCTGAATACTGGACGGGGATTAGAATATAGTGTACAAAGGCCCAAAAACCATGGCTGAGCCAAAAGCATGATAATAATTTGGCTGCACAGTATGAACTGCATTAAAATGTTGATTTTCAGTAAAAAGAAGTTAAGAACAACAGTAGGCCTTCAAGCTTCGAATCACACAAAGATAGTGCTGCTATCATACAAGCAGCCATCAAAGCCAGATTCAATAATGTAATTATGCCTACATTCAATTTTTTTTGGATATTGTTAGCAAAAATCTGAACTTTAATGAGCTTTCCAGCAATTCTGGAACTCTCCAAGGAAAGTTATCATACCAGAGTCTTACTGAGCCGAGCTTTTCACAAGCGCTTGAAGGTCAACAGGATATTTTCAATAAAAAACAGCCTGGAAAATCACTTAATATATATATCTACAGCAAAATCTAAAGCCCATATTTCCTAATGCACGGAAGCAACAGAAACCCACAGCAAAAAAGCACAAATACCTGAATTATTTCCCTAATTTATACAAACAAAAGATTCATTTTTCATCGAGTTGGGGAACGGTTTTTATCTATCTATCTATCTATCTATCTATCTATCTATGCATCATGTGCATTGAACATGACACATATTATTGTGTCACATGATGAAAAGATTGCGCTCAGGAGGATTATACACTAATCATTGTTATATAATAATAATAATAATGTGCCCCTCCTTTAACCCTGTATCAGTGACAATATACTTCTACAGTACACACAACCAAACACATGCATTTCTGCACCTGGTGACATTCCATGTTGTATTACGTAGCCTAATCTAATCTAGTCTAATCAAGAGAACATTAGTCAAAATGTAGTTACATAAGGCCTGGATACTATGACTTAAGTTAAATTAATCCCACCCAAAAAAAATTATGCTGCCCTCTTACATAATGTGCAAGGAATGCTCACATCCCTGGATGAGATTTAGGGAGGAAATGTGTTTTGGTTACAGGAATAATCACCACACATGTATCACCACTAACTATATTTGCACAAATACCTGTAATTTTGCCTTTTTGTCTGAGCATATGATTATGCATATGATGCATTTTTATTTGTGGTCCATTGGGAGCAAGTTGTCTATTATGTCATGAGACTAGTGCAACTACCCACCCACCCACACACACACACACACACACACACACACACACACACATACACACACACACACACAAAACAAAATTCAAACCTTTTGGCATTTTTAGTTTTTTAATTGCAGTCACAGATGTTTATTAAAGATGTTGGTACCCACCCATGTATATGTAACATATACATGACACCCCCCCCCCCCCACACTTTTAAAAGTGCTGATGTAGGCAAACTATTAACTAGATATATAAACCCAATACTGCTAAGCTAGCATGAAATAAAAGCACACTCATCACTACAGGGTAATCATACTAATGTCATAGATTACCTCCCGTTTGCTGCAGATATGGCAGTATGCCTCAGTATAGGAAACAGTGGAGATATATATAAACAAAGAAACAGTCATGGATAATGCAGTTTATAATTTTCTTTCAGTTAAAGGCCAGAAGGCTAACTTCCCAGAAAAGTATCTGCAATAGACTAGTATCCAGGCAGGTAGTTTTGTTTATGGTTGCTTATGGGCTGAAAGATAATAAAAATAATAATTATAAGTGCTATGCACCCAGAGTGTCACACCTGAACCGGGGACCACGCCCCCCAGACCGAACAGCTCAAGCTACTTCGGAGAGACCGCCCCTCTCAGCTTGCCATACTAAGTGTTTTCTTGTCTTTTGTTTCTCTCACCTGCCCTGTTTGCCCAGTCTTCCTCGCCCACCTGTCCCAGACTCCGTGTCATCCTGAATCCCGCCTGCTCCTGCCTTCTGTCCTGCCTGTCCCCCTGTCTAACGTGCCCCTGTAGGACTGACTATCCTGGCATCCGACCTTCCCGCTACATCCCCGACTACACCTCTTGCTACTCCCCTTGGTTTTGTCAGTTTTGGTCAGCTTATCAAACTCGTGATCTCCAGCAACCAGCCTGGGTACCGTCTCCTGTGTTCTGCCCCAGTCTGACAGAATACTTTGTCGAGTTAACATGGACCCAGCGGAGATCCACCCGTCACTGCAATCACAGGTTGACCAGTTGACCGCGTTGGTCTCGCAGCTGCTTGAGGGTCAAGCAGCCCGATGCGAACTGCTCAATTCAACTCCTCGGACTCTTGCCTCGATCCCGGTTCCTGTAGCCCTGTATACGACGGCAATCCTGATCATTGCCACTCCTTCCTCATGCAGTGTGGGCTCTACATCGACGAACACCCTGAGAGATTCCGTACGGCTTCATACTGAGTTCGTTTCATCATCTCCCTGCTGACAGGATGAGCACGCGTGTGGGCGATGGCCCTCTGGACCGACGATAGCCCTCTCCTATCCTCAGACCGTGAATTCCAGGAAGCCTTCCGGGAGGTCTTTGATCATCCTGCTGTAGGGAGAAGCCTGGGGGAGCGCCTCGTTGACCTCAGACAGGGAAATAAGGCTGCCACAGAATTCTCCCTGGAGTTTCAGACTATTGTAACTGGCCTGAGGTGGCCAGATGACTGCCTGAAAGTCTTATACAATATGGGAGAGCCCTGAACCCGGAATTAAGGGATGAAATGGCTGCACCCGGGGGTACGCGCTCATTCGAAGATTAAGTCAGACTCTCTGTCACCTTGGATAACACAATAAGAGAGAGGAGCCTCCGCAGGTCCAGATTTCATACACCTCCCAATCGACCTCCAAGTGGACCGCCTCCTGTTGAGCCGATGCAGCTGGGACGCCTGCCCCTAACCGCCGGGGAGAGGCAACGTAGACATCAACAGCGCCTCTACTGTGGGGAGTCCAGGCATGTCCTTCAGAACTGTCCCGTCCGGCCAGCGCTATCCAAGGAGTCTGCTAAGGTGGGAACCTCCATCTTCTTAGACATTACCCAAAAACAAGTGATGGTTCCTTTTGTTTTACAGTGGAGTTTAGACCGAGAGGCAGCATATGCTCGATTCTGGAGCAGCAGGAAACTTCATCGACCAATCATTCGCCTGAAGGCCCCATCTCTGACCGAGCAGCTGTCCACCCCAATAACCGTTCTGGGGGTTCATAGACAACCATTGAACACAAAGCAGATAACTCATCGTACCTGTCCAGTAAAGCTGCAGGTGGGAGTTTTCCATTGAGAAACAATTTCTTTATTGATCCTTCCTTATTCCCGTGATCCCCTGATCCTAGGACACCCCTGGCTCCAACTGCACAATCCAGTTGTCAACTGGCAAACTGGGGAAGTCATTGCCTGGTCTGCGAGATGCTTCTCTAACTGTCTTGCCCTGCCCTGTAAGGTAACCACGGTAGAAAGTCTGGAACCCGAGGACCTATCCATAGTTCCGTCTGAATACCGAGATCTGCTGGAAGTCTTCAGCCGATGCCAGTCCTTTCACCTGCCCCCACACCGAGCCTGCGACTGTGCCATCGACCTCCTCCAGGGGGCATCACTGCCTAAAACCCGACAGTTCAGCCTAGCCAGGACGGAGGAGGACGCCATGAACACGTATGTAAGCGAGGGCTTAGAGAGGGGGATTATTAGACCTTTCACATTACCCGTTGCCTCCGGATTTTTCTTTATAAAGAAGAAGGAGGGGGGTCTGAGACCATGCATAGACTATCGAGCTCTGAATCCTATAACGGTCAAGTGTCGCAAACCTTTGCCTCTAATCCCATCTGCCCTTGAACCACTTCGGTCCGCCTCCATATTCATTAAACTAGATCTCCGGAGTGCCTACAACCTCATCTGGATCTGGGAGTGGGACAACACCGTTTGTAACCAGCACTGGTCAATACGAATACCAGGTCATGCCGTATGGGCTAGCTAACAGCCCTTTTATCTTTCAATCTTTCATGTATGAGGTTTTCAGGGACATGTTAAACTGCTTTGTCATTGTCTACAATATATAGACTACATTTTAATCTTCTGTGAGCCTTATGAGCAACATGTGACTCACATCAGACGTCTTGCAATAGCTGCAAGAGAACAGCCTGTTCGTTAACCCTATGGAGCCTAGGGGTAGGAAACACTCTTTCACTGACTGGGGCATGATCACATATTTCTTCAAATATCATAAACTTAATTCATGGCAAGTAAATTATTTCTTATATATTTGTTTTGTCATTACACTCATCTTTACTTTAATGTATATTGTAAATATGTGAGATATATGTTACGTTTGTAATTTGACATCAAAGTATAGACATTGCAAAATGCGGTTTGGAATACTTGAATGAAACATTATAAAAGTACATAGTAAGCAATGGTGGCAGTTTGTTTTGATGCCAGATATCTGATCACTGAAGTCTTGGCTACATGAAGATGCCTAAATGGTGTAGCTGCAACATTCAGTTGGATAAATAAATAAGAAAAAGCGAACTCAGGTCACTATTTCTGGTCTCCTTACATTGAATATTTAGGAGCTCTCATGTGTAAGCATGAGCCATTCACACCTGGCCAC
>JAODLD010000001.1:47878918-47919062 GCA_026781065.1 Mormyrops boulengeri
TACTTCCGACAATGGACGTTTTGAAAAGAAGACAGATTACAGATTTAGCCAGCGTTTTTTTCATGATTCTACATGACAATTTCACAAGATATAAACGGAAAAAGATGAGAAAGATACGTGGCATCGTCGACGATGCCATTGGACCCCAGGGGGTTAAGGGGGAGAAGTGTGAGTTTCAAACTTCTCTGAAGTTTCTAGGGTATCTCATCCAACCCGGGCCGGAGGTGATGGATGATCAGAAGGTCAAAGCGGTTTGTGATTGGCCAGTTCCCCGCACCATCAAGGAGCTCCAGAGATTTATGGGTTTTGCTAATTTCTACTGGAGGTTTATCCGGAATTTCAGTCAGGTAGCCGCTCCTCTCACCAGCCTCACCCGAGGATCGAGGTCTCCTCTCCGATGGAATCCGGAACCGACCACCGCATTCACCAGACTCAAACAAGCCTTCTGCTCTATCCCCGTACTCCGACAACCGGACCCGGAGCACCCATTCGAGGTCGAGTTGGATGCCTCGGAGGCAGGGGTCGGGGCTGTGCTGATCCAGCGCGAGGAGGTGACGGGTTGTCGCCACCCAGTGGCCTATTTCTCCAGAAAGCTGTGCGCGGCTGTGAGAAATTACGACATAGGGAACCGAGAACTCCTGGCCATTAAACTGGCTCTGGAGGAGTGGCACCACTGGCTAAAGGGGGCGGTGCACCCGTTCATGGTACTAACTGATCACAGAAATCTGGAGTATCTGCAAAAGGCAAAGGTTTTAGGTCCTCATCAAGCACGATGGGCAATGTTTTTCTCACCTTTTTACAGGGAAAGAAGAATGTTAAGGTGGATGCTTTATCCCGACAGTAAGATCCTCCCCAGCAGAGGATACCATGACCCCGATCCTGGCTCCAACATGTTTCCTTGCTCCCATCATCTGGTCCCTGGACGAGTCCATTCGTGATGCTAATAACCGGCAGGGGACGCCCCCCGGAAGTCCCCCTGACAAGGTATTCGTACCCGACGCTTTCCGCCTTGCAGTGATCTGATGGGTGCATACCTCCTGTAGCTCCGGACACCCGGGAGTGACCGGCACACAACGACTGGTCTACCGTCGATACTGGTGGCCTCGATGGCAACGCGAAGTTAAGGAATATGTATCCTCCTGCCCAGAGTGTGCTCACCTTAAATCCTCCACATGTCCTCCAGCTGGAC
This sequence comes from Mormyrops boulengeri, assembly GCA_026781065.1. Taxonomy (NCBI): domain Eukaryota; kingdom Metazoa; phylum Chordata; class Actinopteri; order Osteoglossiformes; family Mormyridae; genus Mormyrops; species Mormyrops boulengeri. The sequence goes on from JAODLD010000001.1 coordinate 47,880,108, forward strand.
TCCTACAGCCATTACCCGTACTAACCCGACCTTAGTCTCATGTGGCTATGGACTTTATAACCGACCTACCCCCTCTCGGGGGAATACGGTAATTCTGACAGTAGTGGACCGGTTTTCAAAGATGTGTCGTCTTATTCCTTTGCCCAAACTGCCCACAGCTTCTGAGTTGGCAGATCTACTACTCACTTGGGTCCTCCGAATATACGGTATCCTGGAGGACATTATCTCTGATCGTGGACCACAGTTTAATTCACAAGTGTTTAAAGCTTTCTGTGCTAAACTAAACATTTCTCTCAGTCTGTTCTCCAGCTACCATCCCCAGTCTAACGGCATGTCCGAGCGCACAAACCAAGAGGTGTCCAAGATGCTGCGATTTCTCTGCCGAGACCGACCCACCGAGTGGGCGCTCTCTCTCCCTTAGGCAGAGTACGCCCGCAATTCTCGACCCCATTCCGCAACCCAGCTAACCCCATTCCAGAAAGTTTTAGGCTATCAACCACCGTTGTTCCCGTGGGAGACGACCCCCAGCGTGGTTCCAGCAGTCGAAGAATCATTCGCCCGAAGTCGGGAGGTATGGTCCAGAGCTCATCTTGCTCTCACTCATCACTCTCAGCAACACCGGATGGCTACGGATCGTCGCCGTCGTCTGGCCCTGATCTACCGTCCAGGACAGCGCGTGTGGCTGTCTACTCACAATTTTAAACTGCCCTCCTGCTGTAAGCTTTCACCCCGTTTAGGGTGGAGAGGAGAGTAAGTAACTCATCCTATCGTCTCCAGTTGCCCAGTATCTACCGCATTTGCCCAACATTTCATGTCTCCCTACTGAAACCGGTGCGGTATGGTCTGGCACTGCCGTCCATGGCTGTCACACCACCTCCTCCTCTGTCTTTGCAAGATGACAACCCCGTGTATTAGGTGAGAGCCCTCCTAGATTCCCAGCGCAACGTATTGCAATACCTTGTGGATTGGGAAGGATACGGTCCGGAGGAGCGCTCCTGGATCCAGGTGTTGGACCCAGTCATGATTGCCACCGAACAGCTGAAGCCACTCTGGAGAAACCGTCCCTCACAGCTTAAAAGGCGGTCTCGCCCAACAGGCACTGCGAAGTATTGTTGCCATTGTTTCGATGTGCCATACTAAGCGTTTTCTTATCTTTTGTCTCTCTCTCCTGCCCTGCCTGCCCAGTCTTCCTCGCCCACCTGTCCCAGACCCCGTGTCATCCTGAATCCTGCCTGTTCCTGCCTTCTGTCCTGCCCGTCCCCCTGTCTGGCGTGCCCGTTTAGGACTGACCATCCCGGTATCCGACCTTCCCGCTACGTCCCGACTACGCCTCTTGCTACTCCCCTTGGTTTTGTCAGTTTGGTCAGCTTATTAAACTCGTGATATCCAGCAACCTGGGTATCGTCTCCTGCGTTCTGCCCCGGTCTGACACAGAGTACTAGATGTCATGTACTTAAAATGACAAACAGCAAAAATCTTATTTTAACATTCTTCCAGCAATTTAAGTATTTTGTTCTTTGAGTTCTAGCAACATGACAACTCATAATCTCATCTGTAAGGCTTTAACATAGACTGTAAATATAACAATCAGCTCTGACTCTATTTTGCATTTGACGCGGTATCTGTGGTGCAGAATTCACTGGCCCCAAGAATGGTGTACTTCACCTGTCTGGTCTTGGTTTCTGGCCAATAATGATCACTTTGTGGGAGCCAAAACCATCTTCTTTAGAGCATCTAACCATAACACAGATCAGGTACTATGTTACCTGCATAGGCATTCCTCAGTCTTTAAAAAGATACAAAATCTAGAAATATATGCAAAGGAGAAGATGTTGGAAGAAGAATGTCAGCAAAAACACACTAAAACACACTGTACACACTATTGTCTTTTGAAGTGGACTGAGGAGATTAATAAACTTCACGTTGTAGTTAGTATAGATAGCAGAGTGTTGCGTGATCCGCATTAACAGTTGTCTGCAAGCAGAGCACTGGAACTGTATGGAAACACCCCAAGGATAACAAAGTCAGGTGCTTCTGGGAAGAGTTCATTTGAAGGCAGGAATTAGTGTGTCCACACAGCACTTTTATGACATGTCTTCCTATTTTTGTTTGGCTACCAATGGACAATGAATATGCTGATTATCTTGTTTATTGTAAATGTTCAAACAATTGACATATTTTATAAGATCTTTTACTCATTCAGCAAGTTTGTCCAAGCTTAGTCTGAACAGCAGAATGAACTAATTCAAATCCAGACAGCTTCACAGCATGCCTGAATCTCTGTGTCTATGTGCCTGAGAAATATATTTATTAGCAGTGACTGTGAATTGGGAGGGGGCACAAAAGGAAACAAAGCCCCGCACAGATCTTGGACGGTGGCCCACACATGAAGAAATTTCAGACCATATTATTGCCTACAACTTTCCATTTATGGACGACTGATGGCACAGGATGGGGGGCAGACAGGAGCAATCAAACCCGAAGGACAGAAATGCCCCCATCATTCTCCTGTCCTCTGCTTTCTTCTGCATTTTATGTTTTTAAGTGGAAAGTTAACCACACAGACAAGCAAACCTCTGCAGTCTCTCGCAGCTGAAGCATAACTCATCTTGACGCTGAGGAGAAAAACAATCAGCCCAGGAACAAAAAAACACAGTGGATGTCTCTGCCTTCTTTCATAAAAATTCGTTTTTTGAGTCAGGAATCATATGAAGTCATAAATCCTTGAGTTCTTTAGCTCCTAACAGGATCGTTACAAAGCAAATAAAAGTGAAAAGTTTCAAAAAGTCACTCAGGAGTTGTTTCACTGTCATGGTGACATTTGGTTTAGGCTGCCGGATCCTGTTTTGACAGCAATCCGATTTAGATGCCATAGGCGTAGATTTGCAGACACGTAACTGCCATGGTCAACCTTCCATCCAATATATGCTTGTCTTACACTTCATCAACTCTATATATAAATGTTCCAAGCTTCATATTACCTTCATTCAGCAAAATCATACATGGTCCATGAAGACTGGAATGGAAGTGACATTTATCATGACCTAGCACTACAGCTGCCCAGACCTTCACCGATGCCTCCTTCACACTGGATTCTTCCGCAGGCCTCTGCTTTCCCAGGCTTTCCCAGAAACCAACCACCCACAAGCTAACTTTTGCCTCCTCCGGCCCATAACCCCTGATCTCATCCTGTCTCATTCATGCTGTTTATACCAAGGTCCCGTCTCGATCCGTGGGCTACCCAAGCCTTTGTTCAGCTTTGTCTGTGTCTTTGGGAAGTCTAGTGCTTAAACTCAAAGCTGTGGCCTTTAACACAATGCGGTATCATCAATGCACTCCACAGGCTAAAGTCAATTGTTTGGACAACAACAGCCCTCAGCAGGTTGCAGTCATGCTCATGTCAGGAAAGTCTTTTACAGAGGCCACTTTGCTGAGGAAGGTAAAACCCCTGGCAAATTAAAAATTCAGTACTTTAAGCCTCAATTCATAGGGCACCGATACTTTAAACCCCAGCTGACTAAAGCTTTACCCTTTCTAAATTTTGACCAAAGGTATTTTACATATCACAGGCTACAGGGAGGAAAGTAAAGTTTGTGAATTTCAGATACATCAGGCTTGTCAGATTCAGGTAAAACAGACCTAAAGAATCACATTTTGTATCAGTATTTCATCTGTGGGATGAATCTTGGGATAATTCTTGTTGTCTCTGAATTAGGACCTACAGTATCAGATTGAAGTCATAATCTAAAACACAGGGGGATGTGAGATGAGCAAATGGCTAGTCTTGGATTTCAGCGACCTGAATGAAGCCTAATGAAGCCTTTAAGATCTTTATTTACTTAAATCACAAATAGGGAATACTATGGATCCTCTGAATGAGGAGAGGTTGTTTTCATCTTTTCCTCAGTCTCAGAGTGAGAGTATCATCATTAACATTAGCCGTGGCTACTCTGAGGAACCATTGAGCATGAGGGGATTTTATTGAAATGACATTCTGGCTAACTTGTCTTAGGTCATTAACCATGGCCCTGGGGCTGCCAGATGTGTGTACATGTCAAACTAGGATGGAAATGCTCCTTGGCACGAGGACAGCTGTGTGAAATTCTCCACAACGAGTGAAATAAGCAAGGTGGTATTAAAACCTGTGTGTACTGACATATTGACAGGGTCACATGACACCACTTGTGACTATGTTACTTAGGCCCAGAATGTGGGAGCACTGATGTGTGTGTGTTGGGACTTGAGAAGAATATTGCTAATGCTAAATGCTTAATTGAAAATAATGATGTGACAAGTTTCAAGATGATAGATTCTTGGAGGTAGGGAGTGGGTGGGACAAGGACTGTCTTTATTCTTTGGGGTTTTTTTGGATTCCCAGTATGATACTGCTTTAAAAAATACCAGTTATGTTTAAAAGGGTTACAGCAACTCTTTGCCAGTAAATTTTTCCAGACCGTTATTCTGTTGATAGGGAAAAATACCTAATATTTTAGGGGACTGTTTATATCAAGATTTATGCCGCTTCAAAAATGCTGTTAATTTTTTCACTAGGCCCAAAGTTATAAAACAAAAACAAGCACAGTCTGTTTTATTATTACAAAACAAGATGTATTTGCGCTATCTAAGGACAAACCTAGTAAAATGTATATATTTTTGTCTGGCTGTTTCAGTGTGCTGGTAAACAGTATTTATAAGCAGATTACCAGTTGTGATTTAATTCCAAAGTAGTGTCTTAGTGGCTCCTTGAGAACAATAGACTAGCATGTACTGGATGTACTATCCTAGTCTGGCTTGTATGTCAGAGCTGTCAAAAGACTAACCAAGACCTAAATCCCCACATCTGCTTAGTATATTACGCTCCATCTTGTGTTTTGGTTGATAAATAGTACTTTAGCTCTAAACAGCACGTGAGGGTCATTAGCATCCATTTCCCTGGCATTTCAGTTCTCTGTTCAAAGAATCAAGATTACAGAGGTAACCCAATGCCTGATCTTATTTTAGGGATGGTTTTCATGTTTATGGCGTGTATAAGCCTGGCCGTTTGTTAATGGAGAACCCCCTTTAAGAGGTCATCAATATATCAGGACAGCCACTGCCTCAAAACAGCTTGTGCGGATTTATGGAAAGCCATGCAAATAAACAACCATTCCCAAAGGGAAAGTACTGAGAAAAAGACCCAGAGATCCCACATGTGGGAAAGCAGAGGTGTTGAAACAGAACTTTCAGAATGTTCCCTAGATCTACCTCTAAGTGCCAAGCTTGCAAGACTGCTGACAATTGAACCATTATCAGATCTACAGGCCCGTTGAATCAGAAACTCTGCATGAATGCCTTAGTCTGGTTGGGCAGATTGAGGATATATTACACAACACTAGCCAGGTCAAAATAAGGTGTTCACAGTCCAATTTACACCATTTGGAAAAGAGTAATGGTAACACTTTAGCTAAAACAGTCATTATAATGCATTATAGATACCTTCAAAATGCAGTAAAACGCATTCATAAAGTATTATAAATACGACTATAACTATTTATAAAAAGGCATAAGACATTATAGCCATGTTCACTATGCATTATGAATGCTCTATGGAGTTCTCGTCTACAATACATTATAGATACCTTCATAACGCAGTACAATGCCTCTTTAATTCTTATACAGACCATTGTAATGCATTATAAGGTATCTATGGTGCATTATAGATGAGAGCTTCATAGAGCATTCATAATGCATTATAAATATGGCTATAATCGGTTTTGCCTTTTTAAAAATAGTTATAGCCATGTTTATAATGCTTTATGAAGGTATGTATAATGCATTATAATGACCGTTTTAAGTAAAGTTTTACCGGAATATTCACTCGCTACAGAAGAGCTAAAAGCTTTGGGCAAAAATAAATCAACTTAAATTTGACAATGGGTTACGGGAAGGATAGCTGTGGATCATTTTCAGGGACAATAAAGGGAGCACCTTCTGATTTTGGATGGGAAGAAGAAAAGAACTTCCTAAACTAAACTGGAATATCCCCTGCGTATGGGAGCCTATTCCTCCATGCAGAGCAGTCTACCCTTGAAAGACAGGGTCAAAATAGTCAGTACCCACTTAGTTTTGGGAAAATATTAAACAATTCTGTTTGTACTCTACAAGGAAAGTGCCCTTTCTTCATCCTCTGCAATTTGGAATAGCTCAGGCACATTTTATGGCGACAAGCCAGAAGTTTATGGTGTTTTCAGCCAGCTTATCAGATACAGAGGCAATTTCTGTGCCCTGCAAAGCATGGAAAAGCACCGTTCCTTTTATAAGAGGACCCTCATGTGTGGTGTTAATACTGCTATCAACTCAAGCTTCTTATCAACAAGCTTGTAAAAGCCAGTGGCTTAGCAGTGGTATCTCAGCGCGACGTACAACCTCCATATTCTCCCAGAATAGTATCAGTATCACAGTTAAATGGGTTTATGAATATGGTGCAAAGTCACTAGTGAGAACATGACCTTATGGATGCATTAAGTTAACTTTACATGCAGGGTCGAGCGTAGGCATAGGCCAATCAGGAGGTTCCATAGGAAGAATCATGGTTCCTGAGAAGGTGGGAGAGGGTCTATTCTTCATGTCCTTGTAAAGGGTTGCTGCAAAAACAGAGGGCCAGTCCCATCACTCATGCTACTTCACTACAGAGCAGAAGCCAACAGTTTACCTCAGTCATGGCTCACTGCATAAAATTCAAGTTGAGGATATTTCTACATTAAAACAAAGATATATCATCAGAACCAACTGGCCATACCATCCCCTTTTAAAAATGCCTGTTTTAATTTCTGCTGGCAAACGTGTAAATTTGCTTTGCGAATCCATTCCATTCAGGCATTCCATAATACTTTTTAAGTAGCTGAATGGACATTTTCTAGTTCCAAGTTTTTGGGAATGTATCATAACTAGTAATAATGAATCATAGAGGTGTAATATTACTATTTGCCCATAGTTTGGTATGTATCGCGGTTCGGTATGTTATTGAACTGGTCGGTTCTATCTGCTGTTGTATACTCACATTTAAATTTAAAATTCTAAAACAAGCGACCCAAGTTTTTTAAATGTATTTTTTGGGAAAAAAACCCATCTTATATTTGTGCCAGTAAGTATAGGAAAATGGCAGGAATATCGTAATACTGCAGTATCGTACCGAACGGTTTGATAATATTTTGTATACCGTTGCACCCCTACTGCTTAAGTAAACATGTTGCTACCAAGCTAAATATATGGATATTTAGAAAAATAAAAAAAAGAGTTCATTGTTTAATTAAAGGGTGATGTGTTTTTTTTCGTAAATATACGGATATGAAAACCTTACCGTTACTATGGCCCCGAAATCGGGATACATACCGAACTGTGGGCAAATGGTATTGTTGCACCCTTAATGAATAATATATAGAACATGCTTTTTTTCCTTCAGATAATCCATTCATATTGATGCAGAACACCAGCATCTCTTTGCATTTTTACTAAAATGATGGTGGTGACACAAGTAGCTTGGTTTGGTTGCACTTTCGGCCCTGTTAGTAAGCAGGGCCATGTCGGCGCGGGCATGGCTCAGGTACGGCTTGGGTACGGGTTGGGTATGGCTCGGATACGGCTCGGGTACAGCTCGGTTCTTCGGAAAAGCTCCATAAGAAGGGCTGGGAACTTTTAGAATGACATGTTTCAGAAGTATCAGAGTTGCTGCTAGGAACCTTAAGCTAGCTGAATTGGAGGCAAGTCTGTTCAACAGCTGACCCCCTTCCACAATTCTTCCTAGTCTCCTGTAGTATTGATCTTAACCATAGACAAGGACTGGAAACCACAGTCAGCAACAGACAGCAGACTGCAGAATGATATATTATGAAAAACTCAACTGCGGTTCATCACCATACTCTGGACTTCACTTGCACTCTGTTAAACTTGCAGTCGATGGTACAAACACTTAGTTGGTCAGATTTTTGGGGGATTTTATAAGGCACTGACTGTACTGCATGTGTCACAGTATGGGTAATGGGACTTTTTAAGAGCAGGCAGCTGACATCACACCAGCGGTGGGGCATTTCATTTATTCTTCTTCTCAGCAGAGTAGCTCACCCCTGCCCCAGTTCTGTCATTATGCATTTGGAGGTGCTCCCCCACAGTCTGGGGTGAGAGGTTGCCAAGATCAGATAGGCTGCCATCCTCCTTTAACTCCAAATCCCACCAATCAGCCTCTCCCATGAAGCACACCGGGCCCAGTCCTCTCCTGAGGCTGGAATCTATGTCGAGAGTGACCTAACTGCAGGCATGAGGCACGCCAACACTTATGGCCCACTGGCTGGCCTAACACAAGGGAACAATAACGCCTCTGAGAATTACTGAGTAACCCTAGTGCCTGGGTGAAAGCATGCCAACCGTAATTACATGACTTTTAATTCAGCTGTTTCGCCCACTCATATCCTTGGAATGCGATGGAGATGCACGACACATTTCCTGCGAAGTATGCTGCCGCAAGTTCACCATGTGTTGTTGCTTTGTTAGCTATATGTCAGAAAATACAGACATAATATGACAATGGTAGCACGTGTCTGCTTAGCAAAAGACTAGAGGATGACTGATGCTAGAAATACTACCATTGTCAATTGCAGACATCCCACCTTTCAGTGATGTCAGGCAGGCAGATGAATGACACAACCATGAGGGTGTGGGGGTGTCGGATATGCTTGGGGGGGTATTACCTTAATACGTCCTTCCCTTATGACAAATTATATCAGGAAAAACAGAAATCGTGTTAATGTAGGATAAATTAAAAATACCAACAAAATTCCGTATACTGCAGTGTAGTGTCCAGGTGTGGCGGGGTTACGACAGCAACACTTCTAACTGGCTGATTTTACCGAGGCTGCATAGCAAAACGACAGGTTTCTGGGACACTGAGCATTAGTCTTGGGTGTCAGATAACTGCTCAATTTACGGGAGGCTCCCGGAACTAATGGGTGAGATGGGATGTCTGAATTTAAGTAATTAAATTATATAAAGTAACAGTTTCTGCCCCATTTCTCATTTAGTTGCTTAGATGACCATTTTATCCAATGGTTTTAACAAAGACAAACCCCCTTCCACCTCTTTCACATGCTACCTGCATCACCATGGAAATTTCCAGATATAGCTGAATATCCTGCATGCCAGGCTCAAAGAAACCTTTAAAATCATTCTTGCCCATGTGTTGGGTGTAGGAAACAAATTTTCTCTTGTTTATTCCAACCTGGCAAGTGGAGAGCATCTCTCCTTACTTGCTGGATCGTAAAAAATTATTCCCTCGTTAAACTCATTTGACAAAAACCATAAAAACACAACCAAAACAATGATAATACATCAGTTATTTACTATGGATGGAATGTGTCAGTTTGGAAAAGGGTCCAAATGACAGCTGCAAATCTGAGCGCAAATTCTTAGAAGTAACCATCTGAAATGCAGGCTACATTGACAAAAATACATTTTCTTACAATGACTCCGAATGAGAGCTACTCGCAGGAAGTGACATCATCTCAATAAAGCCGCGGTTCCAATGTGAGAGCCGCGTGTTTTGCACAACAACGTGACATGCAGCCAGGCCTCTGTGACATTGCTATGGGGGACGGAGCACCAGGGTGAGGTCACGGCCACGGGGGACCTCACAGCTATGCCGCGACTGAGGGAAATTTCACGAAAACATCCTGTGCTGCCAAAGTCTGATTAAACAAGGCGAATCTAATTTATACTAACCCTGTATTTTCACTGAAGACTTGGTCCTATCTGGGATCCCATCCAGGGTGTCCCCCAGCCCTGTGCTGCCTGGGATAGACTCCAGAGCCCCATGTGACCATGACCAGGATTAGGTGATTGATGCATTTACTGCATTGGACCTCAGCATTTATTGTATCAGCTTTCAACATAATAATATCTTGTATATCACCATAAGGGAGTCAAGATAGCCTAACACTTACTGCCTTGTTTGATTCTATCACAGTCGCATTCATATCTTATATAGATGTATGAAATTTTGTCAATTGTTTTTGTAGTAGCATTTTTGCATTCAAAATAAACAAAGGGCAGTGGTGGAGAAAGTACTCAGTCATTTTACTTAAGTAAAAGTACAAAACAAGGAAAATGTCCTATAGTAAAAGTTTAAGTACCCCATTGGCCGTGTGTGATCTGTAGCCACACACACACTAGGTTTTGTACATGTGTACACAGTGCAATATTTCACAGCGTGCTCTGATCTTTACCACGCATGCTCCAGATTTATTTATTGATTTTACAGGAAATGTACTATATACTGATACATTATATAAACAAAAGTACTGGGACATGCCTATTAATCACTGAATTCAGGGGTTTCATTCATACTTATTGCCACAATCATTTGTGAAGGAATGGGTCGTTCTGAAGAACTCAGTGAATTCAAGAGTGGTACTGTCATAGGATGCCACCTTTGCAATAAGTCAGTTCCAGACTTCCTCTGGCATGAACCCCAGCACAAAAACTGTTTGCTGGGAGCTCCATAAAATGGGATTCCATGGCTGAGCAGCTGCATGCAAGCCTCAGATCACCGATCCCAATGCCAAGCACCGGATGGAGTGGTGTAAAACATACCACCACTGGACTCTGGAGCAGTGGAAACGTGTTCTGTGGAGCGATTAATCACGTTTCTCTGTCTGACAGTCTGATGGATGAGTCTGGGTTTAGTGGATGCCAGGAGAACATTACCTGCCTGACTGCGTTGTGCCACCTGTAAAGTTTGGTGGAGGAGGGATAATGGTATGGGGTTGTTTTTCATGAGTTGGGCTAGGCCCCTTAGTTCCAGTGAAGGGAACTTTTAATGTTTCAGCATACAAAGACATTTTGGACAATTCTATGCTTCTAACTTTGTGGGAACAGTTTGGGGAAGGCCCTTTTCTGTTCTAGCATGACTGTACCCCAGTGCACATAGCAAGATTCATAAAGACGTGGTTGGGTGAGGTTGGTGTGGAAGAACTCGACTGGCCCATAGAGCCCTGACTTCAACCTCATGGAACACCTTTGGTATGAACTAGAACAGAGATTGTGAGCCAGGCCTTCACGTACAACATCAGTGCCTGAACTCACAAATGCTCTTCTGAATGAATAGGCAAAAATTTCCACAGAAGCACTCCAAGATCTTATGGAAAGACTTCCTAAGAGAGTGGCACCTCTTATAGCCGCAAAGGGAGACCAGCTCCATAGTGATGCCTATGGATTTAGAATGGGATGTCATAAAAGTTCCTGTAGGTGTAATGGCTAGGTGTCCCGATACTTTTGTTCATAGAGTGCATATATCTTTATCGGGATATGACATTTTGGTCATATTACAAAGCCCTATTTGTGTGTGTTATTAAATAAAACACACCTGCTTATAGCAACATGGTGCAAGTTTGAACACTTTTGTCATGTCACTATCAGTGTGCAATTCACAATTCACCAACATGTTAGCCTGATCACAAACATCTGAGGGTCACCTCTTGCCATTTCCAGAGCCACTTTCCGTAATGAATCAAAAAGTGTTTTATGTAGTACAAACTCTATAGCAACCAACCTCTCCAACTGCAAAAAAGAAAGAAACACCCAAAGGTCTCTTAAGAGCGGACAGGATTCGAAACCTCTGACGTCTGCTCCGTACTTTGAGTTGCCGGGTTTTACTTTGCCAAGACAAGCCCCAAAATCTCAGGATTAACTCACCCATCACTACCTTTCCCTGTCTGCATCTGATTAAAAACAACAGCAATGTGATTGTGAAATGGAATGCAACGCTAAGTAGAAATGTAGTATAGTAGAAAGTGTAAATATTTGCTGCAACATGTAGTAGAGTAAAATTTGAAAGTGTCCTCGGCTAAATCTACTTAAGTAAAGATATGTGAAACATATACTTGAGTACAATAACAAAGTAATTGTACTTAGTTACCATCCACCACTGATCAAGGGTGCGAAAATTTTGATTGTAAACTGCACTATGATTCATCATTAGGCTAGAACATATATATTGTATATAGTAATATTTGTCACTTTGTTTTATTTTATTTTATAGCATTGGTAGGAAGCACACAGAGTTTTGCTGTACATGTATAATTGCAATAGAGATTCTATTCTATTCTGTGAAATTTCTTCACACACTTACATACAAAGCCATGCGGTGTAAATGCTATTCTTTTAATGAGGGCAAACCAGGCAAACCCAGGATATTTTCTTTCAGGCTGGCTCTTTTGGGTCAACCATGGAATGTTTAGGTATCAGATAGCTCTATATACAGTATATCTCTATATAAATAACAAAGCTCTTCAAAGTACGAACAACAAACCCCTAAGCATGCACTAAACTTAGAGCTGAACGGGATCCCACAAACACTTGGGGAAGGGGACTTCTCCCAATTCAGGGAGTTTTCAGGGTCCTGACATGTGTTTCTTTGGCAGAGAGTCGCAGTCTGGGCAAGGGTTTGGAGAAGGTCTTACCTCACCACAAATATTCTGAGAAGGGTCTTACCTGGGCAGGGTTAAGGGAGCTAGTCTGGGACTCTTAAGCTTAGGGCTACAGCTGGGAGTTTTCTTGGATTCCCTGGGGTCCTATCCTCAGACATGGCCATAAACACCAACCGCCTTACTCTCAGGCTCGAAGGTCCAAAGCAAACAAGGTAAAGCTGATGCTACATTTCATGTGCAGCCTACTCAATTTCCCGAGATTCGAAGGTAAGACTGGAATGTGGAGGAATGTGAAGATCAGTTAGAGAGCCAGAGGGAGATTGTGTGTGTGTGTGTGTGTGTGTGTGTGTGGGGGGGCCACTCGATTTGGGATTCTCTTTCTATTACATAAATTAATGGCATCACTATAAGATGAAAGGGTGCAGGGTGATGGTGGTGCCGTTGTTTGGATGATTTGCTGTTGCCAAATCATCTATAGGTGTGACTGAGAGGGGGAATGGCATGTGTGCCCTGAGATGGATTGGTGTCCTGGGTTATTCCCTGCCTAGGACAAGTGGGTATAGGAAATTCATGGATGGACAATGAAATAAAAACAGGACCATGGCTAACATTCAGAATTTTGTAGGAGAACTAACAAGAATATTCTGGAGAAGCGTCACGTCTCAAGATACCTGGAGTGTAGATTCCTATCACATATCGAATGCTTCTTTTCCTGGCTTCCAATTATCATAGATCTGTTTTAAATCTCAAATGTGTGTTTTGCAGAGCCACTGGTATCTAAAATCTTTTTATTTAGGTGTTTATTTCTGACACCTTTTTTAAGCATAAATACAATTTGCTGATTACTCTTTTTTAATGAACAAAAGTATATTTTCAAGTCAAGTGGTGCTGTATTGTCATGGCATCCATATACAGGCATACAGCGGCATGAAATTGCGTTTCCCCCAGGACCACAGTGCGACATACAGACAGCAAGAGACAAGGGGAGGGCTTTCACAGGTCTTGCAGTGCAAAACACAGGGCAGTTGAAAGCAGGGGGGCTGGATCGGGGGGGTATTCTGCCTCTTTGTTAGAAACTGGTAGATGAGGAATGTGTTGTAAGGTCTTTCACTCCTGATTATTAAGTTGATGATGTCCAGGTCCACTCTCACAAACATTTCCAGAATGGGGAGCCTAAATATAACGGTGACAAAGGGACAGCCAGAATATGCTCTGGGACAAATCCCAAGAAAATTACAGCAGAGCATAAATTACAAACAGCAGAGCAGAAATCTTTTAATCTGTGTTGCCATAAATATTTTCTTTTGCATGCTGTCCCTCACAAGTAATAAGCAGTGACTTACCCTCCATGTCTTACGAAAACGTCTTTATTACTGTTTTACGTGGGTCAGCATTAATTTGCTGTAATGCGCATCAGTTCTCCTGCAGGGGCATTAAAATAGTCTTTGGCTATAGGAACAACAAACAATCCCAGCCCTAGACTGTAATAGGATGATAAGAAAATGCCATTGACTGATTTTATGGTAAGCAGACACCTTGATTGGCTTAGGGGCAATGACCCCTTCCGTTCTGGGGGACTGCGGTGAAATTTGCGATTCTCCCATAACACAGTGTCTTTCAACAGTGCTTTAGAGATGTGTGAATTTCATACAGCTGGAGAGCAGTATGCGATCCGGGGAGGGGCATGGGGTAATGGTGTGGGGTGTGGGCATGGTGGGCATGCGTGGTAAAATACGTAATATGCTCCTGGCTCATGTCTGCCGTAGTAAAGGGCTTAAGAATGCTGCTGAACCTCAGTCAAGGGAAGAAATATTATACCCTTGATGCCCACTTAAGTCTCTTGTACTTTAAAATTTGTATTTCAGCATGGTGATATACTGTTATGCATACAGTATAGTTATCCATCCATCCATCCATCCATCCATTACAGCAGATTACAAATAATGTAATCTCCATTACAAATAATGGTTCTTTCTTTGAAAAGGGATATGGCTATACAACAGAGTGTAGTGCATTCCATTAAAAATGACTAGGCCTTCAGTTAAATGAAGCTAACGGAGTCTAGGGTTGGTGGGTGACCTGGCTGAAAGTTCAAAAATGAGGCCAAATTTAGTTTTTTTCACCTCCCTGTACATCTGAACACTTTCACGACTGAAAGGAGTTGTTCATTCTATGGGATGGATGACTGATACGAGACTTTCTGTTATCTTATATGAGACTTCCTTTTGTCTTATATGAAACTTCCTGTTACCTTATATGAGACTTCCTGTTACCTTATATGAGACTTCCTGTTACCTTATATGACACTTCTTGCTTCTTCCAGCATGCTCAAATAAAACCAAACAACCAGAACCACCAAGCATTAGGTGCCCTCTGAATAATCTCGTTTAATTCATATGCTTTGTTTAGGACAATAACAAAGCTATTTTTGTTTCTTCCAACTCCAATAAAAAAATATGTTTCTGTACTTTGTCACAAGTGAGTTGAGTTTCTCTTTATAAAATGGCAGTTAATGTCTACAGTAATCAAATTGTATAATCTGCCTTCACCAGGAGAAAAATGCATGAGCAAAACCACAGCAGGCTTGTTAGTTTGCGTCCAGAGCCATGATGCCAAATGTATGCGTAAAGTGCCTCTGGGTAATGAGCGTAACATACGGAAGAATTCCCTGGGAAATGACACTGTGAACGGAAAATCAGGATTGGCGTTTTCATATACAGCCATTCCTATGGGCCACAATTTAGCCTCAGCCTAAACCTTGCTCTTAAAAACAAGGGTGGTGACAGGAATGTAATCGATTACATACATAGAGCACTTAGCGTGTGAATTATCTGCCAACACAGTGAGAAGATGCCTAAACATCCTGATTGGCCCAGACGATATGGACATAGACCTGACAGATATTCCAAAACATCAGTGCGGATTTCATAGCTATGTCAATTGCGTATGTAGCAAAGTTGGACATGGTGCTCAGATGTAGGATCAGATAGATATCAGGCGGAAGACTGTGGGGAAGACTGAGGAAAACAAAGGCCAGGTTGTTATACAATCTCATTTTGTGAAATCACTCATGTGAGGGGCCTACCCCAAGGGTGAAAGATGGAAGCATAGCCCAGCTTCCAAGGCTCGGAGGGGGAATCTCAGGGCCCTGAACCTGGACCACCTCTCAGGCCTCACCCTTTACAGTGGGATGGCTGATGGGAGAGAGCCGGCCTGTAAGGGCGAGGAGAAGAGCGGTGGGGAGCAGTCGCTACGGCGGGATTGGCCCTGATGAACTCCAGCTGACTGCCAGGAACTGGCCCCAGATCAGGGCCCATGCTTCAGCTCCGCCACATCAAGCGGAGACTTTATTATTTCTCAAACATTCGGCTGAGGTTAAGCGATGGAAGCTCCCTTCCTGGCCCACACAGAGGCAGGACCGCCTGCCCACACACACACACGCACGCACACAGACGGGAAGAGCCAAAACTCTTTCACACGGGGAGTGGACGCGCCGCTCTCTTTCGGACACATGCAGGCGGTTCCCCACCCTCTCAATCTGTGTCTCACATTCTCTTCGCTGACCTCTCCTTTCTCCGACATATCGCTTCATCTTTTGTTGCTGCAACACCAGCCAAACACGCACCTACACTTACACAATACCTCTCACTCTCCTTTGGCTGCTCCCTAAATGCTTCTTTCAGTTGTTACACACATACCCAGATCGGCCCTCATCCCGTCTCTCACTTCTTCCCTCCTTCACTCGCCCTGGCCCTCCTTCTCCAACTTCTCTAACAGTGTTCTTTGGCAGTATCCTAGTTTCCTCTGGAGTGTGCCGGATCCAACATCAACCTTGCATTACTGAGCCCTATTCAAGAAGAACAAACACGCACAGGGTGATGCCCCATGTTCACATATGGTGTAGACCGCCACGTTCCTGGGGAGTGCATATGGGTAACTGTTCAGTCCCTGTCAGACCTCTGAGGTTTAACTATGAATTGGGTGTGAGAACCAGGCCCTCAGCACCCAAGAAGTTTTCCATTAGTGCCTTGTTGTCTTCTCTTAATTGGGTAATTAGCTGGACAACCATTTAATAATAATTGATACTTTATTAATCCCCATAGGGAAATTGCCCAAAGAGACACCCAAATCAGAAAGCAGGGTCAGACCATCCCTTGAGCAATTGGGGGTTAAGCACCTTGCCCAGTGGTCAAATCACTTGGACAACCCAGGGATTTGAAACAACAACCTTCTGTTGACAGGCACAGCATCCCACACATTGACCCCCCAATTGGTTTAAGAAGGTCAGTCCTGACCACTTACAAAAATAACAGCCAAGAAAGCCATTGATTTTCACATAATTAGTGAGAAAAATAAGTAGAGTACCTGTGACGTGGTTGTGATCCTGGGCTGGGTGGTCTTCACCCTCCCTATTGAATCAAAGGGAAGATGCTGGAGTGACCAGGGCTTTGGCTGGGTCAGCATTCATGAATGCAGCAAGGACCATCAGATGTGAAAAGCTGGGGCTGAGGAAAATGATGATTTTTTATATCTGGAGTCCTATATATAGCTGAGTTTTTATGTGATTTAAATCTTATCCTAAAGACTAATTTACACACTCATAAAAAGCACACACAAAAATTACCCTGTGCACATAGCTGGAGAATTTTCTGGACACATCCCAAAAAAGTATTGTGAGTTTGCAACGGTGAACATCCGACAGGAATGTGAAGGAGGGCTTTTGGAGGAATAAATATTCCCTCCCACAGTGTTGGCTAAAAAAACTGCTATATTACCGCACACTCATCACAGCTTAGCCCCCTACCCTTTATTACTGTAAACAGCCCAGGCGAGTAGTTAGCATTGGGTCTCCAAAGCTGCTGGCTTTGAACAGACTTAACCAAAATGCAGACATGCTTATCCAAAATGAATCCCTCCTCTCTGTATGGTGTTGGCGGTTGGTGTGTGTGGTTCAAAGGGATAGGACTCCGTGATTGTGGTCAGAAGGTCACTGGCTTGAATCCTGTGCTTGACAAAGTAGCCACATCTCTGGGCCCTTGAGGAAGGTTCATATCCCCCTGAAAAATGTTCCAGGATGCTGGAGAGATGGCTGGTCTAGCCAGAGATGGACTGGGACATTGTACATCGGAAGTCTATCAACATGTTAGTGAGTCAGTGCTTCCCTGAAGTGGTATCAAGCACAGCATCAGGTTCACCTCTTAGTTTAGTGGTCTGGCGTATGGCGTCCCTCCAAAATTCTGGAGCAGACGAAAGCGATGGGTCAGCATGCAAGGGTTTCAGAGTGAGGGCAGTAAGGTGGGTACAACACAGTTCAGTGTCTCTGGATGTATCTCAGATATGTGTGTGAGAATCTCCAGTGGGTAAAAACCCCAACCGTAAGGGGCACTGTGCTTGAACCAGATTTTCTCCTTTCCTGTACGATCAGTATCTGTACTGGAATAAAAGAAAATTAACATGATGTGATGTTTAACATAATGCCATGAAACCTAGTCATTGTTCATTGATCTGTTTTTATTCCCAAAAGGCAGAATCTGAATCTGCAGGAATCTATATAAGTCACAGGTGGATCAGATATGGGGCACAAATAAAAACTGAGTTTTTCAAAAACTGGTGCAAACGTAGCCAAAGGTGGAGCCCAGAGGGAACCGGGAAATGATCTCCGGTAGCGGGGAAACAATGAAGTGGTTTATTCAGGAAGTGTGGCAGGGCCTGGATGATGCTGGCATAGGAAGCCAGCCCAGGGTGTTAAAAGGAAGTCAGGGTGGGTATCGCAAACTCTTATCCTCATTGTGATGAAAGGCGTCCTTAGAAGAACATCGCCACAGTGATTTCCATCCCATTGTTACATCATACATGCTACATTCTAACAGTAACCACTCAGCGTTCTTGTGACGTTAAAGGAACTTAATGCTGATGCACCATTTAAAAAGAGAGGACCGAGAATACATTAAATAGTGACTTTTAATTTTTCCACACTGTCTTTTAAATTTTATTCATATATAATTTTGAGTCATTTAGAAAGTGAGAGGCACTACGACCCTGTACTGGATAAGGAATCATGAAGATGGGTGGTAGGTATGAATCAATCATGGACTGAGAGGATAAATTTAAATCCTTGGACTGAATATGACTTGATGTTCAAATTAAACTGGTTATGGTATCACAGTCACCTTTGTTCTCCTGATGTATGAAATCTTTATTGCTATGACTATGTGGCCGTAATGCTGCAAAAACATTGTGAGAAACTCTTTTTAAAAAAATAGTACAGGTCAGAGGAGTCTGGAAATACAAAGTGTGAATGATTTTCACAGCTAAAAATAATTAGCCAAAATTGGCTTCTAATGTTCCTTTCGTGCATTGTAGCCTTTAAAAACTGATCTTGCAAGGTGAGACCCCTTATGGGGGAGGGGGGATTCCCCACCCCAGAGGAAACCAGACCCCTCCCGACTACACCATGAGCCACCTGGCCCTCCCAGAGAGGATCAGTGTCCGCTCTCAGTCTGGTAGACCAAAGATGTGTTCAGATTTAAGCCTCTCCCTCTCTGGAAGACCGTAGATGGACTGGCAAATGCTTTCAATTAAAAAATAATAATAATAATAAAAAAAACTAAAAACCCAAGACTTACTCTGAAGGGCAGGCGTGTAATGTGTTTCTGCCGACTGAACCTCACACCCTGTTCCTGCTTTCTGGGACAGGGAATCTCGAATCCCCCTCCAGCTACACTCCGAACCACAGAATGTCCTCTCCCAGCTCCCTCTCTGACAATCTGTCTGTCCTTCTGCCCAGAACCACCCCATTCTCCCCAGGCTCGGTAAACACAATAACACAGACTGCAGGACTGCCACAGAAAAACGACCCAACAGGCGTAAATTCTAAATTAGAAACGTATGACGCGGCGTGTGTGCTTTCTTCTTCGTCTTCTTCTCATTTTGATGGAGGTCTCTTCACATATTTTCTTTAAAGAAAAAACCTGCCTTGGAAAAACTGACCTAATTCACCCTAAAGTTGCCATGTGTCCAGCCTCATATTTTTGATGAAATATCGCTAGATTTTTTTAGAGTAGTTGGAATATTTACATTTATTTATTTAGTTGGTGCTTTGATCCTGGGTCAGTATGGCCAAAATATACCTAAGCCGAAACTGGCAGCATAAAAAACAAATTTAATGCCATTAGAGTGGTTCACAAGAATCCCGAGGGGTAAAATTGCATCAATACGAAGACAAATGTGTTCTAAAGGGCAAGTACAGTGAATAATACCCTCTACTGTCCTCATATATATAGTCAGGCCAAGAGGTTTGTGTAGTTGTTGCTTGGTGTCAACATTAGTTCATTATCTTTGGCGTGGTGTCTACTGTTGGAATGAAACCTGGCCATCGAGACTAAATTGTTGATCGCCTCATTAGGACATTATAAGTGTGGATTGGAGGTGGAAAAGGGTGAGATGGGATTCTGCGAATGACGCAAGGCTATGTTGCTTTCTTTGGGCTATTTATGCTCTTAGAATAAGCTGGTTTGTCCTGGTTTTTATTAGTTGGGTATGGGGAGATTTGCACTGAAACATTCAACAAGTGCATATAGAGAAGGCCCAGGGACAGAGTCCACAGAAAGATGTCTTTAATCGATCGAAAAAGAGCTGAGTGGGCAGGCAGGAGTGCGCAGGTCTGGCAGAAGGGCTGGCTTTGATGGTGACGCCGTAATTCGGAGTGTCAGTTACAGTTCGGAGCAGCCGTGGGCCTCAGCCAGGGGCGAGGTGAGGATGGTGGAAGAGGTGTGCACTCGATTTGGTCGAAAACCAGGCACGCCGTTGCATTCTGGCTAAGTGCTAGCATTCTCGCTGTAAAACCAGGGCAGCTGTGAGGGGCAGTCTAGAGAGGGGAGGGTAGAACCTAGACAAGCATCTGTGCCGGGTGGGTTTTAAGAAGCCTGTGGGAGTGTAAATGATACCATCCGCTGTAGTCTCCAGAAATACACAGGTTTATAGCCTTTTAAATTAAGACAGCTATGGGCAGGCTCAGATTTGGTAAGAAAAAGGGGTGAACCTAAACTACTGAGGGGTGATGTGCGGGTCAGTATGTTAGGCTTCCGGGCTGGTATTCAGAAGGTCACTGGTTCAAGTCCCATTCTTGGCAGAACAATCACATGTCTGTTCGTCCCTATGACAGGAGCCCTAATGGTCCAGAGGTACTGGGTTAATGGCTGATCCTACACAATGTGTGTATATGCCTTAAAATGGGAATGACAAATAAAGCAGCATTTTAAATGTTCCCCAACATGCAAGGCCTGTTCCGTTTCCTTGATAGTGCTCGCGTGATAATAATGCAAACCACCATTCCCTTTCATACCCCTTTTGAGGGTAGTGTGCAACTCAGTGGGTTTGGATGCTGTTTCTGTGGTCGGAAGGTTGCCGGTTCCAATCCCAGTGTCGGCAGAGTGGTTTCACCATTGGGCTCCCCCTAGAAACCCCCAGTTTCTTCAAGGACCCTCCTTTCTGAAGAACAAAAGCATCTGCTCAATTAAAAAAATACCCCCCCCCACACTGTCATGCCAGACCATGTGGCAGCTGGCCCAATGTAATACATGCAGCTATTTGCAAGCTCATCTCATTGTGGTTGGCTTGTGGGCTTCAATTATTCATTGTGGCCCTATTTTTATCTCCCCAGTTTGGCAGCATTCATCACTTCTCGCTTCATTGGGAGCCACTAACAGCAGATTCATGGTCTATGCTGAGGAGCTTGAAAAGAGGCACCTTTTATGGGCACTGTGCACTTATAACCTTGCTGGGTAGCTAGGTAACCAGGGTGGCAGAGGGATGGCAAAGTTACCAGAGGTCTGTGCTATTCAGGGGCAGTTTACTGATTCATAAGTTCATTCAGCACTACTACTGGTCTTCTAGAATAGAGGGTCAGACTGTCCCTTGAGCAAGTGGAGGTTAAGGGCCTTACTCAAGGGCCCAGCGGTGACACCACTCTGCTGACCCTGGGATTTAAACCAGCAACCTTTCGATCACAGACACAGCATCCAAACCCGCTGAGCCACAACCCACCCTCATAAAACTAGCACACTCATGCTTCCAATTCTCAGATGTGGCTGCTGGTTTCAGGAACTCCACCGACACAGTGGGGCAGGGATGCGACCCAAACCCCCACTGACACAGGATGCCTGCCGAGATGTCCTGACCCCCAGAAGTTAATAATTATTACATAATTATATATACTTTGATAACAATGAAATATGTTTTATATTTCTAAGGCAATAGTGACTTTTAACTAATTAAGACTGTGAATCTGAATCTTGTTTAAAGCTAAAAAACAATAACAAAGTAGGATGTGAGGGCAGCTTGCTAAAACTGGAATACGCTAATCCTTTATTAGATGCTTAAATATATCACTTGAGACACACACACGCACACATACACAGACATGTCCTGTACTGGGTTGCAGAGTGTGTGGTAAAAAAAATATATATAGATATATTTAGAATTTTTTTTTGTTGCACCTTGTTTTTAACAGTGCTAAGGCATTTTGCTGTAGTTACTGCAATATGTTCTGTAAACTGTTACTACAACTAAATAAATTTGGTTCAAAAGTTAAAAAATGTGCATCGTGACTTAATCACTGAGTTAAAATATGGATCCTGAGACTAAGCTACCTGAGATCCAGTGCTCTGCAGCTACCCTTGACCAATCTCTCCCACTACACAGTCTCTCCCTCCTGCCCCTTATTCGGGAGCTCACGCCGTACAGAACCTCTCCAGTGCTCCCACTTTCCCCGACAATGCCCAGGCCCTGGTCCCATTCCCCCCATTTGGCCTCTGGCATGAATGCTCCCGATGTTTGTTTCCTCCCAAGCAAGGCCGGGCTAGGTGGGCACTTATGGCGGAATGCCAGAGAGGGTCACGCTGGACTTCTGATTAGGACACACAAAGAGGCATATTTGTGTAGGCGGGGAGGGGGGGGGAGTGTGTGGCTTTGCTGTCAACAACAGAGGGATCCTCTGTAGCGCCAAGCATTTCCTAACATATGTTACGACACACCAAGTGTTGTATTCACAGGTGTGTGTGTATCTGCACAGACTTTGGACAGGATGAACTAACCGATTAGAAATCTCTAGACAGGATGGTACAGTTACCAATCACTCACACTGAAGCCTGACTACCTTCATGTTTACAAGAATTATGTTAGCAGGATATTGACCCAGCCATTTTCTAATACAGTGCTCACAAGTCGTCTTGGGATGCTTTCTAAATTCAGTAAAAATAGTCCAAATATATTGGTTTTTTAACATAATTTGCTGCTTCCTTCATTTACAAAAATGTACATGGCACATTAGAAACAACATTTGTGTTTAGTATCCCTTTGGCAGCCGATGACAACAACTGCAATTAACAGCAAAATGGCCAGATCAGAACCAGTCAAAACAATTATGACACTTAATAAAAAGACAACGCCTGTATGGAAGATATGTGCAGATACATTAAACATCGCTTGTCAATGGACTTTTGTTATAAAACCAGTAAATTTGCAACATTATTACAGAATGAAGCATCCCAAGACAGCATTATAAATTTGTTGATGCTTCCATTAGACCCTCAAAAACACACAATTATTTCTGCACACCTTATAAAAACAACAGGCCGCACACCTCAGTGTTACACACACATACACACACACATTTCCTAATTACACATATACAGCTAAACCATTGTGTCGTGCAAATGTGAGGAGATGCAATGAAAAAATGAAAAGCGTCACGCTTAAATTCTCCCTATGGACAAATGGACCAAAGATTTCTTCCGAAACCAGCAATGTTGCACAACTGAATTAAAAGAGGCATGTCGATGCTGTTTATTCAATTTCAGCTGTATTCTTTATCTTTAGTCTTTTCCTTCAGTGATTGAGTCGCTGGCCTGTTATACCTTCGAAAGCATGGACGCCTGGGTCTGGTTCCTGGTAGATACCTGGAGAAAACAGGAAACAAGATTTGGACTGGATGGGGCAACAGTGTGCTCTTAAATCCTGACAGATGTTCATGTTGAGTCCATGTAAGGCCACTGAACTGCAGCAGCTGTCTGCTGAGGTCATGAGTACATTCAGCCTCTGTGGTCAGTGATGCTTTTGAGTGATTCCTCGCTGAGGAAGATGGGTGCTCCCCGAGGGCGGATTCCCTTGAAAGTTAATGAAATGGATAATACCTGATGCTGGATCTTTGGGATCCCTGTGTCAACATGTAAGGTACATTCTTATTTGCAGTGATGATGGAAAAAGATGAAGGAAAATGCCCTCTACGATGCTGGATGACTGGCCGACTCTTAATGAGAATTCAATAATGGAGTATTGATAAGTGGCCTAGAGACTGCTGGTCAGACTGCACACATAAACAGACAACAGCAGACACATTCAAAACACTGACAGACAAACACACAGAGACACACAGAGACTTACTGAACACCAAAAATATCTGATCTTTTCTTTATGATCTTGACCTTGAACGGCGATGAAGCAGACTTTTGTCTTCTGTTGCTCTCCACTCATCTGCGGGGTTTTGATTAATGTGCGCCAGAGGAATGTGTATTTACAGCCCGCCTCCTTTCCAAAAGCCTGGACTTCTGGCAGTGCTAACCTGCTGCTTTCCTGCTGGCAGGAGACAATGGGGGCCAGTGCTCTCTCTACGGCAGGAAATGAAATTTAAAGAATGGGTTGTAATAGATTAAGGGCCAAAAAGTGGTCAGGGTCTGGCAGCAGAGGCGTCTCTCGCCACCAGGAGCTCACTGCACTGCTGGCATTTTACTGTAGGGTGTTTAACCATAGGTTCCTCACTGTAGAATCTCTCACTGTGGGTCCCTCACTGTAGGTCCCTCACTGTAGGACCTCTCACTGTAGGACCCCTTACTGTAGCATCTCTCACTGTAGGTCCATCACTGTAGGTTCCTCAATGTAGTCCTTCTCAATGTAAGACCTTTCACTGTGGACCTCTAACTGTAAACCTTTTCAGAGAATTTATGATCTCCTTTGACCTTCTCTCAACGTGAGCCATCTAACTGTAGATCTTCTTATTGTGGTTCTAATCTTTTGACCTTCTCATTGTAGGATCTCTCACTGTGGGTCTTCTCACTCTAAATTTGCTCATTATAGGGCTTTCTTTATGGGCTTTCACTCTTAGGTCAGCTCACTCTATACATTCTCATTGCAGCTGTCCAGCTATAGGTTGGGGTGGACAACCCTGATACTTGAGTGCTGGTATCCAGCTGGTTTTCTATCCTACCTGATGAGTTACTATCTGCCTGAGATCAGGTGTGGTTCTTCCGGGACCCCATAGGATAGAAAAATCTGCTGGATACCAACACTCATCAGGGTTGCCTACCCCTACTATTGGTTCTGTCCCTGTAGACCCGCTCATGCCATTGCAAATTTCTACCACAGGAAGCTATGGTTTCTTGTTGAAAAAAACAGCCAAGGAGCAGCAAACAGTCAAAGTACATGTGTATTTATAATTTTATTAAGTGAGGCAAATAGCTCATGATATAAACATATATGCTGTTAAGGAGTCAGCTAGGCGCATGGACAGCTAGGGTGAACTTCCAATGAATGCCTTGGTACAAGTGTAAGCAGAACTGGAGCAAGAGTATCTGCAAAAGTTATCACAAGACAAAAGGATCAGGTTTTCTTTCAACACCGAAAAACAGTTGAAATACCCCATACAAACTCATCAACCTAAGGTACTGACAAGTGAATTCTGTGGTGCTTTTCTTCACAGGTGCGCTTTCCTCCCCCTCTCTTTGTCTTCTCTCTTTTAATGTTGCCATCCTTCTTCTCGGTTCCATCCTTGCTCTCTTGCTCTCTTTTCTTGTCCCAAGAATACATCTGTCAAGTTGATTCCGTTCAGTCCTTTCCAGCGAGGAGCCTCCAGGGGACCGTCTGGAATCCTCATCAGCCCATTGCACGGGAAGTGAGGCAGGAGGTCTGGGCCTACGTCGATGGATATCTTTGAGGTGTGACTCTGCTGATGAGTGTGCATGAGTCCGTCTGAACAGATGTTTGTGAAGGCATGGAGATGTGCTGCCTAATAGAGGAAGAGGAGAAGGGAGGATGGGGTGGAGCAGGGACTGCTCAGGAAGGCATGGTTTCCTCCGGCCCCTGTTATCTACAGGATTAGACAGGGCTTCCTTGGAGCTCTGCCACCATCCACATCAACCATCTGTCAGGAGCAAATATTGAACTTACTTCTTCAGCTGAAAGCCCTGGTCTGCTTTATTACGTCTACATTCTACCCTTGCTCCCTTTTGACACTTGACCTAATTGGCAAAGAAACATCAATCCGTCAGATGTTTCGCTTGTCATATTCCACATCCTTTAAGCATCGTAGAAGTGAAAGGTGACGACATCTCCATGACAACAGCATGCTGTGTTATTCAATCTAAAAACAGACAACTAGCAGGTGGATGAATTTATGTGTCATGTGATGCCTCTCCATGGGGAATCCTTTCATTTTAATATAGACAGCTAGAAGTGTATTTACAGTCCTTGGTAGAGAAACCTGCTGTGTTATTCCTGGTTATTGCATTGCCAGGGTGGCATATTTCCCAACAATAACCAGTGATGAGTAAGTCGATTTTAGTGACCACTTCATGTAAATGATTCAAAAGAAAGGAAATACGTGAATGGCATTAGATTAACTAGGTTTGGAAATCCTATCAAGTTTACATGTCATTCAAACCGGATGCACAATATTTCCGGATATTTTCTAGTTGTTATATCTTCCAAAGGATCTTTAGTGGGCGTCTTTGAGGAACCACGTAGGGTCCATAGAAAACTAAGGTGCTTGATGGGAAGGGCAGCGTGAAATGCACTGTTGCTTGCAGGAAAACGTGGCAGGAGCCCATGGGAAAACAGCACGGCGCTCCGTGGGAAAGTTTATCCGTATGCTGGTGTGGAAATCCGAGGCCTGGGGGTAACACACACCAGAGTGCAGGCCGGACGCCACTAGTGTGGTGTGACGGAGTGAAGTTGGAGGCATTCCAGAGGCTGGGCAGGGAAACTCTTTCACATCCCGCAGAGGACTAACTACACCTCACATCTTCCTCTTTTCTCTAGCTCCCATGTTTCTTTTCTTCTCCCTCATTCCCTTCTTCTGGGCTATACAGACCTCCCTGCTCTTCTTCATCTCATACTTAATGTACCCCTATTTTTTCCCTTCCTGTGTCTCTCCCTGGCTCCCAAATGAATCATTTGCACCTCCCTGCTCTACCCCCTTGCATACTCCCTCTCTTCCTCTCTTTTTTTTACGTCTCTCTAAACCAGCAAACCAGATATGTTCCACTGGGGTCTACTTCATCAGACCGTTCAGAATGCATGAGAGTGGATTTTCCCTTGGTTTACTGCAGCTTTGCTCACTTCAGTTGGCTAGGGGGTAGTTGAGAATTTCTTGATGAACAGCTGTGCAGCTGCTTAGAGAGCCAACGGGAGCCAGATCATCACCCACACATTCCCCACCATCGCCTCGGTGTGACACATCAAGCCCACCTCTCAATTTCTTTTCTTTTAAGAGTTTTAACCTCAATGCTAAATACCTGTGAGATGTTTGGAGTCATTTTCACAAACAGGTGTTTGGTGAGAAAGGCCTTCATGTCTTCGAGCTGATCGGAATGTGATGACATTAATCCACCAAGAACATTACAAGATCACGGCACAGTGTGGAACTGGTACGTTGGATCAAATATACCACGGCATTTCTCCAGTGTGTTATCCATCCATCCATTTTCCAAACCGCTTATCCTTCTGGGTCACGGGGGGTCCGAGCCTATCTTGGAAGCTACGGGCACGAGACGGGGAGCAACCCAGGACAGGGGGGCAAACCCATCGCAGGGCACACTCAAACACCAGTCACTCACACATGCACACCTATGGGCAATTTAGTAACTCCAATTAGCCTCAGCATGTCTTTGGACTGTGGGGGGAAACTGGAGTACCCGGAGGAAACCTCACGATGACATGGGTGTGTCAGGGTCAGCTCCTGTTGTCCCAGTGTGTGTCCTTTTCCCCGTTGTCCTAGTCTGTAGTGTTTCCCCTGCTCCCTGTTGGATGCATGGCTTAAGGAGCTGAGCGTGTGGCCATTTGTTAACCCCTGTTCTGTGTTTGAATCTTGCCTCCTCTGTTTTTGTTCCCTAGTGTTTCATTGTACGAGTTTTTCTAGTTCCTGTGTCTTCTAATTTGTATTTGGTTAAATTCGTTGTGCCCGTGCTTGTGTTTCTACCTGTTTGTTATTCCCCAGTGTTAGAGTCTGTTTTTCCTGTTTTCTTGGTTAGTTCTTGGTTAGTTTCCCAGTTTAGTTCCTTTCAGTTAATTAGTTTCACCTGTGACCTGTTTTCCCAACCTTGTTGATTAGTCTCACCTGCCCCTTGTTAGTCTTGTTACCCTTTTGTATTTAAGTCCCTGCCTCTCTTTAGTTTTCCAGTGGATTGTTGAGTATTGTTTATCTTCCCTGTTTTGTAATTAGTCTTTGTTTATCCCCATTTACTTTTGACCCCTTGTGGTCTTTTTACTCCGTAGTGTTTCTTGTGTTTTTCTGTTTGTTTAATAAATCCCTATTTGTCCTTTGAGCCTCAAGTGGGTCGTCCACCATTTCTGCCTGCATCATGCCTCGGCCTCATGCCAATTCCGTCTGGATCCTTGACATGGGGAGAACATGCAAACTCCACACACATGTGACCCAAGCAGAGACTTGAACCCTGGTCCCAGAGATGTGAGGCAACAGTGCTAACCACTGCACCCCCCCCCCCGTGTAATCAGCAACTAATATCAGCAATAAGTCAGTGATGTAACCAGCTAAATACGTCTGAGTGTTGGTCACCAAACATAATTGACAAAGGTTGGTTTTCCTTATAACTAGAGAGGCAAATATATTGCAGATTATATCTTTTAGCTGATTCAAGCTAAAAGCAACCTGCTCTGCTCATAAAGTAACAGATTTGGGTTTTAACATGTTTAGAAAGCAATGAAATGTATGTACATATAATCACAAAAGCGATCTATAATGCGGGGGCTACGACTTCAGAGATGAACTGAGTCAGCAGAACAGTATCTGGAATAATGTGACAGATTTTACTTCATATGTGGGCTGTCTAGTGGGAAATGATGTCAGCGCCTGCAGACGGGAGCCGATCCTGATAGGATGTGGCAAGGGTCCGTTGGCTGTGACCTCATCAGTAGTTTCGCATTGATCAGCAATTCTGCATAGTCTACTCCTCCACATAGCGGCACTGGGAATCAGGAACGAAAGATG
This sequence comes from Mormyrops boulengeri, assembly GCA_026781065.1. Classification (NCBI taxonomy): domain Eukaryota; kingdom Metazoa; phylum Chordata; class Actinopteri; order Osteoglossiformes; family Mormyridae; genus Mormyrops; species Mormyrops boulengeri. The sequence continues at coordinate 47,908,842 of JAODLD010000001.1, forward strand.
GAAAAGGCAGGTTATGTGTTAAATCAGATGGTGAAGAACAGAGGAATAAAATTCTATATTTCAATTCTATATTCAAAATTTCTATATTGCAAGGAGTATTGAATTCAGTCGCAGTTTGAGGCCATTTACACTAGGGGGGCCAGACTGGGGCCAATTGTTCTGTTAGGGGGAGCAGATGCCTTTGACCTTAATGTCCTACAAATATTCATTACACTAGTTTGCTAGTATTAAGAAGCAAAAATCAATTTTGAAAACTGATAAGTTATTTACGCAACATTTTGCAGTCACATTTTACAGTTCTAACAAATAGGTAACTGCCCCCCCCCCAATTCACCCTGATTGAATTACTAATAAAGTTATTTAAAAACACTACAAAATCACAAAAATCACAAAAAATGGATGTAGATGTGCAGTACAATAGCATCTTTCTTTTGAGTGGTTCTCCTTTCACTAGTTCCAATGCAGTGGAAAGCCGGAGACTGCTCCCTGTGGCCAGACTGCCCTTCCATGACCTTGCCTGTGGAGAAGCAGAAGAGTAAATCACACATCCCTCTCTGTCACATGTCCCACCTCGCATGCATGTATCTGCACATGCACATTTGCGCCCATGCCTGTTTATGTAGCATTATAGACACGTGTGCTGTCGCCAGCTGTTGGATGGTCTCGTTTCCATTGACTCTCCAGCTCAATGGTGTCGGATGCGAAACGACGAGCGGCCAAAGTCGTTCCTGTGCAGGATGGTGGGTTAGAGATTTCGGGAAGCAATGAAATGATTCCCTCTCAGCCTGGTGGAACATCCACCGGCTTACAGCAGATTTAAGCATGACATGAGTGAGACTAGTTTGGCCTTTGCGATATTTTCATTATGTTTACATCGCATGTTAAGTTTTGCTCTGTGTATTTATTGTTGTAATTGTAATTGTATTTACTGGCCTCTATAATCAGCAGAATTTGTAACTATATTTGTGATCTGTGTTTTGAATTTAATTTGTGTTTATCAGTGGCTGGAAGGACAGGCAGAGTAATGTTTTCATTGCATGGTGGGACTGACTGTTTACTGTGCATATGACAATAATCTCCTGTACCGTAAATCTCTTTGTCATTGTTAGCTGGTATAGGAGTTAGTAAAAGTGTAGGAGGGGGCTAGCAAGGCTGACTGTTACCATCCAGGTGAGCTCACTGCCACCCCCAGCTCTGCTTACTTTAAGGGGAAAATGAGTGCGTTCGCTTTGAAGACGCCTGACCTAGTGGCGAAGGCCGCGACTTATAATAGCTTCAAAGTACGTCCTTCTCAGTGAATTAGGTTTAGGACTGGTGGGGGGGGGGGGGAGCTGCTTGCGAGAACTTTCATCGGGTTTTACGGTCAGTGAGCTGAAAAGCGGCAGGTGCGAGGAGGAAACGCAGAAGGAACTGCCACAAAAAGAAGAAAGAAACACACAAGATCTCATTAAAGTCCAATGCTCCAGCGATCCAGCTGAATTTCGGAAGCAATTATGCATCTGAAAATGCTAAGGGCCTGTACTGGTACGCCTCTGGCCCTTTAAACACGCCGAGGCTGGAAGGAACTTGGGGATGGGGTTGCCAGAGTTTGACAGCTACAAAAGTATGGGGCTGCCGTGTGGATTATGCATGGCTTTGGTTGCCAGGACATTTAAATGGACAGCAATGCATTATTTGTTTATCCGACTGACATTAACTGACATCATACTTTAAGTGTAAAGGGATGCGATATTTGGTGCTGCTCTTTTAACAGCTCCCAAAATGCGCTTCCTGTTTAATTTGTGCCTCCCTTGACCATTCAGAGAGGTTTTTTACTTGACACACTGTGCTGCACACACACAATCCCAGTACTATCCACGGTTGTTACTTGGCAGCCTTCTGGGGGGAGGAGATCGGCCATGACTGGCACAAATCCCCCAGGGACTCCAAGCCAAAGAAAGTACCAGCGTGTGTCTAAGCATAAATGCGCAATAAAAGGCACCAAGTTAAATTCTAAATATTGAGTCACACGCTGGAAAATACCTTTACTCCTTCAAATGATTCTGGTGTAAACTGCAGCCTGCTCAGTGTAGGCACTGCAGGAGTTCCTTATGAAACATGAATCTGATGTGATCTGATATCAATGGAGGCCACAGATATTTCAGAAAAAAAAACATAATGGGCTTTGGCTGGAAAACCAGGCCCCAGCATGACAGGAAAACACATTTTGTCAATTAGCATGTAGTACGCGTAGAACAAAACACCGTGTAATCAGAAATGCAGATGACAGGATCATGCTGTCTCTACACAGAAGCAACCTCACACAGGGCATTTATATTAATTCATTTGAAATAAACCGAGTATTTGCTTCGTAAATACTCAACTAAGCCTGTTTCTTATCCTCCCTTTCCAGTTCCTTTGGGGAGAGATGATTCTTGGTCTGATCTTTGTTAGTCCCAAATCGGAAAAAAATGGCCTATACTGGCAAAGACTAAAAATAAAGAAAAAAATAAGAACAGTAAAAGAAGGTTTTTCAAAGCCTGATTTTATGCATGGCCTGAGTAGCACGTTGTTTTGAAAGAACCTTAAGGACACATGCAGAGAAAATGTCTGGTGTATTCCCAAGATCTAGCGCATGATGAAATATGTTAAACTATTGAAGTTTTAGAGAAATCTTAAGATATAACATTTTGGTTGAGCATCAAGAAAAGCCACACTTCAAAGAACAATTTTGCTGAAAGCTTAACCAAACTCAAGTTTCTTAAAAACATTTTGCAAGAGACTTTAGTACTATTGTGGATTCAAATTAAAGAACCGAACACCATGAGGGGAGACTCTTACTTATGAGATTCTCCCCAAAATGAGTCTCCGCAGAGCAGCACTCGGCTGGCATCTTGTCGCCATGTGCATTGGCCAGGAAAGCTGGAAAACAAAATTATCTGTGCGCTCTTCCCAGAAATTGAACCATGAAAGAGCAAAACTTCACAAAGTCACATGTACTGATGGAGTGAGATGCCCATCCAGCAACTGGATCTGATTCGCCTGTGCCTCAAAGCTTGGAGAACCGTAGGAGACTTCGGCGAGACAAACACCCCCCTCGCCAACCGTCTGTCTCCCAGCTGAAAGATGCATCACAGGCGAGGGAACCAAGACAAAAACAATAGCAAGGAGAGGGACTGCAAACAGCCTTGTGATAGGACTCTGCAGGCAACAAAGTGGAACTACAATTTGATTAGGGTATCTCAGTCACTCAGGTGCACGCACAATCTGACTAGGAACTGACTGGCTTCTCTGAGAGTTTCTTCTTCCCGATTCAGTAGATAAACAGACTGGCACTGTTCACTTTCAACCCATACTGGATTTAATGCTTACCCATTAAGAAATAACTGGCAAGTTATATAAATAATTAATGCAGTTCAGAATTGTACAGAACAGTTAAAACATATAGATATAACTGATTTATTCTTTAAGGTAATCAGTTTTCTCAGGATGTGTATGGAATTTGACTATGAAAGTAATATATTATTTAGTTTGAATATCGAATATATAATCAAAAATGTAAACATATAGGAACAACTATTTCTTCAATATATAAATATATTGAAAACCCACCATTTCTGACAGGCTTTTAAGAGCTTGGTAATGCGAACACAGCCTGAAGGTTATTTGCTTGAATCCCAAGAGGATCCCTGTTGTAGCACTTCAGCAAAAAAGCAACACTACTTTAAAGAAATGTGTTTGCTTTTGTTAAAGTGTGAGTTGATTATTCTAAACTATATAAAGAGATGTTTTCTGTAAATATTTAGAGGTCGAGACACTTAAAATATCTACATAATGACCCGCACGGTGATATGAGTTATGGGGCGGGGCGGTGGTGTTTTTCCGTTTATCCTTAGTTTGCGTGGACCTTTGCTACAAGAACCATACTGTTCCTTCATGAAATCTTGAGGAAACACAGTTCATTTATGCTAGGGGTGTCAAACTCCAGTCCTGGGGGGCCGGAGCCCTGTGTAGTTTAGTTCTTTCCTATTCTACCACAAATGATTCAGCTCAAGAGCTGTGTTGTAATTAGCACAAGGAGTTGAATCAGGTGTGTTAAATGAAGGTAAACCAAAAACTGTGCAGGGCTCCGCCCCTCCAGGACTGGAGTCTGACACCCGTGATTTATGCAAAGATCCACCTAAGACCTTTCTGTGAAAGCTGCCCTGTTCTGACCCCGGAATCCAACCCGGCGCCCATTAACACAACTAACTGACTTGGTTTAGGGCATGCTGGCACTTAAGCTTTTCCCAGGGTGATTAGTAGGAGTCTGTGTATTTTAGTTTTGGCTTGCAGAACACAAGGAGACAGTGATACACCTCACAGTGATGTTTATGGAGGCTTGGATATGGTGTTGAACTGAGTCCCCATGTGGATTTTAATGGGGACGAAAGCATTTTTATGAGTTCTGAACGACAGGTGCACCAGCTGGAGTCTTCCTTAATTCCTGTAGGGGCTCTGTCAGTTACTGCCTGTCTAGCCATCGTTTTTTAATGAATCAAAGGCTGCAGAATCAAACAGAATCCAAGCGACTTCTGCTCTGGACTCATCATTGCTGAAAAAGGTATGCGACCTTCAGATCCAGACCAAGGGCACGAAGCTTAATCTGTCGTGAAGCCGTCATTCTGCTGATGACCAGTCTGCACCCACTCAGAATCCACTTTGATGTCACATGAGATGTTTTCCTCCTATGAGAAGAACAGCTCTTGTAGCTTTTTTCAAAACACATTCTTTGGCCCCGGATTCGCTCTCTCGGGTTGGTGCTGTCATACCTTCGGACTTGTGATCTCGGTCTCGATCTCGAGCCCTTACGACATCACCTATTTCCATCTTGGCCAAAGACTTAATGTTCATTGGGTGTGGAACACAGTGACTGTATGACCCCAATATTTCACACAAAAAGGGACATGAAAACATGTAAGAGCAGCTCTAGGACAAGGAATTTTAACTTTATGAAACAATACAATAAAAATACAGTGAGTGACCACTTTATTAGGTACATCTGCATAGGACTAGGCAAGAGCCTCTTCTGTCTCCTGACCCATGCCAAGGGTTGAAAAGCTATGCTTTTAGAGATGCCTTTCTGCACACCACCTTTGACCTGTCTCATTAATTAAGTGTTTTCAGCAACAGAATTGCCACTAAATTGATGTTATTTGCTTTATTATCCATACTTATAGACATCTTGAGGTTCACGAAATCCTGGGAAAGTGGCTGAGATACTGGGACCACGTCTGGCACCAGTAATCAGGCCACATTTAAAAACTCATAGATCAGACATCTTAGCTGCTCTGATGTTGAGCCCCCAGTAATTGAACCTCTTGGCCCTGTCTGGATGCTGTATGTATTCAGTTGCAGCCACATGATTCACTCTTTGGGAGATCAGGCTGTTTGCATTAATAAGCTGGTATAACTAATAAAGTGGCCACTGAGTTTATAATTAAATATACATAGGTAATGATTAGCTGTGACACGCTAATAGTATTAGCTATCTGAGATGCAAACCAGAAGTCAACAAAATTGCATTTTTCCATAACTTAGAAAACACATTTCTCACAATATGTAATCCCAATGAAAACGCATTAATGCTGTACACGCAACGCCACATCAGAATGCAACGGAAACATATCTTAAGGGTGTTTCCATCGTGGCCGGTGGTGAGGATAACGAGGAGGAAAATATGAGTTAATGTAAATGGCAATTATTGTTTTATAAGAGGTGGTCAGTGGGCAACCAAAGTTTCCAAATGGCTCTAAGGAAAATGACCAAAGAGGCACAAACCCCCTTTGCTGAGTGGCCCACAGGAAACTTAAAACAGGAAATGTAATGGACCTTGCTGATAATTGCAGCAATTAAGCTTTTTATGGCTAGCTGGTTGCATATGGTACAATTTGCAAGACAGAAGTAATTATAATTTGACAGATTTTATATTTGCTGCTGGACACTTAAAACACGGCTACACTTTGCGCTGTTGCCCGTTGCTCAGTGTAAACATTATGTGTCCAGGTGAACTTTCCTTTGTTTTGCTTGAAATCAATAACAACGGATCACATCCATCAATAAGTAGATTTCACTATAAAAAGCCAATATCCAGAATATTACTTTTTACATGTCAGTACGGCCATGCTTCTACAGTGAATAGGGTAGATATGACCATAAGTACGTCTTACATTATAATAAATACCCACTAAAGGCAAATTGCTGACGTTTCCATTAAGTTGCGTTACATTGTTGCCTTAATTCATTGTCGTTTCTCAGCACTGTAATCATGTCTTGGTGTATCCTTAGAGCCACAGGTGGAGAGCAGGATCTGTACTTGCAAATAAACACAGGTTCGAATACAGGATAAATATACAGGCACAGGAAAAAATTAAGAGGGCACAGCACATTTTTTTGTTTCATTTCTCAATTTATGGGTGCTCGTCTGTGAATTATGTTTTTTTCTTTTTTGCTGACTGCAGCCTGGTTCTTCCCTGTGTCTCATTAATGAAGGGCTTCTTCCTTGCTTTATGGGACTTCAGTCCTGTTTCTAGGAGCCTGATACAAACTGTCCTAGCTGTGCACTTCACACCTGCACTTAATGTTTCCCATTCCTTTTGAAGGTCACTTGATATCATCCTATGATTCATGAGAAATGAGAAGTTGATGGTCTTCTCTGTCATTAGAAAGTTGCTTCTGCCCTCAACCTGGCTGGTTTTTGGTTGTTCCCAGTATCTTCTGTTTCACCTTGTTCTTGTGTGCTGCTGTCTTAGACATTTTGAACCTGGAAGCAACCTGCTGCTCAGTGTAGCCTTCTGCCAGCAGAACCACGATTAATTCCAGGACTTAAAAATGCAGATTTGTCTAAAAATATACAGTGATCTCTTACTTTTTTCCATGGCTCTATATTCTGTAAATATATACTTTAAATTAAAATTTAAATCACGCCTATAGAAAAAAGCAATTCAGGTTTGCTGGTAATGAGGTATCTTTTAGAAAAACACAAAATGGTTTTGAGTACGAGTTTATTGTTACAACTTAACATCTCTCTTTCCCTCAGGTTCTAGGTAAAGGGGTAAGAAAATTAATGGGGAATGGTCGCAGGGCCAAGGTGCATCCCTTTTGGATCGCCTGTGTGGGCAAGAGCTGAGGCCATGAGAGCTGTAGGAGAGTTCCCGACATCTCCGGTAAGGAGGCCAGTGTGTTTCACATTTGCGCCTGTTTTCCAAGCTACAGGCCCCCATAGTGGCTACAGGGTCAAAGCCTGAGCAGAGAGTCCCGTTACGACAGCATGGAGGAGACCCAGACATGAGTGTCGGGTGGCATTTTGTCTGGTATTTGTGCTTGGCGCATTGCCATAGCAAGATGGTATGCGGGAGTACTGAGGGCTCGGCCTTGGCGGTGGAGAGCAGCGGTGGGGGAAGCTGCCATAGCATGCTGCGATTTCGGCAGAGAATGGAATTCTCTGGACAAGGAGACAGTGAGGTAGGGGAGGGAGACACAGGAGGGGGGAGCGGTGTTCATGTTTGTCTTATGGACCTTGCTAGCGCCCCCCCCCCAACCCGCAGAGAGGGCCTGACACTGTCTATCAAGTGGACAGACATTTAGATTATTGGCAAAATACCCCAAGCCATGTGACCACTTTCCATGCAGATGCCTTGGTCTGCCGAAGTACTGCGAGACAGGACCTGCTTAGCAGGGCCGAGTTGTAATGGAGGCTGCCTCTTATTTTCCTCCACACGTCCTCTTTGTGAACTCGACCTGAACACGTGCTCCATCCAGCCACGCCGGCCCTGCCCTTACCTCGGTGCCGGGCAAATGTTCCGTACTCCCTCCCACTGCCAAACGAAGCTGAATCCAAGGCCTCAGCTGCACGCTCCGCATCCACCGGCTGCGCAGACCCTCCCTTCACCAGAAAAGCCGGAAATTGTGGCTTCTTACTAATGATCAGGTGACCAGACCGGGGTGACTGTGGGCCAGACCCACAGGACTTACCCAGATACCACCTTGCTGGCTGTTTTCGCAGCTGGAATGTGCTCCGTGCCTGACTCAGCCATCGGCCAACCCCCTTTTCCCCCTCCCACTCATCTTTCTCTGAGTTTCAAATCCGTTCTTTTGTGGAATTTTCCCAACTATATTAACGTGGCCTCGTACCCACTTCCAGCCCACCTCCCTCCTCCCCATCTCATGTTTTCAAAGAGATCTTGGCCAGGTGGGCTGCGCTAAGCGATTAACAGCATTGGACAGATTGACGGCTATTATTCGGGTGTGTGGAGTTCTTGAGTCATCAAGGAGACATTCCAGGAGTTCAGCATTTAAATCTCTGGGTAAACTCTGTCAAGAAGGTTGATGGTTTCCTTGTAGTCCTGTCTGAACTAGTAGCTAAAGACCTTGATGTGCTTGCTAATGAACAGACACAAAGGAATGTTTCAAGTAAAACAGCTAAGACTTGTTTTTGTTGTTAGTGAGGAATGAAAGGTCTACAGCCAATAGCAGGGGGCTCTGCTATCATTCACAGCACGATTGTTAACTAGAGGTTAACTAAATGAAATCTATCCACCATACATGATAGCTGCCCATAATTTTCAGCAATAAAATACCAAGTTGAGCTATTAAACACCTACTCTACCAATGACCATGCAGTAAATCAGGGCATTTTGTCATCTTTGTTTAGTGGTATGGCTCAGTTTAACATCCCCAGTTGGGAAAGTCCCTGGCCAGCACTGACCTCCAAAGACCTCCATCAGTGAAAACTTCTAGTAGGATTTCCCTGATGATCAACGTATCCAGCATTCACCCCTACACTAGTATCACAGTGCTTAACCTTAGCTAATCTGTAGAATTGCTACCAAAAGCAGTTCTTGTCTTTGTTCTGGCACTAAAGTAGTAACCTCACAGGGGCCGGTTTGTGGAAAGCTTCAAATGCCAGTCTGTCACGCCTCACGCAGTAGCAGCAGGTGTCTTATGAAGGCTTTTACATTTGTAAGAAACCCTACATTTTGAAGTATAGCTACCCATGAATGAAAGAACTGCATGAAGAAATGAAGAGATTTACCCTCACAAATTTATAACAGCCGTTGTTATACATTCGGAATTTTGCTTGTATTCCAAACCCTTTATAAAGAATTTTAATCACTTCAGTAAAACATACAGATGTACTGATCACATGGCAGAGTGTGTGCGAGGTGGCCATGATTGTAACCTGTTTACTGGCTCCAGATTGTTAGTAATGGAAAGTCGTTTCAGATCAGGGGAGCTGTTAGAGATTTTGGGCCCCATGAAAGCATATCATATTGGGCCACCAACCCAGACTGATTATATTATGTTCTAAATGTTTTAGGGCCCTTACAATCATCCTAACTGCCCCCCCCCCCCACCTTTATGGCACTCCTGTTTCAGAGTGTACAGGAGAGTGACTAATTTTTATCTCTCAATGAACCATTGTCCTCTTTCTATCTCCAGCTAATTCAATAAACACATTTATTATCTTTATTAATATTTAACGGCTTCAACTTTACCCTATGAACCTTAGCAAATGGGAAGAATATTCTTGAGCACATGCACACACAGACACACAGCCGCTCTAATGCGGAGAAAAACAAACTGACCTCTCTCGAATACACTCATTAAATGTAATATCAATGACTAAGCAGTGCTCAGTATAGCACACTAAACAAATAGCAGTATAAAAAAAACACGTTTCAGAAGGATGGGATCGACAGAGAAAAAATATGTATTATCGACTTCGCCGATGAGAGTGTCCCAGTTTTTCAATAATATACTGGCTGTGCCAGTCCACGGACCAGGAAGTTAGCATGTTTGGGACACCGGGATTTATCTTCAGGGACTTTTGTTTTGATCCTGGTTGCTAATTGGACTGTTTACCGAAGTGGCCGGCCAGTGGTGCCTGCCCTCGAATGGTAATTAGACCAGAACGGAGCGCAGAGTGCTCCAGATTATGACAGGGCCGAGCGGAGCTGCGTGTTTTTAAAGTGTTTTTCCGCCCCGAGAGCCGGCGGGGCCCGTTCCGCGTGCCAGACTTGATGTCCCCCCGGGAGGGCAGAAACAGCTGGGTCAGGCTGGGGTAAGGAATGCACAGCCCAAATATTGTGCTTCCTCCTCCGTTTTCACTTGTCTTGATGCACCGTGGTGAGGGGGCTCACAAGGGTGTGGATCGGTGCTGATGTGGGGCCCGGGGGATATTCAGGTGGACCCCTGTGCTGA
>JAODLD010000001.1:47921678-47938002 GCA_026781065.1 Mormyrops boulengeri
CCCCCCCCCCCCCCCCCCCCCCCCCCCCCCCCCCCCCCCCCCCCCCCCCCCCCCCCCCCCCCCCCCGCAGGGAGCTCCTGTTTATACCTTGGAAAGGCACACCAAGCCACAGCTCAGCGCTCCACCCCTATCCCACCCCCTCCACCCCCCTGACAAGGACACAGCCAGCACAGATTCTGGAGAGCATCTGTGCTCAGTAGCAAAGCTTCCCATCTGGATTAGCACGACGTTTACGTCCAAACAGACCTCTGCCTGTGTCCCGCATGGAGCCCACATTGCCGCCTCATCATTTTCCTGTAGCCTACAGGCTGCCCTGATGCCGCTCTCACTGATCCCACTCCACACCCTGCGGCTGTGTCCCACCCCCCAAACCTCCAGCTAGACTTATTTCCATGCGTTTAATCTCTCCCTCCTGCCTTATTGCTGCTGACAATGAATTGGAGATAAATGAAAAATATAAATTCCAGCATCTGCTCGCACAAACCGAAACGGACGAGTGATTAACTAATAAAATGAGGAATGGTTGTCACATGGAAATCCCCAAGGCGCATGATCACAACCTTCTGGAATCTTCTGGATGCAACACAGAAAAACTGACCGAAATGCAGCCATGTCCTCTACTCAGAATCACGGCCTCTCTTCAGGAACATCAGCCATCAGCAGTGCAGGGTGCAGTATTTTGAAGGGGTGCCGATTTAGCAAGCCGATTTCACTTTGTCCCAGATGGGGGCGCTAGCAGTGAAGTTTGCCTAGAGCCCACATGGGCTTGGATCAGCATGCAAGAAGAGTGAAGAAATTAAGCATTTTTCCTCTTTAGACTCTTGCCAGATGTTTTGTCCATTGCGGATATGCCCCAAAACAAGAGTAACTTCATCTTTTCCACTGTTCAGCAAAAAAATAAATAAGGAATGTTTTCTTTCCTTCTCGCAAACGGGCCCCCAGGCGCCCCCATACCACCACCCCATGATCCCCCCATGGCATGCAGACATAGACCCCTCATCTTCCCCATTTGTGGGCGCCCCATCCCAGCCCCTCCCCATCCAAATCCTTGCCAGTTCCAGATCCAGTATTGGAAAAGTCTCACTGAAAGCTTAGAGCGAAAAGTCCAGTCTGTGTTTTTCATCGAGCTAAAGCCGAGATTAATAAAAAAAAATCTAACAAAAGGAAAAGAAGAAATGAACTAAACAGAAACAAGATAAACTGTAGGGACGGGCTTTTGAGGCAGCTGGGGCTAATATTAATCACAATATGGCAATATTAATCATCTCCAACAGTCTGCATATAAATGCTCGGTTTCTATTTGACAAGATCATACAGATTTGGGTAATATAAAGCTTAAAGGGAGTGATTTTTCATTCACATTCTGAGTGACTGCAGCTAATACCTTACTCACATTTACACTCACAGGGTGCTGGGACATTTACGGGATTCTCCGTAGAAGGTCTCTCAGCGGACATGGAGTCCGCTAAAAATCCTTCCAGGTAGCCACACTGAACCTTGAAGCCACCCTTAAATCAAAGGATTTATTTTTTTATTAGATGTTCAAGAGCACAATTATTTTTGTTACTCTTATGAATAGCACAGTGTGTGGACCCATTAATTGGACATTTTTGCAAATCTACAGAAAGTCATGAAGCACCGTTACTTGAAATGAACCTTTCTGTGAATAAGGACGGAGATTCCCTTTGGTCTGTGATGGCACCTGTTGCTTACTCTGCTGAGGTAATACTTCACAATAATTCCTTTCCTGAAGCATTCTAGTCCCGCAGGCTTTCTTCTGGATGAATGTCAGTGCTAGACTGCGACCGAAAATGATGTCCTACAGTGTGCATTTAACTTTGACTGGCAAGAACTAAAGGACACGAAAGACACACACATGGACCAAAGTTGCTGATGTAGTTGAACTTAAAAGGCCGTTTTTAGACTGTAAAACCTGTCTGCTAATGATTGTTAAAAGCAGATGCCATAGCATCTGTGTAACGGTAGCTTTGATGTTTCCTCGAGTGCCATGTCCAGGGCTGGTCCTTTCTCATTTTAGAGCTATAACTTTGATCCGGCCCAGGCAGTCATCACAGCTCCCATGGGGTAACATCAATAAGGTCATCTTATGAATGCCCCTCCCTGCTGCCTCCCTCTCTGCCAGCTTGGACCTCCCAGGGTTTAGAATCTTGCCAGGGGTCAGCTTTTGCATTAGGCAACGTTGGTAGAAGAGGGTATTTTCCTGATCTTGGGCCCAGACAAACTCCAGGCACGCACCAGGCCGTTTTCTGATCTCGGCCCCTTTCCGTAAGTAGCCTCTCTTGGACAGCTGTTTATTTTTTGTTTATATGATGTGTCACCAGCACTGGGATATGAGCTGTGGAGAAGCTTCTGGTCAGGAACCTGTGGCCAGCAGTGTCCCTCCTACTGCATTTTTCCATGGATGTCAAACCACACTTGCTAATTTATCGTTTCATAGATCTCCTCGCCAGAACATTCAGCATTGCTGCTATGAGAGATGTATTTATCCAGCATTGCAATGCAAGTTGAGGTCTGCTCAGCTCCTTCACAGAGATGAAGAGGGGTGGGAGGGTGGCGCTGTGTGGCTCCATGGATTAGGCCTTTCTGCCTGTAATTGGAAGGTTGCTGGATGACCTTCCATGCTCAACGGGGTAGGTACGTGTCTGCTGTGACTGTGAGTAAGGTCCACAACCTTCTGAATAATGCTCCAGGGCATCAAACGGCTGATCCTGTGCTCAGACCCCAAATCTCACTTTCACCCATGTGTATGTATGTGTGGATTATGTGTATATTACATTGTGGGGACCAGATGCCCCCACAATATAAAAAAAATCTCTTATTTTGTCATTGTGGGAACCATTTTTCAGATCTAGAATGCAATCAAAAATGTAAAAATGCCGAAAGTCTCGTATTTTGTTTGGTTACTTTTGGTTAAGGTTAGGGCTGGGTAGGGGTTAAGGTCGTCATGTTGGGATTAGAGTTTTCCACATAAAAATGTATGGAGAGGTGCCACAAAGATATAATTAGTTAATTACAAACCTGTGTGTGTGTGTGTGTGCGTGTCTCAAGATTGCAAGATTGTTTCTGTGAAACATAACAGATTTGTATGTAACTCTATTTGGAAAGTTTAATTTCACACTCAAAGGAACAAATGCAGGTGCATAAAAAGGCATAATAATACAGGTGTTCAGTGTGTGTATATGTTCTGAATCCAATCCAAACACTTTTATTAACACAGATGTTGCTAGCTGACCACATCCTCAGATGTCTATCTTCACAGCAGGTGCAGGGTGACATGTCGCACAGTTCGTACCTTTGAGATGTCCTTTTTATTTTTAGAGGGTTTAAGAGCAAGATTCATTTCATAACTCAGCAGAAAATATGCTGTAGATTTTGGTCCAAACGTGCTCTGGACATTTTATGACATAAAACTTTAGTTGAAAGCTTCTATCTAATCAATGTCAGACACAGTTGTGTTTTGATGATATAAAGTCAGTGACATGTCTGGTCTCACCGCAAGAAGGCCTGTGAAAGATTGAACTCATGAAGTAATACATTTTCCCAACCAAGTTGGGCTTATTAAATCTGTGACCCGAATCCTGACCTTCCTATCAAAACACTATAATTTCGCATCCTGCTGACGATAACTAAGTTCCCATCAATTAATTTCCCTGAACTCCGCCAGCGCATTGTACACAAAAGAAATTGCATTCAGGACTGTGCGGTTTCTTATTAAACCAACTCATAATTGCCAAACTGTTCCAGATTTGTATGACAGTGCGAGTTGCACTGCTGGGAAATATGTGGATGTTCCTGCATGTAATGGGAAACCTTTCTGTGTAATACTGCTGCCGGTGTTAGTTGAAGCTATTGCACAGCCAGTATGATCAAATGAAAATGGCGGGAAGGGTTTGGTTGCATAACGGAACAGCCCTCGACAGCCAGAGATTCTCCCAGCATCCAAAAATACCATGCAAATACGGAGCTAGTCCAGATCCGCGGTGCATAGTCACGTCTCAGTGAGAAATGGTCACTTCTGAGGTCCAAGCAAACTGATGCGTCTCTCCAATACCGCGGTTGGATGACTGACGGAGAGCGACGGCTTATCACGGAAGACAAGACGAGAAAATTGGCGAAGGGACAACTTCGTTTTACAGCCGGGTCACAGGGGAACAGAACTCACATCAGGAACTCGCCACAGTATCCGAAGGAATTAAAACGTTGAGTGCCAGGCCCAGTGTTGGGCTGGGTCACACCCTCGGGGAGAGTACAGCAAGCGTTGGGAGTTTTTTTCATCCAAAAAGTGTGGATATTCAGCGGATGCGTTTACTTTTGAATTGAAAGCCGCAAGCTGTGATTTTACTGCCTTACATACATTTGAGTTTATATGCAAAGCACTGGCCAGTTATTGGAACTGTTACGAAAATGAAAGTAATAAATTATGTCTGACACATACCCACAAACACGCAAATCACATTTTGATTTACGCCTAATAATGCCTGTCAGCCTTTAGCCAGTCTTATGTCACACGTGGACTTAGACCAAACGCCACATTTCACAGTACACACCTCACATGCATCAAAATAATTAATGGACGCATTTTGACGCCCCACAAGTGTTATTGGAATCGGAGGTCCTCTTCATAATCTTCCGAAACGTATTATGATTCAGTGACGGCTGAAGAGCATGCAGCTTCTGGGAACAGGGTCTTTAGACGCCTCATACATCCTGGCACCATCCTACATAGCAGTCGACTGGGGGAAAACAAGGGTCTCCACCTCTGCAGTGATCTCATGCTAAAAGTCAGTTCATCTCGGGAAACAAATTAACGGTAACAGATCACAGAAGGGTCTTAAGAGGAATCCAGGAAGGGCTTTACTCTGGGTGAAAAGGGGGTGAATTTTAATAGTCCCAGTTATGACCGGTTTGAAGTTGTGCCCATACTAATCACCCGCCCGGAATGAAAGTGTTTTGAATGGACCTGTGCTGGTCATAAGGGTGCTTGTTGTGAGTACATTTAAGGGGTGGATGCTGCTAATAATGTGTTCCCCACCCACTCTGGGGGTTTGCCCTGAAATGGGGGCCTGCTATTTTGAGGATTCATTTGTCTGGGAGCATTCGGGGTTACCGTAAATGAGTGCTTTGAAAATAAAGTCATGTGATAAACAGCGGAGAACATTGAGGGAATAAAGGCAGAATTGAATGGGGGAAAGACAAAAGTGGTTTCAACACAGTAATGGGTGAAAAACACACAAATGTTACATCGACGGGCTAAGTAGGCCTCTGACGCTGGCATGCCGGTCTGCTTCATCATAGTTATAGCGGCTGTCTAACCCATCTGCTTATGGCTTTTGAAATGATGCTAAAGCAGTTAAGGGTTTATGCAATTAGGAACCGAATAGCGCTGAATAACATGACTGGCTGTCCGCTTTTTGTGCAGCGTAATGAGTCTGTTTGTTTATGTTTTTTGTGTGTTAAGGATACTTGCTGCAGCCAGCGACAGGAAGTGAGCTTGAGCCGAAAATGCTGTAAAGATGAGAGGCACAACCGGCGCTTTTGAAAACTCAAAAAACTGTGTGCCAGTCCTGATGTGGTGTCTTTTGAATACAGTCTCCAAGTGTTAATGAAACACTGAAACACAACCCTTTATCCTGATGGGATAAGGAAATAAATACCAATTGTTTAAAAAAACAGGAAATATACAGTTTCTCATGTACTGAGTGACTACATTAAAATGGCGATTAAGGAACACATTTCAAGTGGATTTTTTTTTTGCAAGGGGAAATCAGCACTTCACATGAAACACTGGCTCCT
Organism: Mormyrops boulengeri; assembly: GCA_026781065.1. Lineage (NCBI taxonomy): Eukaryota > Metazoa > Chordata > Actinopteri > Osteoglossiformes > Mormyridae > Mormyrops > Mormyrops boulengeri. The sequence continues at coordinate 47,927,493 of JAODLD010000001.1, forward strand.
CAGAATTTAAAATAAAACACATGCATAAAGCATGTCTTATATCCTGAAAATGGCATTAATAAATGACTTCCTGTACAGGCACAGAGAGGCCGGCCGTCAAAAGCCCTCCATCCATTCCCCGCCACACCACACCCCATTCTTGAAGTTGGCCTTGACAAATATTACTCTTAGCAACGCTTGGTTTCCCCCAACAGAGGTGAGTGATATGGTGATCTGTACATCCTGTGTTTGTGTTGTTCTTCCAGAGTATCTCGCCTTGGAAATCTTTTAAAGAAAGCAGGACGTAAACAGAAAAATAAAAAAAAAACAAAAAAAGAAAATAAACATGGCATATTCCTGGGCACTGGGAGGGTGGCGATGGGCTGGATAAGGCAGAGCGAGAGGAAGTTCACAGTTAAGGATCCATGTGCCTGTAGTTAGTAGCTCAAACCAAAAAGGGGCGGTGGGGGAGGGGGGGTTTCTGTAAGGAGAAACGGAGCCTCAAACCGCTGACAAACACAGCTGAGTGCCTAAATGATAGTGATTATGTAACCGGCGTGGCGCTGAACCGGCATCACCGTGGCCAGCACAATTTACAAGGCAAAGTGGCCTTAATCTCTAAGCTAAGGACCCAAATCTTCAGCTATGGAAACACTGAAATCCCTGCCTCCACCCCTAGGGGCGCCATCATTAAATTGAAAGGGCCACTAGAATAAGATGATAAGTCTCTAAAATGCACATTACCAGCAGATCATTAAAGCTGGGCACTGGGAGCTGGCCAACATTGAGCTTGGAGGAGGGGATCTGAAAAGAGGAGTTTGTGACATTGCTACAGGGCTGATAACCCATCTCGGAAGTGGAAAAATGTCCATACATGATTTCTTGCAGAAAGTGATAAAACCTTGATACTATCAAGCTCTAGCTACCAAAAGTCAGACATTTCAAGCCTTATTGATCGTATAGTGATTGTCACTGAGGTGGGGGGGGGGGGGGCGATATGTAGGTTAAGCACCTCTGCTTGTGATTGGAAGATGACTGGCTTGAACACACCTTTGGCAGAATAATCACATGCCTGTTGGTTCCTGAGCAAGGCCCCTAACCCCCAGCTCCAGGGGTGATGCATGCTGGCCGACCCTGCACTGTGTCCCCCCTCCCAAAAAAAGAGCTAACTGGCTTAAATGTGAATTTTACAATATAAATACAAAAAAGCTTGGAGACAAAGGAAAAGAATAAAACAAACAAAGGGAGGCTAAAGTTGTGCTCTGTGATCCTTCGGGGCTTCTGGGGCTGCACTCTGCACTCTGCACTCTTGCCTCGCTTTTCCTTTTTGTCTTGCACTGCCAGCAACCGCTGCATGAGAGGATAAAAGACATAGGGAAACGATCCGGGCTGGTGTGGCGTTAGAGTTCCCACTAATCAACTAAAACTCCGTGACTTCAAAAGCCTCTTTTATGAGAAGTGTGGTAAAATATTTCATTTAAAGATTATACTGGAGCTACTGGTTGTTTGGAAAACTCTGGCGTTTGGCAGAGTGATGCCAAGTCATTATTTTGTGCTGTTATTTCCAGGTGGACAGAAAGGAAATCAGAGACAGAGCGAATAAATGCACAGGGTGGAGAAGGCGGGATTTCATGACCTGTGTTGCAGAAACTGAAACCTCATTGGTTGTTGGAAGGTAAGGTAGATTTGGTGGGGACTTGTTGCCTCACACTTCCAGGTCGTGGGTTCAAATCCTGCCCAGTTTTGTGTGTTAGGGGTCTGGTCTCCCCATTCGTTAGTGGATTTTCCTCTAGGTTCCTTGATTGCCTCTGGCAGTCCAAAGGTTTCAGGTGAATAGACTTAAATAGACTCTAAGAAGCCCCCTGTGTCTGACTGTGTAACCTCACTCACCACTGGATTCCCACCCCAAGAATTACTACTGTATGCCTTCCAGAAGGAGCCCCAGAACAGAGCACACTCTAAGCGAATATCATTTAAATAGGATGAAAATGGGTTGTTTATTCAACCCAAGAATATTTGAAAAGAACATAAGATTCAACAAATGCCTCACAGTTTAAACATCAGCCTTCACTTCCACTTAAATTTCTCCCATGTAGGTGTTTTTTCCCAGCACTGGTCCAGCAATTCAGGAAACATGTTTGTGGGCAATTTCGGAGGTCTGGTCATTTCTCAACTTGTTTTCCCAGCAGAGGTCACGATTAGTCCTCTGCTGACGTGTGCTCCAGATTTTTATGACTATATGAAGAGTGACCGTGAGCCTTACTGTGTCTGTCTAACCACAGACATGACTTCGCCAGTGTTTTATTAACGGGAGAACAGGAATTGGGTGTATGGTTGAGTAGCGGACACCCAACGCTGCGGGGGTCCTTCGGGGTGAGGCAGTATCTGTGAAACTGTCAAATGTAGGCCAAGCCGCATTTGCCAGCAGGGGGAAAAAGGCTCTTCCTCCCAAACCACCCAAATGGCATTCTGAGAAATGTGTGTTAGCCGGTTATTTTAGCATTTTCTTCTTAGTGAAGAAATTGATTAAATAATAGTTTACTAATTGAAGTACACCATGGGAGGGATTACTGTGTGATGCTAAACCCAGGAAGTTACTGTTCTCATCACAATAAAAATATCTCTTTCCAACAGCATGGCTGCTACTAGAACCTAAATGCTTGTAGTCAACAAAGTATCGCTAAAGAGAGTAGAAGAGCAGTGATTCTGAACACTTTATACTCATGCTTGTAAAAAGACATGTGCACTCTGTAGCTATGTGTCTATGTGTCTGACTCTTTTACACTTTGGCTGTGAAAAAGGACTGTTTGTTTCTGTATCCATCTCCATCCTGGGTCCATGGGTGACCTTCTCCGCCCTTCTTCCACACTTCCACTGGACCAGATCATGTCAAAGCGGAACCAGATTTGGCTTCATCCCGCAACCTGTTGCATCCTTCAGAAGTGACATCACCGTGGCTCTGTTTTCACAGCTGCTCCTTCCAGTAGGCGTGTGACTATATATGTCTATTACAGTTAGGCTATGATGGAATAAGGAATGTGTGTGTTCCTGCTAATGTAAGTGTTTTCTTATTTTTTATGGTTGTGCCATAATGTGAAGAATGTCAAGAAAAACACAGTAAATACACAAGATCAGGCTTATCAAGGCAGGAGCAGTGGTATAAACACTGGCTTACTGAAAACCCCCCGTCTGGAGTGTGACGTACCGCTGTCCCTATGGAAAATCCATACAATCTATTTTTCTTTGCATTAGCATGTGGGAACCATCAGACCAGAATGCAGAACCAAATATGAGATCAATTTGAAACAAACGCAACAGCTGAAGTGTTAGGGAGTCATTTGTGTGTGTTATTTATACATATCTGGGCAAATCCGGATGCCATATTAATCAACATTGCAAAACTCAAAAGGAGAAACCTCTTTAGAAATAAACAAAATTCCATGTGGTTACGTGCAGATTGGTAAGCCTCCCTGCCAGCTTCTGGGCTGTGGACCTTGGAGCTGTGATGCCGATTTGGCCTCTGCTGATCTGTTGGGTGTAAAGCCCGCCTGTTTGTTTACCTGATAGGGATTCCTACTGAGTTTGCTTGTTGTCAAATCACTCTTTACAATTTTATTTATTTAGTCGATGCTTTAATCTAAATTAATGAATGTTTTGTAAGGAAGTAGGGTTAGAAAGTCTTTGCAGTAATTGGGGGTTAAGGGTCTTGCTAAAGGACCCAACAGTAAAATCACTTTGATGACTGTGGGATTTGACCCAACAACCTTTTGGTGACAGGTAGGGCAACCTAACTCGCTGAGCCACCTCCCCCAAAATAGCATCCATAGAGAGGTACCATATTAACTTTTTAGGCAGCTTGTCGCTTACATTTTGCCAGTGACGACAGTGGGATCAGTCCTCTCTGTACTGGAGCAGCACTTTTGGTATATGCATCATATTAATGGTGTGAAAATGAAGGAGAGCATCACATTAATAGCACACAAACATGCAGACATTCTGTGTAACGTTGTTATTGTATCAGCTATACAGCCTAATCCAGGCCAGTGACTAATGTCTCCTCTGGTTCATTTGACCCCAACCCTCTTTATACCTAGAGCTGACATTTAAAACGAGACATGGAAGCCGATATGCGTACAGGACATAACAACTTCCTCATGACTTCCATACGACTCTTCAGTCAGTAGATCAATCCAAATTTATTCGGGAAAACAAAAAACTCCCAAATGTGGGGGGCTTAGTGAGCTGGGAAACAGACCCGCGTGGAGAGCGGCTTAAAGCGACGGGCCCAAGACTTCTTGTGTGCTGACTTACTACTGCTTTTGCAACAGAGATAACAAACAGGCACAAATAAGGCAAGCAGTACTCAGCAGGTCTCATGTTCGCCTCTGACTTTCTGCCAAAGCACTCAACGGATCCAAACGCAAAAATTCCAAAACAAGGTACAGGTGGAAGGAATCAAACAGGAATGCCGCCAAGCCCTCTCACACAACGCACGGTATTATTTAGAAAACTGACAATATTCCCTGACTTATTTGCAAAGGCCAATAGTTTAGTATTCCTGAAAAAGGACCTGTGGAATGTTCAAATAATAAATACAATTATCTGTAGAATATAAAAATGCCTCGATGATGGAACAGAGCAACTGGGAGGTGGTCACTGTGGCCATAAGGCCCAGCTGTTGCATGCAGGGAACTGAGAATGGCTCAATTTGGATCACTGGATCAAGGCAACAGGTGGATACACTCTCTGATAGTAACAAGTAGATAAACTTTATTTATCCCTGTGGAAAAATAGGATAGCTTTCACATATTGCATCTTGCTTTCCATGAGACACATAGAATAAAGAGGTAAGAGCAAATCCTTGGACTCGGAGGGGAGAGTCAGCCAACATCCAGAACTCCTGGAGCATTTGAGGGCTAAGGGCCTTATTCAAGGGCCCAACAGCAGCACCCGTTTGCTGGCTATGGGATTTGAACCAGCAACCAATCTGTGGCACAGAATCCAAACCCACCAAGTCACATAACACCAGCAATGTCTGCAGACACTTTTACAGGCTGGCTGTCTGGGTTCAGCTGCCAGTCTCTTAGCTTAGATTCCTCAGAAGGTGACATGTTTATTCCAGGCAGCCAGAGGGTGACCTTCATCTGCATAGGACCATGTTGGTGTGACTTTGCCTTCCTTCTTGTACTTATGTGGCCTCCTTCCCTGGTCCTAATGGACTGCATTGCATGAGGACCCCTGTGCTTTGGATATGTGATACGAAAACCAAAGTACTGTGCAAAAGTCTTAGGCAGTCAAAGGAAATGATGTTTCAATGACCTTCATCTTGGTGTAAAACTAAGATAATATGTCTGTCAAAGTGTGTCAGCTAAGCCATCTACAAATCTCTCCTAAAGTCACCACAGTATGTGTAGCAACTGTCTAACAGACCCGTCTATTTTCTGACTGGACCATCGGCACACCTTGTATGGTTAGTCAATACTTCATTGACTTTTTAATTTAATTGATGAAATGAAATGCTGGAGAAATTTAATGTATATGCAGAATGGCAAGGGATGCCCCTGAGGAGAGGTTTGAAACTGGAGTGGTGTTCATCTAGCCATCCAACATCCAACTTATTGGAGAGAAGTAATTCCTGTTTGTTTTTATTATGTTACTCTTGACTTGCATGTGTATTTTTTGTTCTGAGCAAATACACCCTGACATACCCAGATAAATAGCTCTAAACGTTTCCTTTGATTTTGCACAGTCCTATATGCGCCAACCCACACATTCTTGTATTTAGGTTTGCAATTTAGTAGAAACATCCAAAAAATGTATGATTACAGTTGCCACTGTCATTGTAGCTGTAGACAGTAGACATAAAGTACTAAAATGTGCCAAATTGTTTTCATAATCAGCAGTAAATACATGTACATTACATGGGAGAACATTAAAAGTAGATGATATGATCTCTTAATTATATTGCCTTCACATCAGGTTAGCCTTGTATTGGCCTCCAGTTTGTTTTAATGTTTGAATGCACAGAATTATGGGTATTCTTGGAGAAGGAGAACAAATGTTGTTTTGTTGTGTGTGCTGAGATAATGTGAGCTGGTATTTCTGAAGCCAATCAAAGCCAGTTTTCTAACACACTTTTGGGTTTTTCCACTAACAGCTTTCTTGGAGGTGTTAATGTTTCCTTTGCAATAGAAAACACTGCTGCTTCAGACAGTGTCAAGAAGATCTAAGTGTCATGATGTTTACACTTCACTTGCCCCCTGACCCATACAGCACCCACCCACCCTGCTCCGTTGGAGATGTACGCATCAAAGCCTCTAACTGCAAGTCTGCGAGGCCAGAAGTCCCCCGTCTCTGTACACTGAAAGTATTTTTGTCCGGTCCAGACTAATCAACAACATATTTGTTTGTGATCGATGTAATGGCACCCACTTTTTTGGCATACTTTCGGCTTATACAGATAATCATAAGTAATTGTTGGTTATGAGTTGCTGGTTATGGGATGGTCAACTAGAGACAAGTTGAACATGATTTCCATCAATCTAGCTGAGATTACCCCGTTCTGGATCACCATCTATGCATTATCCCGGAGGACCAAACAGATCAACTGGGAATCTATGAGGCATACTGGGATCTGCAACTAACTGACCTCTTCATACGAAGTGATGCCTGTAGGCATCCCTGTTGTCATGTGATCAGTGTCAGTTAACGAGTCTCAAAAAAATAAGGCCAGTATATTATCTTTAGGTTGATACTATTTATCCCAATTTACTTCAGAAAATTTAATTACAACTACGACAAGTTGGTTATTTATGAGCATCATTTTATAATTGCAGTAATTATCACAAAATTTCAGCATCACACAACCACAGTAAAAGCATTATTTAATGAGATTTATGATATTTATATTTTACACTAGTTTGAAGATGAAAACTTGTTCTGCTCTTATTCATAATTAGTTCCAGCAAATGCAAAGTTCAGAGGCAAAGGACAAGCTGACGGAGCTGAAAAATGCACAAGATGTGGGGATGCATCTTAAACCAAAAGAATGCTGTTAAATCACTGATTGCTAAAAAGGAGGAACTGAAAAATAGCTGCTTAAGTGGTTCATTGTAACACCATGCTAATTTAATTTAGCTAGCTTACGCTATGGCCCCCAAGGCATACAATCTTGTCGGCCACAGGAGCCATCGCTGTGTTTGCCCTCTTACAGGGGCCTTGAGGTTAATCCTTATACAAATACAGGCCTAAACCATAGCCTACAGGCCCAATCTACCAGCAGCAGAAAAAAAAATCCATAGCGATTTTCTGGGAGTTCTGATCATCAGGACTGCTTTTCATTGGTTACTTTCTTGGTTCCTGAAGGGTCAATGTAGGGATTGATTGGTTGTGCATAGTTGGTCCCTCCCAACGTGGATTTTGAAATTTAATTTGTTCCATTACTTCCTAACAGTACAACACCAGCTATACCCAGAATACAAAAGCCACTGCAAAGTCCTAATTTGGCAGCCAAATCAATGCTCACCAGTGGGAGTCCAGTGTTCCCCCTGTGTTCAGCAGACTGGTGTACACATCCAACTCTTGCAGACAACGGCTGAATGAAGCCACTCTTTGAATGAGGGATGCAAGCCTATGAGCACAAGTAAGATAACACAAAACTTTAACGAATATTATCCAGTTAAAAGCCCCAGCCAAGAACACAACAAAGAAATACGACTGGGGGGAGGGGGGGGAGCACGATTGTACAGTGTGAATCATGACACTCCATTCAACAATGACAAGGCGAGAATATTTTTATTATATTACATTGTATGTCATGCTTGGTTTTATGTGAACTAGCTTTTTCTTTAGTAGTGAACTTTGTTTTTTGTGGGTGTAGAGGCCCAGTTTCCTTATATGTTGTTTCTAGAGACCTATGGTGGTTGGGCTAACCATCAGCTGTCAATCACTGGCTACTAACACGACCCAACATGAACCAACTAGTGGGTTAGCCCAGTCAGTGATTGACAGCAAGCAATAACCTGCAGTGTGAGCATTGAGGCCTCATTTCTCCCAGGCCGGTCTATAGAAAAGCAGAGTTAAATTCCACTGCATCCAAGAACACTTTGCTTGGCTTCTCTTATTGCACCTGTAAACACAAAGTTCCTGATGTACAGCATGTTGAATCTTTATGCCTCTAATTCAGCTCTAGCTATGTGCCTTGATCATCTCTTCCTAAATTAATTGCCCCGTGTCACAAACTGTATCAATATTTGTCATTTGTCAGAATCACAGACATGTTCCAATGGTCTATTTACTTTCTATTTGTGAGGGTGATGGTGAGTCGCTGTCATTCAAACACTATGTTACCGAGGATGACTGATGAGTATGTCATTGGTAAAGTAAACAATGTAATTCATGTCTCGAATCTTGTTCGAGAAAAATACCATAGAAGTAGAGAAAAGAAACGGCTAAACCCAAGGTTTGTCATGAACAAATATCTGCACTTATGTTTGTCTGATTAACTAATGTCTAATAGACTTAAAAACCGATGAAAAACTTTACTAATATTAAGAGGATATTGATTGAGAGAACAATAAACAGAGACAGGAAAATTAAAAGGCAAGATTTAGAAGAAGATCATGGACAGGAAATGATGTTTGGGAAGTGGAGACAGGAGGTATCTCTGAAATTAGCTTCCTGGCTGGTTCCATGTTCTTATCCACAAAATCTTTTCAATTTGGAAACTTACACCTGTTTTTTCATTATGTATGATTTACCCAATGAGGCAATGTTAACGTGCGGTTAACATAAAGTTTCTGGCTCCACCTGGTGACCAAAAGAGTGCAGGACTCCCAAGCGCCCCAAAAACTGAAGGATGCCTTTTCTGTGTATATGCTGACACCTGTAGGACATTAACAGAACTACATTGTCATTGTCACATATTAATTATGTCGCTTTATGAAATAAGGATTATTATTATTATTATTTGGGTACAACAAATAAAATAGAGAGCCTCATTAGACTGTTTCTCCAGCTTTCGGTGTCAGATAGTCGTTGATAGTAACACCAACTTTTGATGACAAGATTTAGGAAAGAAAATGTCAGGCCAGCAGGGGGCAGTTTAAATGGAGTGCAAGGTGCAGAATGTACCTTTTTCATTCTCTGGGCAGTCACCTGGGACCTGTTACTGTTGTTGTTGCTTGTTTTGAATAAGTGCTGCTGGTGACCAGATCTCCTGATGTGGGGCATTTAAAGTATAGCGTTTGTAGGTTTGACAGGTGAGGACATCTTGATTCCCAGCAATAGGGTTTGTGTTTGAATATCATGTGAGACAGGCATAATTCTTGAGATTTCTGTAGTATGCATATAAAATAAACATTATAGATACCCCAAAAATCCATGCAGGCAGGTGAGGATTGCCTTTAGGATAGTACATTTTGGATGCATATATAAAACTCTAATTATGCAGAATCTGGTTAAGTTTTTTAGAAATTTCTTTAATCCTGGTCAAAATACTTAGTTTTACACAGTGTGCTGGGTTTATCGGCGCAATTAGGGTCAAGTTATGAGCTCAAAGGTTAAACATCAGGGTCGTTCCTAAAGCCTTGAGACCTGGGCCATGAACATCACCTGTCAGAATCGCTGCTGCTCTACACCTACTTAAAATCCTGGGCTGGGTGCCCTATAACCACTGCCATTAATTGTCCAACATAATGGCATTTGGCTGTTTTTATATTTCAAAAAATCAGAAAGCAGGTATCCTCAGATTTGGTGTCATCTACTTAGGCGGCATATAAAAACATACCTGCAATTTATGCCAAGAAAAGTCAGATTGCTGAAGAGAGCTTCCTGTGATAGGATGTTGAAGCGTCCTGGTATACTCCTTAATATAGCTACATTTATATTTATCCATGACCTATATCAGTTAATAGATTAGGCCTTCGTTTCTGGTTACCCAGAAATAGGGTGTAAACGTGCAAGGGCGTCAGACGAGATGACAGGAAGTAATTAATAAGCATGAATAGCCTTCTGTTTTGAGCACTCGCCCATCTTCCTGTGCCGTTGCTGTTTCTGTCAGCTCTGTTGCCTTCTCCCCTAAGGGCCCTGTCTTCCAGACTCACTGGAATGTCCCATTATTGTGCTTTGGATGTCTTTTAAAGGCTGCTAGGAAACAAAGAGCTCATTATGATATCATTTTCATAAATTAGAGCAGCCAGTGCCCAGGGAGGAATGGTGTATACGTCTGATGTGATCGCGCCCCTATCATAAATCATGCGCGTTGTAAATATCTCAGTCGGCTTTTATTATACCCCATAATCCCCCGCTGCCCCACCTTGCCCCCATTGCCCCCATTGCCCCCGCCCCACATAAAGTAAGATGGGAGAGCCTCCCTGTGTAAACCTGCCAATCTGGGGCCAGTTTCAGAGCACGGTGCCTGTGTAAGCTGAACCTTGCCTTAAAAACTTTTCTTGTGGGTTTGTTAAAAACGCCCCCCTCGCTATGAGCTGTACCTGACAAAAGTGACTTACTGTGTTTTTTGTTTTCGATT
>JAODLD010000001.1:47938214-47954178 GCA_026781065.1 Mormyrops boulengeri
TAAATGTACCTTTTAAGGTACAGAAACAGACTTGGGGGGACATTTCTGTACCACTGATGGCACATTCATAGACAGGCTGGTGCGTTGCAAGGTATTTACTTATCGCATGTGATGGTCTGTTCCTCTGACTCTTATAGTCCCATGGCCCAGGCTACTGGCTTGAAGTTCTCTGCCCAATAAGGGACTCTTTGTGAAGGATGCTGCCCATTTTTTTGTGTGCTGGTTTGTCGTATAAATATACGGCAATAAAAACAGCAAAAAGAATATTGCTTGGTAAAAGAGACAGATTAATGTTCATTTATAAAAAAAAGGGACTCTTTCTTGAGGGCCCAGGCCATTTTTTTGAGTACTTGTTTGTCATATAAATACCCAGTAATAACGACAGTAAAAAGAATACTGTTGGGTTAAAGAGCTAGAGACAGACTAATGTTAATTAACAAAAAAATTGTATTTTTGTAATTGATGTGCTTATCAAATGCTGTAATAATTTTGTGACTTCCACAGCAAATTTCTATATGTAGATCTCATGCAAACAAATTTCTTTCCTGCTATTAACTGCTTTAGTTTAGTTGGAGAAATTAATACCGAAGTGGTAAAAAAAAAGTAGCAGGATATACAAATAAACAAATAGGCAGAATATTTCCCTAAGTGATAATGTAATTTGTCCTTCACCAGGTCTGAGCTAATTGGTTTGTATCCGATACAGTTTGTATTGACAAAATGAAAGGTGATTAGCAGCTCTCCAATCAAAAGTTCAGAGCTTTCTTCTGGCAACTGCTTGTATACCAAATGAGAATATTTACCACAAAATATTGTGCTTATAATTCATCGATTGCTTTATTTCCTGTAGGCATGTTAAGGTGATGGCTATTAAGACAGACAATCATTATGTAATTTCCTCTGTCTACACTCTTCCGAAAACCAACAAAACCTTCATTTTCTGTCAATGTTAAAACCCTCATGGGGGTATTTATCACGACGCACCTGTGTCTGATGGGCTAATGTAATTACGGCAGCACTTGCAGGCTGGGCTACATCTTTGATCAGCCTCTTTAAGTAGTCCTGGAGGAGAAACGGCGTTCTTCAAAGTCCATGTTCTCCTTTGATCGTATCATTAGGAAGTAAATCACCAATTTCCTCGCTTGTTAATAATTCATCATTACTGTCAAACACTGTTAAGCGCACACAACACATAAATGTAGCCAGTAATGATGGCCTGGACTGGATGATTTGGACCTCTTTTCAGAAAGAACCAGACCCTCACAGATGGCCTGATCTCCTGGTCGTTTCATCAAACATCTAGACCAATGTTTCCCAAGCTGGTCCTCAGATAGTCCATGTTTTCGTTCTCTCCCAGACAGTCCAGGAGCTGGGAGGAAGCAAAAATGTGGACTGTCTCAGGGTCCCCGAGAACTATATTGGGAAACACTGATCTAGACACTGGGAACTTTGGGTGGCTTCCACCACAGCTCCTTACATGGAATTAACTCTTCCAGGTAAGTAGAATTTATTTTAGATAGTGATCTATTATTTTTCTAATCCTGCTCATATTTTAGCATTGCTGCTCCTCCTCTGACATCCAGTTTAACAATGTTTTCCTTATTATGGGTTAGATCCTGCGCGCTCGATATTTTTCCATTTTGACCCCATTTTTTTTCTCTCTCCAGGTTTTGCCTTTCAGCTCTTCTTACGCTCTGGAACAGTCCTTCTGCTTTCTTTTTTTTCACTGAAAACTCAGAGAGTAAGATTTGTGTACGTTGGCAAAGAGCGGAACCTGGTGCTGGATCTGCCTTGTGCTGGGACCGGCTGGTGAAGTTTGTACCATGACCGACATTTTGAGGAGGAGCTATTGGCATTGTGTCTCACATGCAGTATATGGAGATGTAGAACCTGTGCTGCAACCTGGGCGAGAATTACTGGCACACTTGAAGAGGTATCCTCGGCGATGAGTCTAGGGTAGGGAATACACGCCTCAGTGGTCACCTGGAGTCAGAACACGAAGGGCGTTGACCATTGGGAATGCAGACACCCCAACTCTTGACACTGATCCCAGATTATGACTTGTGCTCACTGTCCTCCCAGCTCCCAAAGCCTTGGAGGACACCAAAGCAGCAGAGGAATGTGAATCTCCTCTTCAATACTCTTCCTTCTTCTCCTTGAAGCATCTTAACAAATGCCGTTTATTCAACACCGACTTACTCCAAGATCTGCTTGTTCTGCACCCTAATTGCTTCTTCCCAGCACACAGTTCTGTTTTCCTTCTGCATGTTTTCTGACCTCCCCAGCATCCCTTTGTCCTTCGTTTCATTACCTCTTTCCTTTCCCGCTGATCTTGTGTGAATACATGTATCAGGCTTGACACTTGAGGAGACATGGAATTTTTCTCTCAAGTTGCTCTGAAAGTCTGATCGTGCTCCTGGTCGAGTCGGGCGTGGATGCAGGGGCCTGGATCAGCCAAATGGGCCCCGTGCGTGTCTGTGTCTGCTCTCCACGCGTGTGTGTTTATCTTTGTGCTGGGAATTTATGTCTGTGTGCTGGGGACAGCATGGGGATTATTTTAGGTGACAGCTTAGGGCCGCTTCTGTTTGCCCAGCCGACCATCCTACGAAAACGTTTACCCAGAGACACAAACAGGGGAAGGCGGAGATGGAAAAAGAGAACGCCAAGAATAAGAAGGAAAAGCCTCACTTGGAAAATGTTAGAAGATCTTTTTTTCTCTTTTTTTTCCACCTGCTGCATATGTCCTTGAAAGGAGCTCTCCATGTGTGTGCATGCGTGTACGCATGCGTGTGCGTGTCCTACGGGAGTGTGGGCATACGTGACTGCGGCTCAGACTCGCTGTGCGGGTCCGGCCCATGCCGTCAGACCTGTTTGTCCTGGCAATCTCCCCTTGCCCCTCCCTGGGCCCGGCCCGCCTTCCTGGCTCTGTTCCTGCAACCTGGGACTCCCTCCGGGCAGCTTGCTGCCTCCGGCTGGCTCCCCGCCCCCGCCTCTAACTTGGAAGCCCCCATCCTGGTCCCCCAGCAGGTATTCAGAACATCACGTCGCCCGCATGCCCCTGGTCCGGTGCAGAAGAGAGCTGTTCATCCATCCAGTAATCTTCAAACTGCTAATCCTGGTCTGGGACACATGGGGAGGGGGGCTGGCACCCATTCTAAGTAGCACAGGGAACCCTGGAGGTGTGTGACTGGGCACCATGCCTTGTGTGTTGCACCATAGTCAAGCTTCACCACCAGTCCTGCCCATCCGAGACAAAGTGAACTTGCTAAGTCAGGTGTCTCCTCAGAAGATGGCTCCCAGGGGCATTGGAGGGGCATGGAGACCCAGGAAGATTCATGAAACCCAGCACTTTATAGGGGACCAAAAATCTACCATCAGCCTCCCCCCCGACCACGGTTGGCAAAAAGTACAGGGGTGGGATTAATGATGAATTACTAGGTGGTTTCAAACACAGGGCACTGTATCACAAAACTGAACTAAAAGGAACAAGAAACAAAAGGGACAACAAGGGGTCTAAACAAAGACAGGAAGGCAATACAAAAACCAATGAAGACTAAAACCAAACGCAAGGAAATACAGAGTAATTACACAGACTTTGAACTGGCTTCAAAATGGCGCCCATTTAACAGCAAATACATGTAGAGGGACAGGGAATGGACAAGCACATGTATACACAGATAATGAGGGCTAGATGAGGGACAGGTGCAGGTTCTTAACCAAACACAGGACATAGCTTGAAGACTGTGCACAGGCAGGAACAAAGACACAAGGCAAGGACCAATACTGGAGTACATAAACATGCGGAACATAATAAACAAGAGGTTGACAAATACAGAGTCATAGGGCAACAAAAGACTAAAAGGGAATGCATGGTTCTCAGCTGCAAGCTCAGCTCATTCCGTCACATGGCAACTCGGGGGAAAACAGTGAGGACAAAGAGTGGGAGTAAACTGAGGGTTAACACGGGGAGCAGAACTGGATGACCAGCAACACCCACTAGCCAAACAGGGAACTATGGCAAATGATGGAACAAGAGAAGGACTGATCCTGACATCAGGGGTGTTTCTTTGTATGTGTACTTGACCATATTGTGTTCTCCTGTACCTGTTTTCTGTCATCTTCCATTGCCGAAGACCATTTCAAGACTCAAGATCATATGTACAGAAAATGGTAAAAATCCCTGAATGTTATTCTAGCCCTGTGCGAAATATCAAGGATACATCGGTTGCATCTTCCCTAAATGAGACCAACCCCATGATTCACTGCACCCTAAGTTCGTTCTTGGGAGTCAAGTTAGCAAGACCGGTCTTGTGTGTTCTTGGTATTGAGAAACACCCCAGGTGCTCAAGGTGATATTTTGTCAGGGGGCCCAGAATTTCTAGCTACGCCCCTGTAGCTGCCTATGTTGCCTTATGTGTTGACCGGCACTGGTTGCACTTCACATCACGCAGTTCTGATTGAATAAGTGGTGGTGGAGTGTGTGGGTGGGTAGATTGGTTTAAACCTGTAGGAACCAATTAGCCAGTGACTGACAGTGAGCTATAATCCCCCTTGTTCCTTACATCACCACCAATGTTTGCCATTGGGCAGCATTGCTTGTGTGTGCATGTGTAAATTTGCGATATGGACGACCGGGCAGAGACTCACAAGGCAATGAGGTCAAGTCTGGCATCAACAACAGCTCCTAATGAGGCTGTTTTGGGCACCGAGGCCTTCGGGTTGTGATCATTAGACTCGGGGACAGTGTAATTATGCACATATATTAATTAATTTTTAGACTGAAAAGGCAATGTTTGGCAGCAGAAACGAGGAACAGGATGAGTCATTTCTATTTTAGGGCAATTTTGGAAATCATTTCTATCACGTTATTATCTCCAGGTTGAGGTGGGCATTTACGAAATGTGAACCTACAATGAGGCCATTTACTCCCTGAGTTCAGGAGGCCCTTTCTCCTCCACCCAAGGCCTGTCAGTGGCCCCCATCCAGCTGCCTCACCCCACAGCCCTATTACCGGCACATCCCTGGCAGACGGCTTGCTGGACCAGGACCTGGCCAGGGAGAGAGAATGATCTTAGTGCTGTGGATGCTTGCCGTGTCCCAGAATGCCCCTTGTCTTCATGTGACTGGGTTCGTGTGCGGTGCAATCCGCTCTTTTCGGGGAACTTCAGATTACAGTCAAGGTTCCCCGCCTCAGCTGTTGAGCCACCAAGGCCTGTAGGAGGCGACACAGACTCTCTGATGTGTGACAGATGATGCGGTAGGATGACAGACTAATGTCAATGATACCTGCTCAGCCATAACGGAATCTTTATTGCAAGCATACATAAATAGGAGGCGAGCTATGAATTCTTATTTTAGGGTAATTTTGAAGGGAAGATCTGAATAAAAAAGGGGAAGGTGAAGTTCAGTTTTGGTAAGGGTGGGGAGCTGAAATATGAATTGTGGACTTTGGTAAATGCAGTTGTGCATGTGCTGTATTAGTTAATCAGCCTAAGTGAAAGTGCTACAGTATGATTTCTTTAAAAATGGAAACAAAGGAAAAGTTGATGCACAGACCCCTGGGTCCTTATATTGCATACCGCTGTGACATCTTTACTTTTCATTTAAAAAAACCAAGAGAATAAAGTAGTGACATAGATCTTAAAAATGAATAGAGAATTTTCTCTGCATTTGATTTAGAAATCTCATGGTGGGCCATCAAGTTAAACGGGCAAGAATGCCCCATGCACACGTACACGCACTCGCGCACACGCGAGCACACACAAAGCCTCGCATTGTTCTTTCTCCCCTTTCTAAACATTGTCTTGTTTTGTCTTTTTTCCCTCCTTTTTTATCCCAGGAATGACAGACAGGAGCTGAGGAGGGCCCCGTTTGCGTCTTATCTGCGGTCCTTTCAGCGAGCTGGAGAAGAAAATCGCATTTAAAAACAAATCGAACCACCCCTCCACAGACAACAAGGCTTTGTTTGCAGCCGGTTCTCCAAACTCTCCAGATCAGGGATGTTAGCGCCGACAGTGTGGTGTTGCCCTGAGTGATCGGCCGGTAATGAGGCAGACCAGGCTTTCTTCTCCCTTTAACGCCGGTGAGTGCTTGATCTGCACCAGGCCGGTGTGACAGAGGCTGTCGTCGGTCCCGTTTGCTGCTGAGAAATGGGGTAATCTCCGCTGTCAATGAGCCCTCTGTCCGTGTGTGTCCGTGCCTCTCACAGTGGTAATGTCAAGGCACATCGCTACCCCCGTGTTACTGGAAACACCTTACTGCAGACTAAGTCTACAGCTATGGCTCCTGATATCATCAACTTTGTGAATGGAGCTTAATTGAGTTAATCGTCTCTCATCAGCATTTATTTTCCCAGAGTAATGGACCCAATGATCTTCCCCTCCACCACACACAGACTTGTGGGGAAATCCATGCACACACACATACACTATATACAATCAATACTGGGATATTGTTTCCCCAAAAATGTTTTTATTCCAGAAATGTGGAATGCGGTCTTAACCAGCTTCCAAGGGCCATATTTAAGCATTTATGTGAACTTTGCACTTACACACTGAGTGTCTTTGCATGGTCATACATTTATGCATGCTTGAAGTGTGCTTCAAGAAATTGCATGGTGCGACCCCAAAACAAGGACCACTTTTCCATCCATCCATCTTCCAAGCCCTTATCCCATACAAGTTTGTGGCCACCGATTTTCACAGAAGTGGCAGTGTCATCTCACTGGGGAACTGTTAATTACATTAAAATGTGAGTCAGCAAATAATGAAGCAGATGTTTGCGCGTGTTCTTGCCTGAATATTTCTGTGCGGGTGTGTGGGGTTGGGCCGGGGGGCGGGGGAGGAGCTCAGGCCTACCCCTGAGAACCTCCTTGCTTCCTTTGATCCGTGCCTCCCCATATCTTACTGCTCTGAGCCCTTTTCTTCTCCGTCGGTCCTTTCAACTCCCTGTTTACCGGGACGGCTACCTGTCCTAGAGCACGTGCTCTATGGGTCCTTTGTTCACTCCGGTTACTGTCGGGAGCATTAGCTGTGATCGTGCCCCCCCCCGCCTGCCACGGCCCCTCCCCATGCTTTATTGTGAACCATAACATCCTCTCGCTCTCCTACACCTGCTGGGGAAAGATGTCTTCTTTGTTTTATCTCCTTTTTTGTCTTCCGTTCCCTTCCCCCTTCTTCCCCCAAGCCAACCTGTGTCACTCAGCGTTGGAGATTGAGGTTGATAATCTTGCTCATTTTGAAGGCCCCTGATCCACCCCCCCCCCCAACCCCCAGGAAGCTAAAGGGAAGCGAAAAGCAGCAGCCCATTATTGTGAACGCCAATATGGAGGTGGCTAAAAGCACTGGGACCCTTTACACTAAACACCGGAATGAGAACTTTTCTCTGTTCAAATAGGCTGAGTGACTGATTATACGACACATGTGATACAACCATCTAGCAGATAGTCTGCTTGAGATATCAACTACAATCCAATTATTTCTTTTAACTTCTAAGTGGTCATGATAATTTTGTTTGTGCCATTTTTATTTGTTTACAATAATATGCTAAGTCATAATCAGGAGCAAAGTGTCTGTTCTAAGTATTAAAAAAGCAGGTACCAATACCTTTAGACACTAACCCTAGCAGTAGTTGTGTTTTTTCGGGGTCCTGGATCCAATTATAGGATGGCGGGGGTGTAGCTGGTAAGTGTCAAAGGACACATTTCTCTGCACTTGATAAGTCCCACTTTAAACAGCATCAGTGTGACCTCTGCTTATCCGCATGTACTTCCCTCCTCCCTTGACCTCTGTCTCTCGCTACAGAGGACCTTCACACACTCAGGGTTCCCCAAGATTGTGTTGTCACTTATGTCACAGGAATGTCATGAAAACGTGCAAGAGCTTCAGTCATGGCTATTTCTGATGCCCCGTTACTCTACACTCACATGTTTCACGCACGTGGAGCTATAATGTTGCTAGGATGGTTTGGAGCAACTTTACTGTTTTGTTTTGCTGAACAGGTAAGTAGTACAAAAGTTGAACAATCACACGGCAAAGCTCCGCCCCTTTATCACCAGAGGGGATGCTGAAATGGTCACAGGTCTCCATTGTGGTAGACGAGGACCTGCAGAGTGTCACTCAGGCAAAACACCAGCTGCTTGCTGAAAGTTAATCTTTCCTGAATACGCGTTTGGAAACAATTAGCTATGCTAATCATTAACATCGCGATACCTGACGGACGGCATGTGACAGGCTGGTCGACCATTAAACTTCAGCCCTCAATGTCACAGGCTGTAACTTTGAGGCCCCCAGACTAAAATGCTTCCATCAGCAGTATTGCTAAATAAATATGCGCACAAAAGCATTTTTTAATTAGCTATCTAGCAAAATTTAGCAAAGAATCTTGGAAACACCCTGCTCAGTACGAATCTGTGAAATCCTAAAAGTTGACTGCATGCGTGTGTGAACATACTGCCCTCCCTGTGACTCTTCCAGTAATCCAATTCAACGTTTTCGACCTTCAGAGACATCCCATAATGAGCTGACCAGGCTAAACTCTGTGCTCCACTCTGGCTGAAGGCCCAAAGCCCTTAGAGCTCAGGTGATAGAACTTTCATATGGACATAAGATTTAAGATTTAAGAATTAAGAGTGAAGCTTGATATCCTCGTAGTAATGATGCTATGACATCATTGTGTGATGTTGTACATGCAGCATATTTGTATGGGAGCGTGTGTCGGCACAGGTGACCTGGCCTGGTGTGAAACCTTCACGGTCACCTCTTGCTGCGAGGAATGTCGAGAGAGTGCGTGAGGACAGGCGCGCTCTCACCGAGGCGTGATCTTCTCCTGCACCTCACAGGATGAGAACAAGGGAGAGAAGAAGATAAAAAGCTATATCTATTTTCAGACCATGGTCCGAACTTCAAAGATGGCTCGTGTAACCATACATTCCTCAAGCAGGAGCCAATCGCTTTGAATGTGGTCGTGTGTGATTCCAGCGTTCCGGCCTATGCCGGGAATCCATATCGGCATCATTATGATGATCTCAGCCAGGTCCCATTCGAAGGAGCTGGGAATGATATACGGATGATGTTTTTCTCTTCCCGGAACCTGGACTCTGAGCTGAGCTGTCAGTGGGCTGACAGTTCCACACAGCGTCTCAAGTTTATTTCTGCACCAAAGTTCATTGGAACAGCACATGTCCATAATAACTTCTGGAGGAGTGAAATCTCACTGGGGTGCTTTGCTCACAAAATGTCAGTGTTTAGCTGGGTCTCTTTCACACAGAACATTATCTAAGAAGCGTCGAAAAGGGTTTTTACAGCCAGATTCAGGTTACATCTTAACTCCATGCCATGGCAATTTCTCTGCGTATCACAGTCTCTAATGACCATAGTAGTGTTTAGAAATGAATTATATATGAGTGCTAATCTTAATGAAGCATAAATACTTGACTAGACTTCCTGTAGCGTCATATTCACTCTGGAAGACAAATTGGAAATGGAGTAACGGAGCATAGAGGCTGGATGATGGAAATGTCAGGCCTGGTACAGACACACCTAAAGCTAGTCGAGCCCAACTTAATCAGAACCAGAAAAAAATAACATACTAGCTTATCAAAAATTACAGGAGTGCATACAGACAACACCCACCTTGAAAACGATTCACAGTCACTCATTGGATTAAAGTGTTCCCAGACAAGATTTTAATGTTTGACTCTTATTCTATTGCCTTATGACATAGAGAATTCTAGAAGAGTCTTGATATAAATGGCCATAAACTATAAAACTGTAATAATTAATAAAAATGAGGCCAATCGAGCACAAAGAGATTTGACCGGTAGTTGACGGGCCCTCCAATGCAGTGCGAGCTCCTGTGAAAGATGCAGCCCCCAAGGACGCAGATAAGCGCAGTGGAGTGATACCAGTGTAAATGAGACCAATTACCAGCTGGCCGCTTTGTCTGCTCTCTGCTGTATTGACGTGAACTGAAGTCAATGCGAAAGGATGACGACACATTGGTTCAAAAGTTAAAGTCGAGACTGAATTCTGACGTAGGGTGGCAGTACGCTTCCCCTTTATGAAAAACACAGATGGGGCCTGATATTTTATGGGAAAATGAACTTTTAAAAAAATCTGACGTACCTTTTAAAGTCTGTTGAAAAGAGAAACCTTAGCAGAGTGATTCTGATTGGTCCCTGTAGGCAGGATGCCCACTGGGCTTGCATTATTCCAGATGCAGTCCTGTCTCATCCTATCAGGGGACTAAATCTTGCGTTCAGCCATGGTCCTTCTACCCAACATGGTCACCAGGGAAACTGTTACCCCTCACTGCCCATGAGTAGCGTTGAAACTATGGCACTGACAGCTCTATATTTAGTCTTTTTAGTAGTGAGTACATTGATGGCGTAGTTTAGTGTTACCTACGTCAAAATGTCTCAGATCTCACATAACCATTCTTTGTAAAATTAAATTTCTTGGCCTGACTAACAAGTAACATTGGCTAAAGGATTTATATGGTCAAAGGGCACGTGCCAGGGGCCTCCAGGTTGGAAATCTTTCCTTATTTCCCGTTGACAAATGGCTCCCAAACAACGTCTGTGTTTCACGTTGACAGAGCCCATATTATTTTGATTGGGTGGCAAAATCACACCTTCTACCTAATTTCTACAGTGATCGAAACAGAGACCTCCTTGTGACTTTGGGATTTTTCCACTTGAAACATTAATAGGGGGCCTGAAATCAGTGGCCTTGAACCAACAATATTTCAAGAAAAAAATATTTATCCTCCTCTTGATTACAGCAATATAGAAGACATATAAGACTGCACAGGTGTGGGACACCTGTCCTTAGGTAACATTCCTTCCATCTCTGGATTTGGATGACGTACCTAAATATTATTATAATGTTGTTCCAGTGGGCCAAAAAGGGTCTTTCCAGAACTTGTGGAGTTCATTCCCCTGGCAACGCAGAAAACAAGCAAGAAGATCTGGCCACCTAAAGGAACCTTGTGTGTTAGAGGTTTGGCACCTTTACTGAGCTGAAAGGAAGTTCCTGGTCTGGTCTTCTTAAGCTTCTCATGTAATCTTATTGAATGTGATGCCATGCTGCAAGCTCACAGTTTGGATGTTGCTTTTTGGAAGATGCCTGGTAAAAAATATGTAAAGAAATTTTTATTAAGAAATTGATGGCTGCAGAGGAGATGTGCTGACCCTAGCCTGGCAGCACACCGACCCTTGATGGTGGACCCCTCGATTCTCTCACAAATCTGCCAGTGGCCTGTGGAAGGTGCCAGTGGTGTTTCCTTCGGTCGCCATGGTGACATGGTACCACAGGGCCTCCGACGTGTTTACGTTGCGCACAGCTGTGTGAAACGCGAGGTAGGGCCGGTGAGGGGGGGCTCGAAAGTCAACAGACTGAGCACAAACAGGCCCGTCTGAAGCCAACCTGGAACAACGCAGCTCCTCTCTCCTCGTTGCTCCTCGTCTTCTCCCCTGAGCCTCTTACAGCAGCTACGTAATGCAGGTCGATACCATAATGGTACAGTCATTATGTCTCTCTGCTGGAGTATCATCTGGCTCATTAATCCTCATGTGCGACTTCGAGTCTGAACAGAGTAGGGATTGTTTAGCTCTTACTCTGTGAGTGACATGGGCAAAAAAATCATTATTGTCCTTTTAGTTTTATCAACTATATTCACATACAAAGTTGTACGAGTCACAAGTGGTACGTCTTGCAGCTAATTTTTATATTTGAAGATGTGTTCAACTTGCATGCTATTGCACGCACCCTGAATGAGCAGTAACTCACACACAAACTCACACATGCACACTCACACATACACACGCAGGCACGCACGCAGGCACACAACAGCACCACACTTTGCCAGGAATCCGTACTGCTGAGCTCATCACTTTACAGAAACTTTATCCAGTAAAACAATTTATGATTTCAGCCGAGATGCAGCTGGCAGCAGGGGAGTTAATGGATTTAAAATGTGCTCCTTCTGCCTCGTGGAGATGGGCCGCAGTGAGGGGGGGGAAGCGAGCCAACATCCGCGGTCCCTCCTCTGTGCTGTGAGTTACGTCGCTGAGGCCAGCTAAGCAGCGTCCACGTATCTCCCGAGTGTCCTGGTGCACGGTAGCGTCGTTGACGTAGGACGGACGCATTTCCAAAGCCGAGCGTGAGTGAAGCTGGCTGTGAAGGCTGAACACTTCTCTGAGCAAGACCCGCTGTTCCGGGGGGTGCCCCTGTGGCGCTTGGAGTCTGCCTGGTGGTGCCACCTCCCCCGAAATATGCCAAACAAAGCGTCACATAGCTTCCGAGAAGAATAAGAAACCTGCAGATGTAATTTGGAAACATTATCTATGGAAGAATGGAGGAAATATCAGCAAGTTTTTTCTCAGCATTATAGTGCTTTTGCCGATGGTCACAGTTGGCCATACTCAATCAATTACACCACTGCCATTTAAGCTGTAGATAGTGCCCTGGATAATGTGTTTACTTGCTTAGTTGATGGTTTTATCTGAAGCAATTTCATCCATTTCTACAGCTGATCAATCTACCAAAGCAATTTAGGTTAACTACCTTTTATAAGTGAGCTACAGAAGGGCCTTCAAGAAACAGGTCCAAAACAATATATTGGCTGATCTAAACATAACTTAGGGAATCCCCCTTTCCAGTTACCCAGTAGTACTGAAATATACTGCTTATGCTGAGCAGGAACAGTTGCATGGAAAGGTCTAAACACAAACAGACTTCAAACTGGCACTGTGCCTGGTCTCAGCAGAATCCTATCTGTCAGATTCTGTTTTCATATTTTGGGAATCCACCGCAGACTCACAAGGGCTTTGTACAAGAACTTGTACTGACCAGGCAGTAATGTATACACACACCCCTAAATAAGGATGCTATACGGTGATGTACAAACATCAAGAGATAATCTGGTGATCTTTAATGATCAGGCAAATTTTTCGGTCCTTCACCACAAGCCATGCCAAGACAAATAAAGCGATCTCGTCGTAGCCCACCCAAGAAGCTCACAGTGGCCACAATACACCTGATCACTGCAACGTGTGAGGAACTTACCACCATATTGGGCTTTGGTAGCCAAGGCATAGCTAAGGAGGAAACCAGTCCTGTTATCTGATTAAAATCAGGCACTATATCCTTCAGCTATCTAATATTTTCATCACACCCTTTAATGTATTTATTTATAAATTTCAAGACACTACATGAATTACCCAGAAGCAATATGTTTTGAGACTTTTTTTAGACATTGGTTATTACTTGTCCACTTGATATACAAATGTCTTTATTTTCCTGCGTATCCCAACAACGCTCCGCTAACTTTTGTCGCAACAAATCTTCTTGGCTCTATGGCTACACCAGTGCATCTAAGTTGGGTATCTTCTCTAAGACTCGTCAGGGATTCAGCGTACCATTCCAACATTACAAGGTTGCTACGCGATAACTGTTAACTCACTTCTTTCAATGATCTCCACACAGGCAAGTTCTGTCTTGCACAAGTGGCATGGAAATGATTAATGAATTGGCTTTACGTTTATGTCCCTCGGTGAAAGAAAACAGAGGGGAGGATGAGGGGCCTGGGGTTCAGAGGATGGGGACAGTCATGTTAACCTGGAACAACAATCAGTTTGGGCCTCTGCTGGTCTCTTGAGCTAAAACTGAATAATGGGTGCTTACAGATGATGGAACCGTGATCCTGATTCTGGCCATCATGCATAACGGCTGCTGTCCTAACTAGACCGGAAAAATGGCCAAGCTAGAGCCTGTTCAGGTTCGGTTAGGAAGCATATTACCCCTGTCTTTTCAGACCCAAAGCGATATGGTTGCCATGGATACCTTTGATGACCATGAAGCTTGCAGCCCTTTACAGCCCGCACTCAAAGGTAACTAATTACTCACACTAGTTAGATTCGCATGGATCATCTGCTTGTGATTCGCTTATCGCGTGGCTTTGCGGTGTGCAACAACGCAACAATAAACATCAAAGTTGGATGCTTTTAGTGCCGTTCTGAGCATGGAGAAAGGGATGCTCAGTACCCATTGCACCACATGCTATCGTTTGATATAGATCCTCCTCTGATATTTGCCTTGGCGTGTGTTTGGTGGGTGAACCTTGGGATCCAAAGGTTAGCTAAAACAGCACTCTGTCCAACTAGCTGTGTAGCCATGACTGTTTTTAATCCTACATGAAACCTGTGCTGTGCCTGAACCAAGTGAACCACGACTACGCCTCGGCATAATCTGGGCTTAATCGATTGCTCTGTACGGCTTGTTCCGTGCTTGTTCCTGGTATGCCGAGTTTGGTCCTTGGTAAGATACTGATATGTCTGTACTGTGGTTTGATTCCATATTTTATGATGTGTGTATCTAAGTAAATTTAGTATCTGCGCGCTAACTAGCTAGCTCTGTCTGTTTCACAAGACACGTAAACAAATATTAAAACTAAATAACTGTAAATCACATATATCTTCTGATTTTTTTCACTCGCTCTTTTGTGCCATCTAATCAAATGATATCGCTTATAGTGTGGGCTAGTCCTGTGCATCGCATATTTATTTTATATTTATTAACTCCCCATATTGCACTGGTTTTGCACATTTCTTGTTGCACCACCGTTTGGCCTGCTGTCTCCCAATGCACCTGTCCCCTCCCATTTTCATTAGAACACGTGAAAATATAACTGTGAATAAAACGACTTGATACTTGAAGATTTGCAGTAAACATTCAGCCACATCGCAGTAAACATTCAAAGTTTTGGCTGAACTATTATAAAGAGGGTGCTCTAAACAGCTGTATTTTATCTATGAAATGTACACACAGGAAAAATGGTGTCCCCAGAGCAAGAACCTGGGATAGGGTGGAAAAAATACAGCAGTGTGTAATATAAAGGTGCATTCAGGCAAAGACGAAACAAGGTGAAATAGGTTTTCCTGTGAGGCCTTGAGCAGCCATATCAGAGATGAACTCTGCGCATCTGCTTTTTGCTGAGGGTTTTATTAATTTTTTTCCACATGGGAATCTATCAGCGGAGCTGGGTCACCTGAGGTTTGACGGCAGTCGGCACGTCTGGCTGTTTAAGACGGAGAGCGCGGCTGTGAAGGGGCAGGGGCCTCCTCTATTGGGCCGGCCGCTTGCCGCGCGTCCCTCTGAGCGGGGCCTGCATCCAACCACAACGTCCCACCCACGTCTCTCTCTCCCTCTCCGCGGTGCCGACCGTGTGCTCTGTGTGCTGCCTCTGGGGCTGGGGGGGGGGGCATACAGGGTCACGGGGAGGGGGAATAGAGCGTCGCACATCTGGCGGCCTGGCTGTTTGCCGTCCACCGCGGTAATTTCCATCTATGGCGCTGAGCCATGGCCAGCATGATTGGGCCATACGGCAGGGCTGTTGTCGGCCTGTGTGTCGACCTGATGACCTCAGGCAGGTAACCGCCAGCTGGGAGCAGAACATTCATCCCAGCACGAGTGTGTGTTTGTGTGTGTGTGTGTATGTGTGTGTATGTAAATGTGGGAGTGCCCCACAAAAGAAGCTCCTCCTGAAAAGAAATTATGGGACATCCCCACAAAATTGCCATTTTAACAACTTGGTCTCCTCTTCTTGTTAATAAATTATAATATTTTATTGTAAGTTTTATAGGAAGGGAGTTGACTGAACTGGGAATCATTTGCATTTTATTTATATAGCAGGCGCTTTTGTCCAAAGCAATGTATATTTTTGAGAGAGTACAGACAAATGATCCCAGGAGCAATTGTGGATTAGGGGTCTTGCTCAAGGGCCCAATGGTGAAATCACTCTGGTGATCCTGGGATTTGAACTGGCAACATTTTGATCACAGACACAGTGCCCTTACTTGCTGAGCCACACACCACTACCTAATAGCCCTCTGTCCTGGGCTGTCCGTTAGAATCCATTGAGCAGGTTGGGGAGGGGAGGATGCTGTCTAAACTGACATCCATTA
>JAODLD010000001.1:47977739-48001391 GCA_026781065.1 Mormyrops boulengeri
GCGGGGGGGGGGGGCCCCGAGAGAGAGAGAGAGAGAGAGAGCGAGAGAGAGAGAGAGAGAGAGAAAGTACGTACAGTACTGTGAAAAAGTTTTAGGCAGTCAAAGAAATGTTTAAGGCTATTAATCTGGGTAGTAAGGATATATTTGCTGAGAAAACACAATTTAACATTAGGACATATGCAAATGGCCAGTAACAAAATACAAAATACAAATTCTTCCCTTCTCCAAAAAAACAATGATGGGCACCTTGTTGGATGGCTAGAAGAACACCATGCGGGTTTCCCAAACAACTCTCCTTGGGGACACCCCAGCCATTCCATGTATCTGTTAAATTTCATCACCAGCTCACTTCATTGATTAATTGAAATGCTTAAAAAAACTCGAGATATTGATTAACCATAGGAGGCTGATTTGGGTGTTTTTGGACAGTAGCTGCCAATGCAGGGGTGATTTTAGGGGAGGTTAGAAAATGGCTGAGGTGACAGACTTTGACAAATATAGTATCGTTGTCTTACACCAACATGAAGATCATTTAAGCGCCGTTTTTCTTTGACTGCCTAAGACTTTCGCATAGCACCGTACCACAGGAGACAAGCTGGAGGAGAGGCTCTGAGGCCAGCGCCTCCCTTAGTTTTAAGACCGCTGCACTTCTTAATGACGGCGTGTTTCACAAGAGGGTTATAAAGCTCACTACCATGTTCCAGATGGGGAGACCCAGTGTCTGTGCCAAGGGGGTAAACAAGATATGTCTGATTGTTTTATTGCTCTTTTTTCTCTTTCTTTTTGTCATTGGAGTGTGAGGAAGGGGATTTTTGTTTGTTTTTATTTTTTTGGAGAATTGGAGAATGAGGCCAGTGGGACGGAGTCTTCATTTTCTTTGGGGTTTCCATGATGACGTCATGCTGATGTTGTTTCCTGGCCCCTCACGCCATCCATTACGAGGCCTGGTGGTGAGACACGCTCTGATTTGCATGGATTTGCGGCACGAGGAAGACCCGTGACGGAAGAGGCGCCGTGGCGGCGAGATGGAGCCTTGGAGTGTACCCAGACCATAATTCCCATGACGGACAGTACCATGTGCGAATCCTGGCTGGAGTTTGCTCTGGGTGGCCAGGGAAAGGGACTGTGCAGTGGGTGGCGGGGGGGTGTGAGTCTGTCAGCATCGCTCTGAGATCCCCTCTACAACCCCCTGCATTAGGCTGATAAGCATCCCATTGAAGCCTTTCCAGGATTGGAGATAACGGGCTTTTTGAAAGGATCATTGTGAGCAGGCTCAGGGCCTGTCCTGGCGAGAGGGGCTCAACCCGTCCTGTCCCATGCCACCCCCTCACCCCCCCCCGGCAGAGCACCTCCACCTAAGAGCACCCCCCCATCCCGGGCTTATCTTCAGCTGGCAGGCACTTTCATCCCAGGCCAGTTGTGTGAGGAATGCAGCCTCCTCCTGTGACACCCTGGCCCCGCAATGTACCAACAGTGCTCGACCCTGGCCCACGCCTCCCCCCTCCCCAACCCCCATCATCCTCGTAGCAAGCGAGCAGGCAAAATGACCAGCAAACGAACTCAAGGTGGACAGCTCTGGGTCATGTGACCTCACACATGCATCTAGTTTAGCTGACAGTTTTATTCAGTGTGACCTTAACCCTCGATACACGTGAATGATGCACTGGGGGTAAGTATCTTAGCCAGAGGTGCTACAGCAAGACCCTTTCTGGGATCTAGGCCAGCAGGACATGTCTCTTTTGGCCCTGCAGATATCCTGTCTCATGACTGTTTCATCCACATAGCAAAGCCCTGAACAAATATCTGTACTGTAGGCTACATTCAAGAAGCAGAGGGAGACATTCTACATCAACATGACCAGGGAATACGAAGATCTGATTATGGTTCAAGCGTGATCAAGCTAGACAGGGCAGAAAATACACCAGGATTCTGCACCGTATGAAGACTTTCTGACATATCCTTCTCCTTTGTCTCCAATCCGTCACCTGTCTTTTCCTTTCACCTGGGACACTAGCTAACTCGTACACTTATTTTGCATAGTTTATTTTATTCTCAGTACTCTGCTCGACTGCCACACTCCAGGAGCTTCTCAAACTCTGTTACTGTCTCAGAGACATTCTCAGCATCTCCATCTGGCTCAGGTTCAACAATCCGAGAGACCTTTGAAACCAAAAAGTGTCCACTGCAGGTCTTACTCTGAGCTCCCTGACTGCTCCATCCACTATGAGATCAAAAACGAACACCGCATCCCAGATCTCAGGTACATGTGCATTAGCTATGGGATGAGAGATGGACAGTATAGGAACCTTGTTGCACCTGTTAGCCAATTAGCAGTTTTATTGGAGGAAATTGCTGAGAATGCATTTCTCAAACCCTTGCCTGCTCCCATCCCCCTGCCCCAAGCTCCAGTTTCATGGCACCAGGTCGATGTTCTACACAGTAATTGTATTCGCATGCACCATGGAGTCCAAGCTTTGCCAAACTCCAGAGTGAGATCCTGCTCATGGCAAGCCTGTGAAAAAGCCTGCATCTGGCACTGCTCTGGATGGGGGCTAGAGGTACAAAGAGATGAGAGAGGTTGGATATAAGAGCTTAGTTTCTTAGCAGATTCTTTTATTCAAAGCTGTATATAAATATATGTGCATACAAATGGATATTTTCTAAAACAATTGAGGTTAAGTACTATCATTCAGGATATTATAACCAGGCCTCTGGAAAACTGGAAAAATTCTGGCATCCATCCTGAGACACCTTGTTATCGATAGCCCAAAGTTGAGAGGCTAATAGAGAACATTGCTGAAATGATGTCTGGTTAAATCTCTGCTGGAAGGCACAGTGGCTGCAGGTATACTTGCGAGAATGGCAGGGGCATCGTCGAGGCCGTGGGCATGCGCACACGCCTGCAATTGGCCGTACCTACTGGAGAACGAAAAAAGAGGGAAACCCAAAGGCAGGGATAGGGGGAGCAGCCAAATGTAGAGGAAAAGTACAAACACTCACTGCTATTTTCCCTTTATCTGTGCCTCACGGTGCAACACAGACAGGAGCAGAAAAATGTGAAAAAATACCAGAGATTTAAGAAGCCAATTCAACATGGGCTTTGCATGACAGTATGAGAAATTTGCTGTGTCACAGGGGCAAGGACAAATGACTGGTCATAGAGTACATATCAATTATTATATTTATTGTTATTCAAGTCACGTGTTAAGCTATAGAACTGGAGACAAAATTGCTGCCCTGCAGAACATCCTCAAAGTGTGAACAGCTACAGAACCAGAAAAAAGAACATCATAGTAAAACTCCCTTTGAGCTAATACTGTTTGTGATTAAGCTGTTTTTTGGAGAAAAAAAAGTTTCCTTTGAGGTAACACGCAAACACCATTCTTACGCAGTGTTTTAGTGATCAGCTCGATAAAATCTTGCGCTCTTCGTGAAAAGGACTCTCTTATGACTGACCCTTACGACTTCAAGGAAGTCCATTGCTTATGAGGCATCTCAGCATGCATTTATCAAAACCGTGCAGGCCCCCTCCATGCCGATTTCTGGAGACTTCTTGATGGGCCGCCTGCTTTTATTTTGCTCACTGTCTTGACAACGGTTTGACACTTCAGCCTGCAATGGCATGTTTCTGAAGGTCGGGGAGATGCCTCTATCCTGAGGGCGTCAAGGATAGAGATGGAACCTAGACTACTTGAGCCGAACACAGGGCACATGTAGCTAGTTTTAATCTGCTTTAATCACAGGAGTTTCCACCTCTTTAGTACTTTAATTACATCTGTGGTCTTTGCGGGCCATCTGGAAATAATTTGCTTTCAATTAACTATCTTTCTTCCAATTCACTTTCCCGCCTTTGATGTGCATTCCAGGTCTGCCGCCGACGTAGCCACCCATGCCTGTCACGTAAAGCTGATGTCCTGCGCCTGCAAGTGGAAAACACGCATGGCGCCAAGGCTCCCCTGGAAACAAGTCAGAACTGGGCACTGCTAGTAATCGTTACTGCTTAAGAGGCGACAGCTTCTCACCTACAACTGGGAAAACCAAAAAAAATCAGAGAAAAAAAACCAAACACAACAGACAAATAAAAGTCAGGTACTGCGTGTGCACAAATTACTCACACTACTATTAAATTCTTTCCTGTTTTAATACAGGAAAAAGCTCAGGGCTTAATCATTAACGAGAAAACAAAACTCCCTGGCACTGCCACCGTTGTCTTAAATTAAGCTGGCTTTCTCAGTCATTACCACGTACATAAATTCAAGGCGGCTAGTGCGCTGCAACCTCTGACCACTAAGTCAGCATGACGACTCATCAGCCCAAGCGGAGCTGCTGTGAAGCTCATTAGCGCCAACGCCCTTCCTGTTGTCAGCGCCTCGGCAGGCCAAGTCGCCCTTCGCTTCCGATCGCGAAAGCATGCCAGCTACCTCACAGGAGTTGAAAGGAAACTGACGCAAAGCCTTTATAAAATGGAGAGGTGAAAATGACCGAATTCCACAAGAAATATCCCCGCTGGTAATGAACCACAATTAACACAGGGTTGCCAACTTTGGTCAGCTGGCTGGCGTGAGATTTTCGAGACAAGACTCCACACACATTTACATGTAAGAATTTTATTACCTTGTAAATAGTCTGTACGGTTTACAGACTCCCCCAACACTCTTGATATAGCTAATTTTAGGTTTATAATCGAATAATATGGATTTGCCCTAAGATTTCTTGCATGAACGTGAGAGTCAGAAAGCGTGAGTTTCACGGCAGGTGCGTGAGAGCTGGCAACCCTGTTAAAAAAAAGCTACCACAACAAATACCAATAAAAGACCTAAATATCAATGCATCATTGGAAGAAGGTCTTCGTATTTATAATGATATGCTGGGGCAATAACTCACATATTGTTATAATATTGTATATCATAAATATTCTTTTTACATTTATTCAGCAGACACTGCTATTCGAAATCATGTATTTTTTTTTATGAAAGCAGGATCAGACAGTCCCTGGAACAATTGGGGTTAAGGTTCTTGCTCAGCAGCCCAACAGTGTACTCACTCTTACTCATCCTATCCTGCTGAGCCACACATTTGTGTCATGACGTCAAATACGAGAACACTTGGAACTGACGATCGGAAAGATGGAGGTAAATACTGGTTTGTATTTTACAGTTTGTGGAGCATCATAGTGTTAGTGGCCTGGGAATCCACAGATCTGCATGCCCTGTCCATGGTGTCAGCCTCTTGGGATAGACCGTCTTCAAGCTCATCATGGCCCAGTATCGAATGATTACAATGATTATGGAAGTTGGATAGATGGATAGATGAGTGGATGTTCATTTGCATTTAACAGTCCAGATTATTTTTATAACAGGACTTTCATTTTGACCTCACAAACATTAGAAAGATCTTTAACAGCCTGTCAGGTTTAGCTGACAAAAGAAGCCTCTTCTTGGCTGTAATTGCAGTTGACGTCTTCCCCCTCTTCCTGGCTAAAGTGTGCTGTCCTGGGGATTTACGCCTGGCCTCGGTGCTTAATGGGGGAAAGCAGACTGCAGACAGTAAGAGACACTCAGAGGAATGGTGTTTGTGTGTTTGGGTGGTTGTGTGTGCAAATTCACAGTTTGGGGCCTTCCTCATGCCAAAAAAACACATGCATTCTACACATTTTTGCAGGGTTGGAGTCTTCGACACTGGAGGAACAGCTGGGGTCTTCTCCAGCTGCGGCTCGTCATCCTGGGTCTTAAGGTCTCTCTCCTATGACCCTGCTGATGCGTAGCCAGCCCTTAGAGAGATGTTCAGTTGCGTCAGCGAAGCTCCAAGGGCATCAAAGCAGGGGAGAAAGGTGGAGGCTAAGAGCAGAGATTTATGGTGTTTAAAGAAACCTGTGAAACTCAGGTCAATTGGTCGGGTGGGTGTGGCCTGTAATCTTTTCCGTTGCATCTACTTTGAAGATTGCTAGATGGGATAGAAACCATCCCAAGGCTGAAATGGAAAACACTTGTGGAATCATGTTTAGCTGACAATAGGATGAGTACATAGGGAGGACATGGACATTGCATGGTGTAATCCCTGGTTGTATGAGCGTGTTCTGTTCCTACCACTTCACAGATCTGCGAGTCCCCTCCTTCAGGCGGCTATATTTTCTCTGAAGCGCTTCTGGTTCAGAGTGCCTGTGTACTGGGGTCGAGCTGCTGTTCCAGATCTGCCTGTTTGACGTCACCTCACAGACAGCTTTCTCAATCAAATATTCGCTCTGCACCTTCTCCTGGCCACCTGCCGTTTCCGAGACGACCCAGACCAAGCTACAGATCTCAGGGTGGGGGAATGTGTGCAGCATATACAGCAAAAGATTAGCACTACCTTTCATCTCCATTAGCAAGGGGACCGCATGGACTTTGGAAGTGGTTAGCTAGCTAAGACAGCTTGTATTATTAGCAGGAATGGTTAGCTAGCTAAGACAGCTTGTATTATTAGCAGGAATGGATAGCTAGCTAAGACAGCTTGTATTATTAGCAGGAATGGATAGCTAGCTAAGACAGCTTGTGACCTTAGCAGGTGTGGTTAGCTAGCTAAGACAGCCTGTAACATTGGATTGACTAGTTAAACCAGTCTGTAACATTAGCCTGAATGGTTCTGGGTGACCTGATTGCTCACTGCCTACTACTGTGACCTCATACATCCAAGGTTGGTGGGTTTGAACACCTGCTCTCAGTACTGTATGTTCTGGGATGTGGGGTTCGCATGTTCTCAATATATTGAGTAAGTTTCATCCTACGTTATTCAGTCAGGTGATCTAGTATTTGTAAATGGCCCAGAGGTTGTGCAGGGTGTTCCTCTGCCCAGCCTCTCCGTGACCCTGTACTGGCAGTGCGCTTGGAAGCTGGATTAATGGATATCTTCCCTCTTCCTGGTTATTTATCAAAGCTGAATTACTTTTAAAACAACTGAAGCCTATCAAAGATCTATGAACAAAAACTAGATTTCATGCATGGTGTTGCATTGAGAGATTTGGACAGGCTGAACGAAAGCCCGGTGCTGTACCCCCGTCTTTGTGTTTCTTGGCACTAAAATTCTGGATACTCCACAGGCAAATCTATTGAACTAAATATGCCCGGATCGTTGTTTAATTAAGTTTATGTTTTCAATTAAACAAAGACAAGGCATCGAGTTCATTCACCAGTTCCCACGTTGATCTATAGTTAAACTCATGTAGAATTTTGTAAATATTTTGAAAATCAAATAAATGTTTTATGCATAAATTCTGTGAAATATATGCAGCATTTTTGAGTAAAGGTGGGGTAAAAAAAAATTATGTTTATATAAAATATTGAAAGTAAAATGGACACATGGTACATGTAAGTATGTTTAATCTGGCTCTCAGTCACACTGTATATATATTCCTTTACGGGGGGGGGTGCTGAAGTAGGTTTACTACTTTTCTGTTTATATTTATTTTCTGTAAAAAAAATTGAGTGAAGGTAATATGGCGGCCATAAGCCACCTATTCTTTTCACATTTTCTCCAGCCCGTGACACGTTTAGAACATGAGAAAATAAATATGCCATTATATTCCAGCGGGTTAGATTAATCCTCCATTATTTTTGCCAAGGGACCCAAAGTCAAACACGCGTGCTTGGCTCAGCCAATTCAGCCACCCCCCCACCCTCTGTGATGGAAGTTTCCATCCCGTCTCCTGTCAGATCTCCAGGTTAACAGCTGCAACCTGTTTGGCCCTCAGATGAAAAAAAGAGGGGCATGGGTTTGTTGTCTTTGGGCCTAACTCAAAGAACACCTTGGGGGGCCCTAGTGAAGTGACTGATGGTGGCCAACAGGGGGCCCCAAACCTTTGGGGCCATATGCAAATGAATTGCTTGAGTGGTTGTAAACACTGCCACTGCCTGTTGCTAGTCTGGAGTATTTCCTCAGTACAGATAAGACCCTAATTATAGGTGAGTATTAAGTTGGCTATGTCACATTGTGGCTTGACGTCCCCTGCCACTGTCGATGACGTAACACTGTGCAGCTGAGAGATGGCCAGCTGCTTTTAGGTGACAGTGGAAGAGGACTGTATTTACTCTGCCTGGGCTGGAATATTAAGTGATCCCTCAAAGTAAGCCAAATAACTGGAGAACAAGATTGATTGGACAGTTATTATCATTTGATGGTGTATTAGCTCACTTTATGTAATGGCCCAAATGTCAAGGAGGCATACTTCAACTACAAGTATATACAGGAGGACAGGATACAAATACTGTTTATACTGTATAGGTATACGCACATCTATTTCAGTCTATATCTATGATCTATGCAGTGATATCCATGTGCAGATCTACAGTCTGTAAATAAAGACAGCGGCTATGAATCTGTTTTGCCTCTCATAGGAAAACACACACACACATACACACACACACACACACACACAGACATGCATGCACACACATACATGCATGCACACACATACACATACATACATGCATGCACACACATACATGCATGCACACACATACACATACATACATGCATGCAGACACATACACACGCTCATCTACATGCATGCACACATACACACGCACACACATACATGCAAGTGCACACATACACACGCACATGTACACGCATGCACACATACAAACACACACACCACAAAGTAAATTTGTGGATGTTTTCAGCTTCTGCAGCCACAGTTTGACAAAACATTTACAGCCCACACATTAATTTAAGTATGTCACAAATTGAAGTCATCTTGGTTCGAAAGACTCATTCTTTCGGACTGAGCTTTAGTGATTGCCATTAATATGAGCTTTCAAAGGTGATACACCCTGGATGGGATGATACGTCCTGCCCCCACATATGGAAAATTTGTTGCTCAGTGGGTTCACATGCCGTACCTGTGGTCAGAAGGTCATGGGTTCTAATCCCCCACTTGCTGGCCCTGCTTTCTCAAAAATAAAAGGGTCCTATGCTTTGGTTTAAATCCTCTCATAAATGAGTTGTTGCGCATAACTCTGTGCTGTGCCGGTGCAATACAAACATGGTAAAGATTTCCCCTAGTAACTGGGATAGGTGCTCAGGAAGGGTTGCGATTCCTTGAGTGATGTGATGGGTGGTAAAGTCTGACAAACAATTGGCTCGTAATAATTAGCACCAATTAGCAACAGAAGCATCAGTTCTGTCAGCGCTACATGCCTCCCTCACGCCACTCAGTAACTGGCCTGCTGCTCTGCTCTGTTTTGTCTGCCGAATTTCATCTGTTTATTGTTGTAAGATTTGTTCAAATCTTTTCATAATGCTTGTTTTGGGAACGCAAAAACAGCCGGAGGCCCTTGGGGGCAGGGACTGGGTGGCCGCCTTTCAGCTAGTCTGGAAAACTGCCCCCCGTTTCGTATTCACAGGAGATCCGTTCCATGTCTTTCCCGAAAACTCGGATCCATCCATGCATTTGCAGTTATTTTTTCATAGCAGGGTGTTTAGTATTATGTAAATTTATGCTTATATCTACATGTTAATGATTGACTGTGTGTTGCTATAGGAACTGGGTGTATGTGTGTGCCTTTGGATTAGGTCCATGGCTTTTGCTTTTGAAGTCACATGTATGGTAAATGGTTTGGGATGAAAAGCAAACAAGGCCCTTTGAATCCTGGTAAAAATTGATCTCAGTTTGGGGACACACACACACACACACACACACGCACACACACACACACACAGACACACACACACACACACACACACACACACACACACACAGAGTATCAGGAATACTATTCCACCAACCTGTCCACACCGGAGAGCATTGCACGTTCCATTCTTCCACACATGAATATGAAGAGAAGTTGCAGCCACATTTTTGATTCTCAAGCAGGCAGCAGTCCGGCAGACATGGACAGATCCTGAAACCCATAACTGTGACACAACGGAGGCATCCAAGTTGGCAACTGGCAATGCCGAAATTGACCCTTAATTTATATGTAAAAATTCAGTTCAGTGATTTGTTTCCGTTGATTTCAGCTTGTTGTACTGATCTGTTTTGCTGCAGGTTTGTATGACCTGAGAATTTGGTTAGCGGTGGTTGATCTTTCTGATTGCTTATTGTTACCGTAAATTCAGCTTTTTAATGGACACATTTATTAGAATCCCCTCTGAAAATGGTTACCACGACTTTTGTTAAGTCCCGAGGACGGCACGCCGAAATAATTTACTGCTGGCGCGTGCTTTCTGATATTATTGTTTAAATGATCCACCTCAGAGCATTGAGTTGTGAGCGGAGGAGAGCGGGCGGATCGCAGTAGCATCTGCGGGATGCTTCGTGAAAAGGTTCTCCAGGGTAAAGCACGGGGGCGTCGCGTGACGCTCATAAGCGAATTCGCATGGAGTGCTCCACTCCACTCTCCAGCAAAGTACAAATCCATCACGGTCATACAAATCTCCGAGGGCTCCTGGCCTTTCTCAAGTGACAGACCATTGATAGATGTTGAACCGCCCACACTGAAATAACCATGGTTATCCATTTTGGTCATGTTCGGACAATTACCCAGAATCCAATTCAGTGTCTAATGAGTGGTCATGTTTTCCTATCGATGGCTCAGTGGGATAGGATGCTCTGTCTATAATCAGAAGGTCACTGGTTCATATCCAAAGCTTGGCAGAACACCTTTGGGCCCCTGAGCAAGGCCTAATTGTTTCAGGTACTGACTGACCCTTCTTTATCAGTTGTACATCAATGATGCAAACTGAATGTATTAAGGTCTGGCAGGAGTCTTCCACAGTCCATTAAGGTTAGTCACCCCTCTGATCATGTCCTCTCTCGGTCGGGCCTGTTCAGTCAGACCCCCGACCCTCCTTATCTGTCTATTTTGCATGCTCTGACGCACACTCTCCATCCCCCTCTGCAGCCCATCGACACCTCCATTCCAAGGGCCAACCCCTAGAACCTTTCACGCATTTGTCTTCACCTAATTTTTAATCCCTGAGACTTTATCCCAGACAGATGTGTATGTACCTGAAGGTGCCTGGCATAGATTCCTATATCAAAGCGACTCCTTGACGTCCGTCATTTATGCATTTAGCCGTGATCTCCATCAGTATGGCCGCTCTGCTTTATTTGTACATTTAATCTACTTTAACTTTAAGATACCGAACATTTGCCCAGACATGATTTCATCCCTTTGGACTTTTGTGCACTGTAAGCATATATAAATGACACATGAAGGAAATCTGGGCCAAGTTATTTGAGCGCTATAACTGTATCCGCCACTTCTGCATGTTGATGGGTTAGGGCCTGAAATTTTAGGCAGGGAAGATGCTTTGGAAAAGATGTCTCACAAGTAAATAAAAAACTATACACACCACATACATGTGATGTTATGAGTTTTATGTGCGTTTTATGTATCTACTGGCAAAACGTGACATGTGAGGTCTGACTCTGATTGCGCTCAGAGCACTAGATTAAGAGCAGCCCACAGCAGTCTGCGGCAGAACATTCTGGAGGTTGACCTTCTGGAGGAACTTTGGCCATAAAGAGAGTCACGTTGCGGTGAGCCCTCACTTCTGCACCCATTCTTCCTCAGAAATCAAGCCTCAAACAGGACTCCGGTAATCCCAGAGAGTTATTGCTACTCCCAGACTGACACATGTCAGCTTTTCGATATTAAATGTAATCTCTTACTCTTGAGAGAGTGTGCAGGAGACGTAAAGCAGCATCTCTTTCTCCCTCTCGCATGCGATCTCCTGCAGCTGATCCTGTGACCAACTCTGTGGCCTCACAGGTGCCCTGGGCAGTACGCTGAGTCAGCAGATTCCTCACCCCTCCCTCCCCTCTTCCGCTCTCGCTGTCGGATCCCGCCAGCCGTAAATGGGGTTGGGGGGGTGGCCCCATATGGATCGATCAAGACCCACAGAAGCCGTACATTCCTCTCAATCTCTGTACGGATTTGGCACCAACCCCAACCTCGGTATTGTCAATATAGCATTAGGAATATAACACCATTCCTAACATTTTCAGACCCATATAGAGATGGCTTTGTTCATTTTAGAAATCCAGATAGCTTGCGTGGTTGGTCTGCTGTTTGCATCTGTATTTGTCAACCCTGCACCATTTGACAATGGGCAAAAAATTGTTTTCAGTGCTCATTGTTTTCAGTGCTATTAAGTATATATTCAGGTTCCCAGTTAAAAACATATAACATTTTATATTTGATTAGCGGACAGTTTCTTTTAAAACAGATGTTCTTTGTTTTTTAGGGGCAGGGAAATACCTAAAGGTAAAACAATTAAGGTCACTGTAGTACCGTGAAACTAAAACAGAATGTGAGTTTCAATAGCGACAGAGCACACAGCCAAAGTCCTCAATAGCACTGTAATTCTGGGTCAGCTCTCTGCATAATCCACAGCTACGTTGCTTTCACCAAAGACACCTGTGCCAGAAACATGTCAGTTCACAATGCTGACTAGTCAAATAGCATTTTTGTTTTTCTGGGAAAATGCTGGTCATCTCCCTTTTTTCGCTCAACACAGTTTCGGTGTAGCCTGAATGGTAATCATTATTTAAGATTTGAACTGCCTGTACCAATAGGCTTTTAAACATAAGAAACAGCCTTAGACTATAAGTGATTGATGGAAATTTAATGAAGAATCAGTTGTGATCTCAAACGCTAATCTCATTTCAAGATGTCTTGACGTACACAAAGGAACGAGAAACTGGCCAGGATGGGATAGATTTTTTTAGATGCAACATCCAGCTTTCAATGAAGAGTTTCACGGGATAAAAATCCAAGGAATGTGACTGCGAGCAATAATAAATCTCATTCTGGTGCCGTGAAGATATAGTTCGTAGCCATGCACGACGCATCTAGCCTCAGCACTTCCAATGCTCTACGATGCAAGCGATGAAGGTGAATATCAGGTCAAACATGGCTTCAATGTGAGCACCACATCGTTCTTCTCCAGTGCTTTTTCTGCGATACGGAGATGGGCCAGCAAATGGTGAAGTTGCTCTTGCAGGTGATGCAGTTTTACACTTGTGTGGTTTTTCACAGACCTTGGCTTATGTCAACGCCAGTGTCCCATTTCAAATTACAGTGTTGCCCTTAACAAAGCCTACATTGAA
The DNA here is from genome assembly GCA_026781065.1 of Mormyrops boulengeri. Classification (NCBI taxonomy): domain Eukaryota; kingdom Metazoa; phylum Chordata; class Actinopteri; order Osteoglossiformes; family Mormyridae; genus Mormyrops; species Mormyrops boulengeri. The sequence goes on from JAODLD010000001.1 coordinate 47,990,833, forward strand.
AGTGAAGGTATCCAGCACTGTTCTTAGATTAGCAGATAAATTGCTGACACCTTGGGGAGACTCAAGGTTTAAAGCTGCCCCCCCCCACAGCCCGATTTCCATATGAATCCAGTTATCGCTAGTTCTTTGGTTTGTGAAATAAAAACCTTCTCTCCACATTCTTGATCAAGTTGGGTTTGCTTCAGGCCGAGCTAAAAGAAAACACACCGAAGGAAGTCTGATTCTGAGTGAATGCCGTTGGTATTACAAGGAAAACAGTATCTGAGGGTCTGGGGAGTGGGCAACACATGTGCATGTAAGGTATAGCTATGTGCTGTTAGTGTGTGCCGTGCTTCTCTTTTAGTGCAGACTATGGTGCACGTTTCTTTGTGGTCTCAGGTGTAGTGGTCTTCTTCTTGATTTTCAATCTCGTCCTCAGAAATCATAGTTTTTTTATCTATACTGCAAAAATTATTTGATTCATCACCAAGCTCCTTCCCCATTTTAATTCATTTTTTGAATTAAATATTTTATTTTTTTTTACACCGTAGCTTAAATTATGCAAAACATTCTAAATTGCATTTGGTGTAACTCATAAAAGACACACATATTGTGTGATTGATGCATTGACGCAAAAGGGTGAGCTTCCAAGACCAGCCTGTTACTCGTTTGTAAGCAGTTAACTGTTAATTGGCATGTTTATTAGTTAATGGTTAATTACCATGCAGCGGTGGTCATAGTGTCAAGGTGAGGGTTTCCGTAAACTCCCTGTTATATTCTTTCAACTCCTTTGTCATGGATCTATTTGCTGTGCTTGTGGAATTGACTTGTTCCACAGTCGACTCACCGGAGTGTGACGTTCTTGCTTTCAGACTTTCCGGAAAAGTGTATAACTGGCACCCAGAACAGGAAGTCATTAGTAGTGTGGTTGGGTGTGTGGGGCATCACAGTGCCAGATCGGGTTGGTGCTAACAGAGCCCTTGATGGTATCTGCCAATATTTCCAAAATCCACTACAGGACCATCCCAAAATCCCATTGTTAAATCAGTGAAACAGCAACTCTCTCCACGGCTGTTCAATCAAAATTCAATCTCATCTATGGAAACGGGACAGGCTCACCAAAAGAAGTAGGTGTTGCCCCGGAAACTGAAGCACAATATCTGGAAGTTCTTGCCCTATTCTGCCCAGGATGGGTGCTGAATTGCTTCCACCCCTATTTAATTACATTTTTAAACTAATTTCCTTTTGCCACACTTTTCTTGCCTTTGTGCTTGGGTTCAGGTGGCTCAGTCAGTCTGAATCACCCAGGACATCTGGCCCTGGTTTCATTGTACTTACTGGATTTGACCTTTTCAATTTCAGATGACTACGTCAGGCTCGGGGAAGTTCAGAACTCTCTGCACTCAGAATAAAAACATAAATGGTTAAATTGCCATTATGCGGTCACGGTCGATAAATCCCTGACAAATGGTGGTCATGGCGACCAGTGAACAATGCTAAACGATCCCCGACTGTACAGCCATGTGACGTCACGCCACCAAATCATTTGTTTCCCATCAACCTCGCCTAAGTTATTGCTTCCTGGTGTAGAGTCATTTTCTTGAGCGAAGCAGCCATTTCCAGGACATGAACAAAAGGATGGCGCACTTCGAGGTTACATTTAAATTAAACGAAATGAGAACAAAATGTTTCCTGAGTTGGCTGCGTGTGACAATAGCTTCTGTTTTGGCTCCGCACAGCCCCTGACTTGTGATATTTCATTTACAAGCCGGTTTGAGTCACCACAAAATACAGAACGTCTTCCGTCAATTTAAATATTCTGTGCCGGGAGAGTGAAAGTTTCTAATTTTTGCAGTGATCCGTCTCTTAATTAATCGCTCTCCTCTAGCCTAAATATGTGTGAAGAGATATCCTGCCTGTGTCGTTCTAATAGCATTTTTCAGGTTGTTTGGTGGAAGCTTTTTTTTTTAAAAGATCTTTGTTCGAAAGATGTAAATGAGCATTAGTGACGCAAACGAGTCCTCACTGGAGATTCCTCCGCGCTGGATCGGTCTCGTGTCATTTCTGCGAGTCTCGTTAAGCGCTTAAGTGAGCAGAAAATGGATAAACCGGCTAGGTCCATGGGGTCATTGTGGCATTGAGTAAGAAATTAGCTAACGATGTACTTGGAAATCAGAATAAAATGACAGATCTCGTTACACAGGCCGGTGTTTCAGGGAGAGTTATCAACCTCATGTCAGTAAAATTTTTGCTGGACTACTTGACACTTAACTTTTACAGATTTATTAGGTAAAATGCAATAATAGCTATTTAAAAACCACCAGTTACACTTGACAATATCAGACATTGTACGTCAGGCATATTGATTTCTGGGAGGTGCATCAAGGGAACATAGAATGAGAACTTGTTGACTGGGAGTGTGTGGGCAATAAAACTTGCCAATCTGGATGGGGTGGGGTTGCAGCGGTAAAATTTTACAAGCTTCTTGCCAGCAAATTTTAGTCACTGAATAGTGGAATGACAGATTTCATGCACATCATTCGCGGGTGTCACGGAGCTGTTGTGAATTTTACGGGAGACTCCTGGAACTTCCCGGAAGGTGGGATGTCTGCGATATCACCGCTTGCCGCTGTGAGTCTGGACTCAGGCATGTCACATTAATGATAACCCCAGGAAGCTCCTGTCCATCCTTCCAACGCTCTGTTATCGAGAAACACATGCAGGAATGACCGCTGACGCACATGAAGCCAGCACACTGTTTACTACCTCTTAGTGTATCGTGGTGATAATACTTATATCTCAGTACCTGAGGCATGTCCAGTTTTGCTGGAATCGGTTCTCTTGGGAAGAGGAAAACAGCTGAGATTTGTGGTACCCAGAAGGAAACTTGTGCAGACATGAGGTAGAAGGATCGCTAAATCTTTTTTAGTTTAGATGATTGTGGTACAACTGGGCTTTTTGTGTGGTTTGACTTATTTATGGTTTGATCTTCTTGTGATTATGACATTGCACACACTATTCCAGTCTCATTTACTTTGTTTACCTCAGCTTTACATGTAATACTGCTCTTATTTCACTAAATAGGTCTAACCAAACATTTGCTGTTTTAGTATATGTGGTACATGGCTCAATGGGTTAGGATGCATTAGGTTGGCAGGCCAAAGCCCGGCGTCGGCAGAGTGATTACATCGTTGGGCCCCTGATCACGGCCTGTAACTCCGGGAACTGTCTGGCCCTACTTCTTAATTGGATGTCACTTTGGAGAAAAGTGCCTGCTATATAAATAAATGTAAGTCATTTCAGACATGCATGTGTCTGGTATCATCCAGAATCTGCCAGCCTTCCATCATGAACAAATTGATGTTCATAATGCAGGTGATGTATCGTCTTGTGCAGATGTGTTAGTCAGGAAAAACACTGAAGCAAAATGTTGCAGTGAACAGCCTGGCGTGAGAAGATTTGGAGGAATCTTTACTGAAATGTGCCCCTTTCGCACCGAATCGCCGTTTCCTTCTATTAAGCATCACGGTTAATTGATAGCTGTTATGAAACGGCGCAGTTACGTATGTGTCCGAACGTGTGAAAGTAAATATGGAATCGACAGAGCAAAAGAGTGACCTAATTACAATGTGACAGGGGACTTTTGAAGCAGTTTTGTGGGACCAACACGTGCGCTGTTATATGTTTATATGTGCTTGCATAGATTTGCACATGCTAACTGCACAGGCAAACCACATATGTGCCTAACTACACATATACACACATACAGATGCCATGCATACAGATTCTGCAGATGCCTTTTTTCTATATAAAGTGGGTACCTTTGTTTAAAAGGATAGACCCTGCATGAACTGCATATCATTCATGTCTGGGGGGATGCAGTGTGTGGCTCTGCAGGATGCAGTGTGTGGCTCTGCAGATGCCTTCTTTCTATATAAAGTGGGTACCTTTGTTTAAAAGGATAGACCCTGCATGAACTGCATATCATTCATGGCTGGGGGGATGCAGTGTGTGGCTCTGCAGGTTAGGCCTCTGTGCCTCTGTCTGAAGGTCACCAGTTGTACTCTTGTGCTCACTAAGGTAGACACATCTCTGTTAGGTCCTTGGGCAGAGTCCCTAACCCCCTTAAAACTTACTCCAGAGGCATCAGATTAATAGCTGGCCCTGTGCTCAGACTCCAATCTCACTCTCATCTGCGTGTGTGTGCGTGTGAGTGAGTGTGTTTGGAGACCAAGATAGGGTATTTGAAAAAAAGCCCATTCCAATGTATTCATACAAAAGGCAAATAAAGCTTAGTTTTATTTTTATTTCATAAATGCACAATTTTTTCAGATCCAGGAACCTTTATCTTATTTGAAATCTAAAGTAAATAAATAAAATCTCGTGTCCTAATCGCATTTCTCCTTTCTCCAGAGGAAAACGCCAGAAAGACTTTCCCATCTTCTCCTCTGCTTTCTCTTGGCATGCTGCTGTCAGAAGATGACTCAGCAGCCCTGAATAAACATTGTTATACAATCATATCGCTGAGGATGATAAAGGTCTTTCAGCATCAAGAGGCTCGGACGTCATTGGGGGGGGGGGAGGACACGGCTGCTGATCTGTCATCGCAAATCAGGCATCTCTTGAAGCAGCGTGTCGGGAGTGCAGAACATCAGGCCACCTAGAGGAGAAGCGGCAGCCGCAGCAGAGGCTCAGAGCAGCTTAGAAATGAGGCGGACTTTCTCTATGAACATCTACAAACCTGCCTATTCCATGCTTTTTAGCACAAATCTTATTTGCACATGCACATTGGAACGTGCTTTTCCACTTATCCCTCTTCTTTTTAAGAAAAGCTTGGGGTCTGAGAACAATGTCAGCTATCCAGCACATTTCAGCAGGTGAAGCGCCATAATCAAGGGCTCAACAAAGACACGGCTACTTTGCCAAATACGGGATTCGAACCAACAATCGTCCAATTACTGGCAGAGAGACCTAACCCATTCGGGCACATCTTGCCCCTAGCCAGCTGCAGAGTAGTATCTCTCGAGTCCAGGACAGGCTGGACAGTTACCCGGCAGCTGAGTGTACGTTAATGCTTTGACTGGATTATCTGCAGGATGTAATGGTCCAGGAACTGCACTTCACATCATGAGGGGAATCCCCCAAAATCGTTAAGTCCGCCTCAACTTGTCATCTGGGCACCCAACCTGCAATCTGTGGTCTTAGGTATATGAGCAATAACGCTTTGCATGATAAATACTTAATTCTAGAGCATTTACTTTTTTAAAATGAATATGGCCCATGTAAATGACATCTACCAGTTATAAAATCACAGCATCTCAAAGTCTTCAGCTTTCTGACCCCTCACAACTGATAACACAGCTAGGGATTTGAAGTGAGAGAGTACAGACATTAAGAGAGAGAATTACAAATTAATGTAACTGTGTTTTTTTTCAGGATGTGTAGATGCTACATCAGCGGTTAGCGCTTGAAGGGTGTTCCATCACCCGTGCTACGGGGTTAATTAAGCGAGAGCTGAACGTAGCAAAACATCACCCCCCCCCAAACCCGGCCACGTAACCTGGCACCATGTGAGGAGCGCAAGGTGCCAGGACAACACTTTAACTCCTCCAACCACACACAGAGAGCACCATTACTGTTAATGAGGCAAGGGCCCGGCAGGGAGGTGGTGAGAATGCATGGATGAGTGTGGGGCAGGCGTGAGTGTGGGGCTCCAGGCTAGGGGTCTTTGGGTATGAGAATGCACACGTGTGAATGTGTGAACACATGTAAGAAATCATGGCTGCGGGGGGGGGAGGGGAGATGTTTTCACAAAGACATAGTTTGCCCCCCCAAGGGATTTTTGAAACACATGAGTGCTCTACGACATCTGCCCCCTCCCTGCACATGCGTTTGATATGAAAAGTATACCCCAGGAGGGAAGGGTGATGTAGACACTTGTGTTGTACCTTGAACCTTGCAACCTCTCCTTGAAGGAATACCAGTGAAATACAGTGTGTGTGTGTGGGGGGATTCACCACAATTCTTTGTTTTTCTCTTCCACTGGCTGGCCCTGGGGTGAGCAGGGGGTGGTTCTTTCCATAATAACACCAACACGCAATTAACCTCGGGGCACCAAGTTGCTCTTCCTGGGGCCGGCTTTCCAAGAAAGTCACACGCGCCCCCTATCTGTCAGGGGGTGTAAGTTCGGCCTTTCGCCTGGCAGCTGTTATCCTTCTTGCCGCATGAGCTGTGCTTCACGGAAACGCTTCATGCCGGCTTTATCGGACACGCGCCGTTCAGTCAGACTCGGTCCGTGGGTTTAATTGTTCCACGCTGTATTCTTTGTGGCGTTAAATAAATGACTCAAGATTTATTTTTTGGGGCAGGGCGGCGGGAGTGAGAATGAGGGGAAGGGCATGAAGCTGATGTGGGGACACAGGTTTTGTTTAATCGCGTTGCTTTCCACAGATGTGGGGCTTGTGTGTGTTGAAGGGCGGCCAGGGAACAGAGACATGTGACCTGAGGTGAGGGGGTGCTGAGTGAAGCTGGAACCCAGTGCTTCAGGCGGGGGGGCGGGGGGGGTTAACGTGGCGGGGGGATTGATGTGCATGACGGTGGCCCAGTCCGCTTTGCGTGAATTTCACAGAAGGTCTATTGACTCATCTGACTTTCCACCAGATCAATGATGCTCAGCGTCTTCGTCTGAAATCCGGTTCTGATGATTCTAATTCTCCGGAAACATGTGATCTCCATGGGAAAGTGGAAAATGAACCATTCCGGAAGGATGGGCTATCAGGCTACTTATCAGATCACTCAGTTAAGAGGGAGCAGGGGGGTGAGTGTGGTTCACCATGTTAGGACGCTGTGCCCATCATCAGAAGGTTGCTTGTACAAATCCAGGGGTCAGTCAAGTGATTTTACTGTTGATCCCCTGAGCAAGGCCCTTAACCCCCAATCTCCCTAGGGAACAACTGACCCTACGTTCTCCTTTGCACATGGCTTTGAAAAAAAGCTTCAGGCAAATAAATAAAATGTAAAGATTGAGCTTCGGCCATTTTTCGTAAGCAAATCCAACACTGAGAGTTCCAGTTCTGAAAGTAGCTGCCTTGTCTCAGTTTGTGTGATTACATAACCTCAGATAATCACTGTTTATTGTTTTGCATCCTTGTTTTCAAGGGTTAAATTCTCGGATCATCCCACATTTACTCCCTTGCCTCGTACCTCCAGGCTGTTACTGCTTACATGTGAAATGCAAGTTTAATCACTTTGTTGGAGGACATTATTATCTACCTACACTATGTACTGTATCTTTTGTCGGCCCAGAAGGTCTGGAGAAATCACTGACCTGTTAAAGCCTGATATACAAAATGAACAAGTTGAAAAGGAGTCCTTTGTGTTGATTGCCCTTGGCATACTGGGGATGTCACCTGGCCATTGGTCGCAGTCATTTTCCAGGATTGGGATAGGAATCAAGGCCAAAATTGCAAGCCAATCAGAGATGAGGAAACTCATGTTAACAAATCTCCCTTCTGTGTCTGCATTTTTCCCTCCACGGGGTGTCTCTAAGTGTCTGTTTGTGGTTTTGGAGCACGTGTCCCTGAATATAAGAGAAAGATCCTTTATGTGCCTCTATTTGCATATGTGCATAAAAGAGAGGGAGGGGAAGAGAAAGGGAGAGAGAGGGGGAGGGATTATGGCCCAGCAGTGACATTTTTCCTGGCTTTCCTATTTCACGAAGCCTTTTCTCTACGCAGTGACCTTCTGCTCATTCTGTGGCACTTACAGCTTTAAATGATGTTAATAACATTAAATGTCATCAGTGGGAAAGAGACCCCTAAGTGGCCACAGAGCACATAAGCAAACAATCTGTATTGTAGCCAGAAATCTGACTTCATAATATAGGCCCCTGGTAAAGGGTTAAGAAAATGTTTTGCACAAGAAATTCCTGCCTTATGAAACAACTTGAGCAAAACCCTAAGGATGTATAAAATTAAATTACATGCCACATTGTCTTAAAGAGGACTTGGATCCCATCCAGGGTGTACCCCAGCTTTGTGCCCCTGTGCTGTCTAGAATAGGCTCTAGACCCCCAGTGCAACTATGACTATGGCAAGCCCTTAGAAGATGAATGGATGGAGGGATGGATGCCAGGTGGATAGATGGATTTTTTAGAAGACTGTAAGCAGTTTGAAGATAGGGTGGATGAATGGAAGCATGAATGGTTGGAGTTTTTTCATTTTAAACATAAGAATTTGTTTTTGTATAAATATTTAATTGACATGGTGGATTTACATGCAAGCTCTTCATAGGCAGTAGTATGGTGCATGTATTGTATGCAAATAGCATTTATAAAATCCTCTAATACTGATAGACACTCAGTGGTCACTTTATTAGGTACAGCGACTTGTGCACGCAAACAGCCTGATTCTCCAAATAGCTAATCGTGTGGCTGGAACTGAATACATACACCATACAGACAAGGGCAAGAGGTTCAATTACTGCGTGGCAAAGAATTTTAATGGCAAAGATGCATGAGGATTTTAAACACGATAGTATTGATGGTGCCAAAATTCATGAGTGGCAGTTCTGTTGCTGAAAAGACGTCATTCCCGAATGGCCAGACTTGTTAAAGCTGACAGGAAGACCACTAATGCAGAAGAAACAGCTCAGTAAAACAGTGGTGTGCAGGAAGGCGTCTCTGAATGCACGGCTTGTCAACCCTCGAAGTGGGTTTAGAAACAGAACAATGTCCTACCTGGTAACATCTAATAAAATGGTCACTGTATGTATAACATACATAAATCTGAACGTTTTGTTTTACAATCAACTCTTGGCAGTGTCCAGAAAGCAGGTGCTGAGTGGAGTATGATGAGTATGAATGGAGAATGTGGCATGTAGGTAGCGTGTTTTGTTTTGGACATCCATCGTCTTTTTATGAGCTCCAGATGTTACCTATAAATCCCAAACTAAGCCTGAATCCAAAAGCAGAATATCGTGTACAAAAGAGCCGTTGACGTCACAGACGGCCCCTATAAAGGTGAGGGGATCCTCGCCGAAAGCCTCCTGACGCAAATCGGCAGCGTGAGGACGCCTCGACAGCCTCACGCTGACACCTCTTACCCCCAGTCTCCTTTTGTTGGCCCTACATTCCCCCCCCCGCTGATTGATGTAACCATCTCCCCCTCCCAAGTTAATGGATCACTCTATCGCAACATTTTCACTCCACAAGTCTCTCAAGGCCCCCCATCCAAGAAAAACACAACTTCAGCGTCCTCTTAATGATTCGGCAGCTCTTGGTGGAAGAAAAAAGAAAAGAAAAAAATGGTTGTCTTTTTTCAGTGCTTTTACTGTTTAGACCTGTAGTGTCACACAATCATGCTCAATGGGGAAGTTTGAACTGCACATCCACCAGGAATGATTCTGGTGATTTGCCCAAGAAGACTGCAGACAGAGGGCCTTGTAAAATGAGAAAACGTTTAAATGAAAAAAGTGAAGCTTTATTTGCACAAGTATGGGTATATTGGAATTACTGCATATCCCATCCTGCTCTCCTCTTTTTAAAGCATAAACACATGACAGGCATGTGGGGGGGGGGGTCTGAGTGAAGGGTGAGCTGCTTATGCTGCACCCCAGGAGCATTTTTCAGAGGGTTAAGGGCCTTGCTTAAGGGCCCAATGGAGACGTGGCCATCCTGTCGAGTACAGGATTCAAACTGCGACCTTCTGATCTAGCCTCCTGAGCCACACATCAACCCTCCGGAACCGTTATGGTTAAAATAAACAGATTATGGAGAGGTGACTCCCATCGCAAGGATGGGTTTCACCTTGGGGTGAACATCACACGTGAGTAGAAAATTCAGGTCCTGGACACTGGCGGAATTTTACTGGTCATTTCTGCGGACCTCAGTAAGGTCATGCGATGTCAGGCCTTCTCAGACCGCCTCGTGGAGTGCCGCGTGCCGCCGAAACCCAATATGGGCTGCAGAGAAAATCAAAGCAGTGTGCCCTGACTTCCGAAGCCACAGGGTACTTCCTGGCTGCCTGTTGGCTTTCCTGCCGTTCCCTCTGCACCCTCCAATGGGTGTCTATAAAAAGTGCCCCGGGGGGGGAATTGCCTTTGGCCTCGACCTCCACCAGCATCTGTTGTTGCCTCATTAAAAAAAAAAAAAAAATCTGCGACCTGACCAGGCTTGTTGGTCAACGCTATGGTGTAGGAGAGAGCTTTATATTGGGGAGGGGGGGTGGGGCAAGATTTTACACAGATCTGTTTATTGAGGAATTAATAGATCCAAATTAAATATTGGGGGGAACATGCCCCCCCCCCCCGATTTGAAGGCTTTACATTTAGGTATGTTTAGTTATGATTTTGGGCATCTGGTCCCTCAATGGTCTGTTCATTCTCATGACACTCTGAGGCTGTGATAAGCACGAGGCGTTTTAAAACCAGAAGGAAGATGCCTGTCAGGGATCAGTCACTCCAGTAAACAACTGTCAGATCACATTACATTAAAAAAAAAAAAGGATTTTAAAGTGCCCGCGGGGGGGGGGGGGGGGGGGGGGGGGGGGGGGGGGGGGGGGGGGGGGGGGGGGGGGGGGGGG
>JAODLD010000001.1:48001491-48021130 GCA_026781065.1 Mormyrops boulengeri
CCCCCCGTTTCCCACGATTCAATGCTTCCCATAGTAGTGTAGCCTCTTCGTGTCTAAGCTGAAAAGTGAGGGCAGGGTCAAAGGGCTAAAGAAACAGCAGCGGGCAGCATTAAACACTGCAATCGCTCACTTCTAACACTCTTTAATTACCAGCTCTGCATCAAGGTGAACATGAACTGAAAAACAGAAGACAAAACACTAGCAGAGACAGATAAGATTCATAGGCCCTCCAGTGGTCGTCATAGGGTGCACAGCACCAGCAGGGGTATAATCATTGTATGTCTTTACTGAACACAGCTGGTTCTCCAGGTGAGCCAGTTGACACCCGACAAGATTGATCTTGTCAGCCGTACGGAACGCCTCAAACCACTGCTTCAAAAAAAAACGTATAAACAGCATGTTTTTGACATGCTTACCATATGCTATACTGTGAGAGGTGGGGCTGGATGCGTTACATGGGACACCCAGGGCCTCAGATTCACTTTTCTGAGATTGCTAGCAGAGGCCTTAGATTGACATCTGCATGGTGTTGCCCATTTTACTAACCGTTACATTTTTTCCCAAGGTAGGGAAGTTTCCTGGAGGCTTAGGATATAGTCTAAGATAAGCTGTGCATTAATCCCTCCCTGGATGTATATGTAAGACACAACACGTCTGATAAGCATTATTTACCCACCCATTTACAACCTTGAGCCTGCGAGCGGAAAAAACTGTTTGAAGGCCTGGTGAGGAACCAGATTCATCAAAAATGAAGAAAAAACCATTTGAATAACACTTTGTCTCTGGGAACACACAAAGGGAGCATTCGTCCCATAGACATGATTCTTCCCGAGAGGGCAAATACTTTAAAAATAGGAGACTGAGGCAAAAAAAATCACAAAACCTTTTGTGTGAGTGGGTATGCTGGTAAAGCTCTTTTGTAACTTGTGGTTATGCTGTGCGTGACATTTTGTAACACACTTGTGTATACATTTCTGACCATGCAGCTGTGTATTTACCAGTTGTACCAAAGAAATTACACCTCGCATCCTGTGCTGGGAACGCTACTGTCTAGTCTTGGTTACTCATTTACTGTCTTAATTCAGTGGATTTTCCCACAAGTGAAATCTCTGAGAAAACAGCATTGGGAACAGAGATGGCATTAACTTTACTTAAGGTGACTCCATTTAATTAAAATACACAAGGGAGTTCAGATGACTTCATAGGTGAACAGTAGCAAGGCAACGATACTGGGAAGTACAGATAAGAGAATGTGCACAGGTGAACAGTTTATTAGAATAGACGCTAAGGGACTTATAGGAAACATTAACCTAAATTACTGAAAGAGCCTTGTTACCACTAATGAGGGAATGAGTGGAAGGAACGATGAAAGTGACGAGCACACACTCCCAGTAAGAGAAAAGCCAAAAGCTGCTGCTCTTCCTCTCTTTGCACCTTCCTGACAGCAGTAACATGCTACTCAAGTCAGCAGCCCCATCTTATTTAGTGAAAGCTTTGTACAAAGGGATGTCCATCGTTTCAGAAAGCAGGCTCAGTTAGTCCCTGAAATGACTGGCTCTTGCTCAAGGGCCCAAAGGTATACACACCTCGCTGAGTCTGAGATTTGAACCAGTAACCTTTAGATCACAGGCACAGCATCCAAACCCACTGATCCACCCATGCTCCCATCTTGCAGCAGGATTCCACATGGTCCTCCTGACCAGTGCAACAGTGCATAGGTAATGTCTCATTCGAACCCATGACTCCAGCTTATGATCTTTAATTGCTCCCCTGACGAGGATAATGGTGATGTATCCTCTCAGGTGGAGAAAGCAGGAGGTGCTGTCTACCAGTGTCAGAAAATAGGTGATCTTCTGCGGGGATTACGGAACTTTCTGCTTGCATTTTACTACTTGCTTTTGGGTTAAACCAGGCAGTGACTGGCACTTTATGTTAACACGCAACTTAACACAAACACACGCAACAATTTGTGGATATACTTTCACAACAGATGTGAATACATTTAAAGTTCACCAAACCTTGGAACGCTCCTACTCTCTCGATATGTCATCACCTGTTTCTAGAGGCCATACAAACACTGGTTGGTTGTTCTGTTAAGTTTTTTTCTCAACACCTTCAAACTTCAAAACCTGGTTGTCAGAAAGGCCCAGTGGTTTGGCTATCATGATGAACATAAAAATACTCAAGATGCGGGCCAAACCCTTTAAGCAAACAATATAACTGTATGCACTTCATAAAAACAAAGTAGTTACTGAATTCTAGCATTCTCGATGCATCAAGAGCCACTTATCCAATTAGATGTGTGGTGACTCAGAGCCAGGATAGCATGGATGTTGGGCAGAGAGACGTCGATCCATTTCAGACACCCGAGCACTGAGGGCGATTTACCATCATTAGCTCATCTGGGTTGCATATCCCTAAGGCACCATAGCATTAGCATCATCATAAATTCCAAGAAACTCCACTGAGATTACGGTCACCGCGGCCCCTCAGTGCTTTTGGGAAATGCCACCCTGCACGTCATGCCTGAGGACCATGGCAGTAAGCCCACACAAGCTAGATGCAGTTCTGGACATGGGGTACTGATTCGCTCCAGTTCTCAAGGAGACAGAAGCATAAGCTTTACTGTCCATTGAACTTTTTGGGTCCTTGTAGCTGGTACTAGTGCAACACAAGCAAGACACAAAGATGCATTTTGATGCTTTAAGTAAAATGTTACTGCATGCTTCTTTTCACATATCCCATCTTACTCTCCTTTGAGAGAGACACACACACATGGATATAACAGTTAAGAGTGAAGGTTGGGGTTCAAACAGAGGGTCAGGCCATTTATCTGGCGTTCCTGGAACATTCCGGGGGGTCAGGGACCCCCGCTCAAGGGCCCGATGGAGATGTGAATATTCTGCTGAGGCTCAGGCACAAACCAGTGACCTCCCAGTTACAGACACAGAGGTAAAACCCCATGAAATCTGGTTTAATCATAATAAGGTAAAATCCTGAAACTGCATGTCATGATAAATCTCAATGGATTCAAGGATATCGAACCCAGAACCCTAAGACTACAGCAGTGGTAATCATCTAAAGACTTAAGGGCTATACTCTGGCCTCTCATAGCTGCAGGCAGTCTGTGATGTTTGTCACCAGTGACAGACAGTAGGATTTTGGAAAACAATGAACTTCACAAACAGAGGAAAAAGCAAGACAAATGTGTTTTTGGAACATTTTACTCACCGGTGCACAGCTTCCTGAAAGCAGAGAAATCAAGAAGCGACCAATCTTGTTTACAGCTCTAAACACAAACTGATTCTTTTTTCCCTAGGTACAGTACAGCCTGTCACAGCTCAGGGAACACAGAGTCACTGCTCTCTACACAGGCTAATAAATCCTAGAGCCTGCTTAGCTCTGTTCCACTTTGCGTTGTTATTCTGCCTTCTAAATTTGCACTGTAAAATATGCTTTATTATTTCCCAGAAATCTTGCAGCTGCATGACTGAAATACAGCAGGAACAAACTAGCCTTGGATGAATTAACGTTTATTTGCGCATGGATGTGCTCCCAGTAAAGCAGGAAGACATGTGATGGCGTGTATTGTTGCTGCACTGACTCATGTTCCTGTGTTGAGCGTCTGCTTCTGTAGTCATATGATGTCACCGTGAGAATTGGGGCGGCCGCCACGGGTCACATGGGAGTTTTGAGGGACTTCCAGGAATCGTTTTCTAGAACAAGCTAGGAGAACGTGATCACTACAACTCACAGGCATAATTCATTTTACTGGTTTGTCAATGAGATGCATCACCAAGTGTGAATTACTTTCATTTTCCTGCATAATATTCTGTGAATATTCATTAATTATTACAATAATAAGTACACAAAATACTAATAAGTATACAAAAGTTATTTGCTTGTAGTGCTAATACTTATATTTTATGAATTTGTTTTACAATGCAGTCACACACAGTTTGTTGTACAGTAGTATTTACAACACGTCACATAAAAATGACACTTTGGAATAAACTTCCTCTGTTGGAGCAAAAGAAACTTTTTTTTTAATCATGATATTTTCCAAGCTGTTATTCAACTTTTCTATTTAGATTTTTTGTTACTAATTGTGGTATAGAGAAATGGTTTTCAGCATTTGTATTCTTTTACCTCTTGCACTTGCAACCCATATGGAATTTAACATTTTAAGAATTTCTAATTGTTTTTTGGGCAGTACCAAAGGTTGGGGGTAGGAGGTAGGGGTGCTGTCTACATGCCTGATAACACAACACTAGATCGTAACTGTCTCAGTTTTGATGCTGCCCACCTTCAGGCCTTGGGGTCCAGAGACCCTGTCTCACTTCCACTTTTTGGTAACCATCACCTGGTGTGTTTTGACATATCCCCTTGTCAGCTACCAAAACACATAACCTGTAGGCGTAAGCATATAAACACAAAAGCACACACACACACTGCAACACACACTCACAGATTGGATGTGGGCTGACATTCAGAGATTGATTAGTTTTAAAATGCTGAGATGTGATTGGCTGACAGCCCACAGGATGTGCCTCTGACCTTCTTCATTATCACCCCCCCCCCACAAACACAGGCCTGTGGATTACATTCAGAGACTCTTGTGTGTGGACACACATGCATGTCCCCTCAGGGTATCATTGGGTTTCATAATCAGATCTGTGAGCTTGACCTTTTCATGCAATAATTGATAAGAAACTATAAGAAATCTGGGACTTGTGTCAAAAATCTAAGAATCTACCGGGATCTATAATAACATCACATGTACAGGAGGATAACTTCAGTCAATGACTTTTACCAACTATTTGTGAAGTCTACTCAAAACCCGTCAAGTTCATACCCACCCGAAAAGTAGAGATAAGACATGTGGTATGTCATTAACTGGATTCTCCTTGTAGGCCTTGACCTGGAACGTGGAGATTCCTGGAGTGACCCTCTGAAGCCTGGAAGCCATGAATGACTGGGTTTGACAACAAGAAGGCAAGAGATTGAGGAGATCCAGTAAAATTCAAGGGCACATTGACCCTGGCTGTCGGGCACTGAAGACAGGGTTAGTATGACCCCCGACCCTCACACAGCTGGACTCCTCTGCTCACATCGCCAGAGGTCACGAGCTCAGCTGTTCTCCCGTCCGCTGCCAAATGACATGGCGTTCTGCCTGAGAGGAAGAGCATAAGATAAACATATGATCAGTGTTATTTAAACAGAGGAAAAGAGCACTGGGGAGCCATCCATACTATGCAGGAGCAGGGACATCAACTCGGAATGATGCTGTCTTTGAGAATCATGCAAAAAAGAAGTAAATACTGGCAGCTAGTTGAGACACACTTTGACGTATTGAAAGGGAGAGAAAATGTCAAGATTCATGGGTGTGCAGAGGCTTTATTTGTGTGTCCATGTCAAGGGGTGGATTAAGTGGGGGCTGGGGAGAGAGGGAGACCATATGAATGTTTCTTTGGGATTCCTGGATATTCCCATCAAATGGGCTAAGCTAACTACTCAAGCCTTGGCTGCACTACTACAACTGGAAGCAGGTGGCGTCATTTCAAGAAGGACTGGGAAAACGGGATGATAGACTTATGACATACACTTCCTACCACCTCAGCAGCCACATCCAAACCAAACCACATCCAAACCAACATCCATGTGCAATGAAGCAATCTTGAAACCAAGCTAAATATTTCTTAGTCTACTTATTATTTGACTCACTTTTCTGGGTGTTTAATAAATTGCATTTTGTCGTGCTGAACTGCAGTGCTTTGTGAGACAGTGTTAGGTGTGACATTCAGGTGAGTTCATACACAATCTACTTTTTAAACAATTACCAGGGCATCTTTGTTCTGACATCATACCATGAATCACCAATGGACCACAGGTCATCACTGCATCATGTACATTTGACCTAATATACTACGAGGTCGTTGGCCTGATCCAGCACTATTGCAGAGCTAATGGACCTGCTCCTAATGATGACTGTGTCAAGTCTCCTAACCTCTACAAACCCTGCGACTCCACTTTATCATGTGTCCAGTCAGTAATGAAAAATAACACTGGTGTTTTTAACATGTTGCTGTCAAAAGGGACAGTCTACCTTGTTGTATTGAGTGTAGCAATTACAGTACCCCTTGCAGGAATGCATTTGGTGACATGTTCCTTTATCAAGGTTTATAGAACATCAGTAAGACACAATGTCACAGACTGGACCCAATGCCAGTATAAAAATATAATGTCAGTGTTCTGTCTACTGTATTGAATGTAACATTGCTTTAAATTGGTGTTAACCGTTGCTCATTTTCTTCTAACTTGCCTGCTTAAACCCTCTCTTCACTTGGTCATTGTCTAAAAGATAAAACATTTGCCAAGTTTATACATCAAAGCCATTTTACTCGGATTGTATTCATACTACAAGATGCCCTAGATGTAACGAAGAAGCAAGAAGAAAAAAGAAAAAAGAACAACACTGCCCCCTACAGTCAGTTACCAAACCTTCAAATATACAACAGGGGAAAAAAAAGCTTTCGAAAAGGGTTACTGCAGTCTGTTTCCATGATGCCAGAGAATCACCCATAGAGCTGTGTGTATGGTTGGAACAATAACACGTGCGTGATGGTAAAATGTATTCCTGGCACCTAAGTAACTTATTCCACAAACTGTGAACAACCTAGTTATAAACATTTACATGTATTGTTACAAGCCCGTTGTGAGTCTAGGCCGTCCAAACAAGCTAGCCTGTGGGAAAGCCTCTTACTCGCCCGGCACACAATAAGGCTTTGCTCTGACTGAGTAGTACTGTCCCCCACATTAGCTTCACATCAGGGGTCTTGTGGTGCGCTGTGTGGTCTTGGCCCGAGCTCCACGGCCAAAGTTGTGCCAGTGACTTACATTTCAACACATCCCAGCTTTGTGTTTTCCGTAAGGCCCTTTGCGTCCGCCATCCCGCAGAAGCATATCTGATCCTCAGTACGCCTCATTACGGAAAGCCGCTCCGCCATCACCGGGCAAGGAATTATAACATTAAAGCTGCCTGGAGCACCATTAGCACTAAATACGCAACTATACACTCTCTGAGGGCCAGACTAACGCTTGGTGCTCAGCCCCTATCTCAGGGCCGGCTTCTCACAGGGAAAGATGCCCGACAAAACAGCAGATTGTAATTGCATGCAGCTTTCTGCTGTCCTCTCTTTTGAACAATGACCTTGAGAGAACAGAGCTGGCTCTAACTGGTGACTTTGTTTCATGCATTTCATGGCAATTTCAAGGATAAAGGAGAGTGACTTCATGTAAATGAGATCAACAGTCTCAGGGCAAAATTACAGTCAAAACAAGGGCTGTTTAGACTGTCTTTAATGCAACTCCGCTAGTACTCTACTAGTACTCTAGCAGTACTACAGCAAACAACAATTACAATGATAATAGTAATACTAATTCTCCCCCTCCACCAGTTTGTAATAACTGCTTAATGCGAATAAGGTCACATTCATTCAGAGCTTGTTCCAGGATGTGTAAGGTTCAGACCAGCATACATCCAGGATGTGAATGGATCATGAAAGTCAATAAAACTGAAAATAAGAAGCAGCTGAAGTCCACCATCGTCAACTTGTCAACAGATTTATTGGCATGTGTGGCACATTTCGTTTCATTATAGTCCTCAGACAACCGAGGAACGGAATGGGGTTTTAATTTCATAGGAAGGCTTTGTAGTGATGGAATTCACACCATGAAAAATGCACATCTCCTAGAGGGCAAATATACCTATTTGTACAGGCGGAACTCTCGTCCTGATTCATCTGTGTAGCCTGCTGGACGTGCACTGATCTTCCTGTGATGGCAGAGCTGAGGAACAGGCCACAGCACAACTATCCTGACCTGAAAAACAGCTTTGGCTGTAAAAAGGGTGTTATGGTCTGTACTTCTTATCTGTTTTTTGTTAATCTCTGTTTAGCGGAAAGACACATAAAGTAAGATTTTTTAAAGTAAGGTTATTTCAGCCTGCATGTGTCTAGTGATGGACTGGCATCCCATCCAGGGTTCTACATGCTACTCCAAGCTGTCCCCCATGTGACAGGCATCTAGTAGATGTATGGATTATAGTAATCCAGGGCTGGGTTGCATATTAATAACTAGAACCACTATGTAACATGGTATTAGTAATTTTGTCAGGGATAACAAGCTTTGGCAGCCTCAAGTTGAGCTCAGAGTATTTGCTGTCATCTGCAATCTCCCTCTCTGGAATACAAGACTGAGAATGTGATTGTCTAGTGGGAACATCTCACATTTGGGAAGGTTCCTCTGAGAGGAATTCTTTTGCTATTCTGCTACCTATTGCCAAACACAATCCCTCGCTAGCGCAAAGAGCTTTCCTACCTGATTCCAGATTGCCCCTGTAACCACTGAGCTGATTGCCCAGCTTAACTGCCCCTCTGACCGCAAAACCCCAACAGCAGTATAAAACTATCCCATTTCCACTTGCTTGTTATTACAACTTTTTTACTACCTTTTTTGTCAAATTTAATGCATGTAAATATCTAACTATGAATCTAGAGGGTGATAATGCAAGGTTAGGCCAGTAAGATGGGTCTAAGAATGTGAGAAGGCATGAGAGACCAAAGCAATGTATTTGATCCCTGTTGTGAGGCTTCTGGAATGATTACAGGCCAGACTCTCCCCTCTTTGCTCCTAGATCTTGCATTTCCCCTGAATATAATTAGCCATCAAATGGTCTACCAAGACAGCATCCTTGAATTGCTTTTATTTGCATGGGCCGCTGCATTTTAACCAGGCCTGTGATGGTGCAGTTACCCCTATGAGGTGAAGTGGGCAGTGGAGGCTTAATGGTTAGGGAATCATCCCCAAGCCCTGCTCCTCGGGCACTGAATTAGCTGCCCCCTGCTATGTCACAATGTCACATATGGGTTGAATGCAGAAAACACATTTCGTTGTTGTATCCTGTATGCTGAGGTGTGTCGACACTGATCACTATATTCTAATTCTAAAATTCCAAGTGCCAAAAGCACAGAGGGAAGAAACGACAGACTCTTTCTCTTTCGGACTTTTACCAGTATCGACATTTCTGCCCTGGCAGCCCGGAACTATGTTGTCAAAATGCAATACGTGTACCTTCATTTAAAAGATATGCTTTAATTTAAAAAGGTATTTCAGGTATTTAATGCTCAGAGATTGGATTTACAGGTAAGAACTTTCAGATCCACTTTGTTGACTCAGGTGAAGGAATAAAATAATTGTGATAACTGATTGATGCCGTCTGTGAGGCAGAACATTGGGTGCTTGGCTAACATTCATTTTGACTAAGTTAATTTTCTTCATACAAGCAAGAACAGGAAACATATGACAATCTCAGCCACTCCTGTGGTGGGCATGCCAGAAATCAAAACCATCCACTATTTGTTCCATTTCGGAGCGACGCCGACAGTGCTCCGTGTACGACCAGACACCTGGGTTAACAATGTGGAATTCTGGGTAATCGTAACCCTAGGGTTTTTGCCCTTTGCCACGCCTAGCGTTGTAATTGGATGGGGGGGCTTTTAGGGGCCTTGCAGACACAGCTTACCCAGCATGAGGCACATGGCTGCCCCTTTCCTTGCCTGACAAAAAAAGCTTTTTATACAGAGTTATAAGGTCATTGCCTTTCCCATTCAGTTTTTGGTAAAACCTGGACCTCCTAAACTCCCACTGCTAAATTTTTATCTCAAAATCCAAATCAAGTGAGGTTTAAAGGGCATTATTTAGATATTTGCTGGACTCAAAGCAGGAGGAAAACATGGACACTGCACAACCCTGTGGTACATGTCTCTATAAATAATAGGACTTCCTGTGGCTGGGTGTGCCACAGGAAGTCCTATTATTTTTCTCAATGCTGTGAATAACTGGGAGTCTAAGCAGAACGCATAAAGCAGCAATCAGAAAATGGGTCATCCGTGCTTGTTTTGAGACCTTGCCTGTTTTTAGACCATGTCCTCTGTAAACACGTAATGCCCTTCATGCTATTTTAAGCCACCTGATCATGTCGGATACCGTTATCCAGCTTCCCTTAAATTTCCTATTATGTGGCAGCTCTTGACCAGATGGTTGCTGGGTCAAGTCCGGGGAGGGGCAGCAATAGTAAGCAAAAGGAAATGAAATAATAAAATCTTCATTTTCATAAATCAGTGATTAAAAGCATGTGTCACCTAAGCCGGGAGAGGTGATTGTGATCCTTGGTCAAGCTTTCCAAGATGAGGGAAAATGGGAAAACCCAGAACATGGCAGTAGACTGGCCTCCCCATGGCTGTTTTAGCACTTCGGAGTGGTTAGCCGCAGCATTTCTCAACCGGCGCTGACCTCCCTCGCACCCGGACGGGAGCCAGTTTACAGTGTGGGGTTCTCCTACCTTCCTGAACTTTAGTGAAGAGGAGGGCACGTCTGTTAGAGTCATACTGCAGTGGAAGCAGGGTGGAGGAAACTGTGGCCCAGGTTCTGCAGCAGCCTCCCCACCCTAAGCCCGACCCACTGATGGGTTTACAATGTGACCATACCCCTGATTTGCCTCCATGAGGAGATACTTGACCCTGCCTGGCTGATGGACCAGGTCCAGCTCGGGTCTGGTCCATATTACGAGCCATTAGACACTGGGACAGAGCTTCCAGCACTCAGGTACGGGACATAAAAGCGGATCCGACCTCGGAATGATCCGCACCCACGCCGGGGCGGCGCTCTGCTTCCTGGATGGAGGGTCGGGGGGAGGTGGCGTGAAGCACTCCTCCGGGAGACGTTGACGCCATGCGGGGTCAGGATGCTCTCTGTGGAGCCAGACCAGACTTCCTTCCTCTAGGAGAACCACGCCAACTCAGCCTACTCCAGCAGCACTGATGAGGTCAGCAGACCCACACGCCTCGAAAGGGTGAGCAGCCTGCTCTTATGGCCTCAGCCTGTGCTCTGGGATCCTCCTCTTTTCCATTAGGACTGGATGGGGTGGCAGAGTTTCACGCCCCGTGTCTCCATAGGTGGGAGCTTAACAGGGTCATGGTTATGAAAGTATAAATAATGAAAGTGATTCAACACATATATCTTTCAGCAATTACAGATACACTGATATCTAACTAGCAGCTAACTAGATAGATAGATAGATAGATAGATAGATAGATAGATAGATAGATAGATAGATAGATAGATAGGTAGATCTAACTAGCACTAACTAGAAAGATAGACAGATCGATAGATAGATAGATAGACAGATAGATAGATAGATCTAACTAGCACTAACTAGATAGATAGATAGACAGACAGATAAATGGATAGATAGATAGACAGATAGATAGATCTAACTAGCACTAACTAGATAGATAGACAGACAGATCGATAGATAGATAGATCTAACTAGCACTAACTAGATAGATAGATAAACAGACAGATAGATAGATAGATAGATAGATAGATAGACTGAGCATTAGGGAATCCTTGGCTGTGCTTCCTACAAGAAACAGCTGTTTTTTAATGCATTTGGAATAAATGTGATTAAAAAAGAGGTGCATGTTGTGGATGGAAATGCAGGGCAGGAACTCAAAATTCTGGCCAGGCCTCACCTGGAGCCAGAACCGTAATGTGTATTGAGGTAATGGACTGAATGGCATCTCTACTAAGTCACACCAACTGTAGATACATTGGGCTAAGAAGTCTGTTCCCCTCTTTGACAGAAGCTGAGGTTCTTGAACTTAATCCTTTTCTAATGAAATATTATAATGTGTCGATGAAATGTGAGAACCCTTATGTGTCACTAAGAAACCTGCAGGCGTTGAGTACGTCCCCTACATCGACCATCAAATGCCAACAAAGCACCAAACAGAAGATTCTTCAGTAGCCCAAACCCTGGAGTCCTGATAAGTATTTAGACAGCTGAATCATTTTTAGTCATCTGTGTTTTAGCTTAATGGTGACAGCTGGGAATCATGGGCGGCGTTCAGGGCTGTGGTGATGTAATGCTTTTACAAAAATCTCTACAAACAATGCCTTAAAATGACTCGGCACAAACAGTACAAATTTAGTTTTATCCATCATCTGCCCTCTTGAACTTACATACATTTTTTTCCCACAGCAATATACAACCAAGAAAGCAGGGCTACCCAGTTCCTGAAGCATTTGGTGGGTACGGGCCTGGCTCTAGGGCCTAATGCTGAAATTACTCTGCCAACCATGACTTATCAGGAACTATGGATAGAGCCAAGAATACCTAAGGATAGGGTTAAGGATTCTCTATGTAGATCAAGGGCAGAATTCACTTTGAGGACCTTGAGGTCATCCGAATATCTGTGTATTCAGCTTTCAAAGCCAAAGAGCACATTGATGACAGGAGCTCAGTGACGTCGACAGGTAGGCACAAACTGGGTAATCCAAAGTCCCCACGTTTTCATAAACTGGATGATCTGCAGATACTGCACAAAAGCTGAAACTGCACAAAAGCCAAAATGGAAATGAACAGACTTAAATGGAAAACTGAAGTTGCACAAATATGCCAGTTAAAGACTGGATCTGTGTCACTGGAAAATGAATCGATAGAATTCCTGGCCACATTGTCTTCCTCCTGAGCCGTGTGCTTGAGTGCTGATATGATTAAGATATGAGCTGAAATGACTGCACATAATTTGAGATAAGGTCAAATTGCCCAAGAACTGACAATGGGCAATTTAGCAATTAGGCAGTCTGGAGAAATAGTTACCTCTGCGAGTTTGGCCAACTCACCAGTACGGTTTTAATGTCAGAAGTCCGTCTCTGATTGGCCTACAGATATGCAGATTGGCCAGAATCCTGGGCAACCTCAGAGTTACTTGGACGTGAAAGATGTGGTATAGTAGACACGGATACAGTGCCCCAGACAGAGGTTGTAGTGAACTGTAAGTTCTGCTGAAGTTGTGTCACCGAGAGGAACAAGGAGGAACTCCTCAGGTGAAGTCAACCCATTGGCTGATGGGAGGTGGGTAGGGCTAAACGGTAACAAAAAGAAAGACGAATTTCCAGTCTGTGAAGAGTGGATGCAACGCAGGGGTCCACTCTCCTGGGGTAAAGTTTAACTTGCAACAGATTGTAGAGAAAGCTGTCTGTTGTTTATGCTATTGTCCAATCGGCCATTTGTGGACAATTGGCAACTCTGTACCGGACAACAAAGTAACAGTGTATGCATGTGGGTGAGTGTGTCAGCAAAAATGCTTAGTGTTAAACCATTTGCCCAAATTATACTGAATGCCTCATCAAGCATGGCTGTGTAAGCTTGTAAACTGAGACCTTTTGTTCACTATTTGGTCTCCCCCACATCAACAATCTCTCCTGCAGCCCTGCCTATTTCTACCATAAGACGAACTTGTGGATCCTTGGGAGCTCATTTATGATCCTTGGGAGCACTCCTTGATCCTTGGGAGCTCACTCATGATCATTGGGAGCACTCCTTGATCCTTGAGAGCTCACTCATGATCCTTGGGAGCACTCCTTGATCCTTGGGAGCTCACTCATGATCCTTGGGAGCACTCCTTGATCCTTGGGAGCTCACTCATGATCCTTGGGAGCACTTCTTGATCCTTGGGAGCTCACTCATGAGACCCGGTGCAGACAGCTGAATACAGACCAATGATGGCAGATGGTCTTGTCCAATCAGAAATCATGTACATATATTTAATATTTACTGTTGTTGCTACTATTGTTTTTGGCCACACAACAAAATGAGCATGTTCCCTACAGCCTCCAAACAGCTAGCACTATGACTCAGAAATGTTCTGCCATCTATTCTTTAGTTATCAGGACTGAAACGTCAAGGACAGGCGTCAGCCAAGGGTCATAGCCATGCCTGTGCTGGGACGACGGACGGGCATTCGGCTATCAGGTCTGAAGGCATACATACAGCACCGTAAGCAGATTGTAGGAAATTACCTCTTACAACTTCCTCTTTATCGCACATCTCGCACTATCAGGTTTGAATGTGTTCCAGGTGCTGGGGCCGCGTCACCGGGCCTGGACTTCCCCTTCCTGTGTCTAACTGCAGCAGCTGCTGTCCTCACTGGGCAGCACTTCCTGGTTCCCGTCAGACCCCCTTGTGCCAACAATGGGTGGCCATGAGCATGTTAGGAATGATTAGGGTGGGGTCACTCTACTGACTGGCAACATCTGAATCGCATTTTCGTGGCCATTAAGGTCTCAGGGCAGAGGTAACAAAGTATTGTGGTCTCTCTCTCTCTCTCTCTCTCTCGTTATGGAAAACAAAAGATGGAAAGAGTTGGGGGTGATAATCCGCTCAGGCACATGGGAAGTTGCACAATGTGCAGCCGCGTTGATTGCTGTAGTAACGCTTGCCAACTAGATAATATCGATGTAGCTACAGCTGCTAAGTAAGGGAGAAAGTGAAATGTGGCCTTTAGCACATATTGCTACATTATTAATATATTAGTGAAAAACTGTGTTCTACAGGAAATAGATTAAAGGGTATCAATGGAAAAGTCTGGGAACTTTGTGTCCAGTTGTTATTCAGGAAAAAACAGTTGATGGGGATGGGTAGCCTTGTTTGTACACCGATTCCTCTCAGCCGATGTTGATATTGGTGGTAATCAACATCAACTATCTGTTGTTCCACAGATTCCATCACTCATCTGCCCGGCGTCTTCTCCACAACTATTTGTGGGACATTTTTTGCGAGTTTGAGATGCCTGCAATGCCGGGTGAAAGGCGCGGGCTAATTGCTAAAATGCTCCACTATGACTTCATTTTGGCTGATTTTCCGTATTTACTGATGAGAAATGTACTCCGGTTTTCAGCAGAGAGAGAGCTTGCTGGACATCCAGTGGATTCCAGGCCAGATCTTTAGCTTCTAAGATATTGGCTGGCTGAATTTCATTCCCTACACTTATTCCCATCCAAGAGTGTCCACAGTTTTCACATTCTGATGTTTTTTTATGGTTCCAGGTCTCTTGTGCAGAGAAAGGTCCACTGAGATGTGGCTCTGAAGCTCATCTTCATAACACAGCAGAAAAATGGCAGCCTAGTTGACCAAAAATCCCCAGAACCAGAGACTGTAGCTCCAGCTGTGCTAATTCATTGCTACTGTCTGTGACCTTAAGGAGGAAAAGTGACTTTTTACGAGTCTCCAGTTGCCATGGTCACTGTGATCATTCTCTCTCTGACCCAATATGGGAGTCAGTTTTATTTGTTTTTCTAACCTCTCTGGCTCATTGTGGCCATTTGGACAGGGCCTCAGACAATCTTTCTTCAGACATCAGGTGGTCTGCCTAATGTTATATTGAAAAATATATCAGATCCCTATGACAGACTGAACTGTAAGGGCTGTTTGTAATCGTAGATACTCTATGGCTGTACAAACCTGTGGAATGTACACAGTTAGTCCCTGACCCAATCAACTGAAAAGTCTCTTCCACCACAGTGCAGAAGCATAATTACAGCAATCAAAGCACTTGATTCCCCTGGCTGACCTGTGCTAAGTTTTATCAAAGCTCTGGAGCGCCCCCAAGTGTAAGCACCAAGACAAGCAGCTGAGTCAGCTGTCCTTTCCTCATGTGCATCGAGGAGGCCTGATGACAAGAGCAGAGGAGGAAGAGGTGGGAGAGAGGCATTGTTTCCTCTGCCTGGGGCTCCGATGAGATGAACAGATGGGGGGGGGGCATACCCCGTGGACCTTGGCGTCAGTGGAGGGATTGGACACTGGGAGGTCTGGTGGGGTTAGGATGTGTCAGCCACCGATTGACCTCGCCCTTGCCTTGTCACAGTCTCTCAGGAGCTGGGGATCCGTTCTTTTAATGGCTTCCTGTGACATTCATTCAGGGGGATTGGGGGGGGACCAGGGACGTTCTTTGGCACTGGATCCAGCTCTTCCTTCCTGCCATTTATAGACACGTAGCCAATTTCTCTCTCTTCTTTAACCGCCTGCTATTTCGCTTTTATCTTTCTAGGTAGATATCTTGGGCAGATTTTCCTCAAAGGCCGATGAACCTTGATTGTGGCCGTACCGTAGGCACGGATCCAGCAAAGGGCTGCATTCACCCCCTTTTCCTTCCTAAAGGGCCACTAAAGGGGAGATTCTTGGAGTTTGTCAGAAAATAGATCGTGTGTCCAGCGGTGATTTTAATCCAAAGCATCTTTCTGAAAGCCAAAAAATTTCAGAGAGCTAATCTTCGTTTAATATTGTCCAAAAATACAGCACACTTGAGCTCTTTCCTTATAATTAAGATCTCAGTCTCTGCTTAATCAGAGTAGGACAGTGTTACGTGTTCACAATTATAAGACCAGAAGTCTGCTTGTAATGTATGCATTTTTGCTGCATGAATATCTGACCCATCCAACCATGCACTTAACTCACTCCAGATATGGATTTTTTTAAATGGCTGTAAGTAAGAAGGAAACAAGAACACTTTTAATGCAGTCCTTTTGAATTTTTATACCCAGTCCAACCCAACCCAACCCCCTTCTCTCAAGATAATCCTGTGGGCCACCCTACATTTTACAGCTGGATCTGGAGATTTAAAAATAAAATTTCCCCCTTTTGTAAGTGGCAACTGTGGACAATAGCTAGTTTGCACAGAGGCTGACACAGACGGTCTTTATAAATGGAATGAGAGAGAGAGAGAGAGAGAGATCTGGAAGCCTTTGACATGGTTTAGGGAATTATCTTCAAAAACCTGAGCAAATAAATAAATAAATAAACAGATGATGCTTCGCTAATTGCAAACATGAGACTGAATTACGGAGGCAGAGGTGGAAACGTGGCAAGCTTTAGGAACAGTCCCCGCGGGAAAAAGAGGACTGAGCCCTGATTGGAGGAGAGGCCAGTCTGCCGTGCCGCCTTTGGCCTGCTCGGGCTTCTGAGAGCTGTGAGCCTTTGTTCTGTCCATGTGGGTGAGGAAAACCGATCGGTTCAGCAGGAAGTGCGTATTCTGAAAATGTTGCTGCATTTCTCCTTGAACATCGGGCCCAGGATCCCTTGCTTCTAATCCTTTTGGGTTTAGGATTAGGTAACAATTCTGAAATACCCAGCTTAGGTTTTCATAATGGCCACTCCAGGCTTTATAGCCAACTGGACAAGCTTTAAATGCAATGGGCCTCCTTCACAAAAATAAATAAATAAAAGAATACCTCTTTAAGTGTATTACTCCTTGACCAGCGCTCTGTAGGTGAGGGCATTGCGAGACTGCATTTAACCGGTGAATGGGGTGGGTTCAGGTATCAAGGAGCGGTTTTGTTTGAAACGCGTGTCAGCCATTAGCTGGGCCTAATGGTAGGCAGATGCGAGCTCGAACCCGCCCCCTCGCCAATGCCGCAGCAGCGTGCGGTTTTTAAATGGGTGGAATAAAAAACAAAAATGCCCTAGCAGGGAGACTTTCCCCTTCCCGACAAACGTGTCGGTTTCCCGGTATCCACGACAGCAAGAGTGACAGACGTCAAGGGTGGCCAATGGGCTGAGAGATCATGGAGAGATGGTCCCGGTATCCAAGCCGTGACCAAAACGACGTGTCAAATTGATCTATTTTTTTTGGTTTTCTGCTGTTAAGCATTATTAGGAAAATTGTAACAGTCTGTGCTCAGTCTGTGGTTTGACTTTCATATCATAACGACAGAAATACGGTTAGTTATTAAATGGCGATATTACCCGCTGACCTATTTTTAAAATACTAATAGGAAACACAAAAGGAGTTTAATGCATGAAATGCTTTATGAAAACGAAGGGGCTCCGAAATCCAGAAAGGGGGGCCAGGATGACCCCTTTCTTTTATTTCTGTAGGCTGATAGGCAGATGCATTTTCTATGAGTGGGATAGAGAGTTAAAGGTCTTCCCAGGCACACCTGTGGTTGAGGTTGTCTGTGGGGGCCTGAATAACTTACCAGGTGGTTGAATCCCAGGTGGGGGGTAGGAGGAGTGGGGCTGGGGGCGGTTTAGCAGACAGCTCTACCTCTACCTCCCAAATTAATGAAGAAATTTCCCATGAGATCACCGCTTGGGGCACAGTACCAGCCTGGAGTCATGGCCTGTACAGCATCCAGATAAGCAGCTTAGCTGCCCCGGATTAGGAGCTGAGTCTCCGGTGGACTTTCGCTTTAATGGTCCATCAGAGGAAAGCTATATGCCCCATTTCAACATCTCGAAGCTCTCACAAAAGCACTCAGTGAGACTGGCAGACACCAGGAATAACCAAATAACTAACACAATTATTTAAATAGAGGAATGCAGGGGTTGTCTGTCTGAAAGCGAAGTGAGATGTTTGTTTGTGACCCCTCAGGTCTTTTCCATGAGTGAAAAGTCGTATTACCATTCCATGTTATATTTTGCATATTTTATATAATACGCTCTATATTATTAATATGTAAACAAAAGCAATTTTTTTTGTTGCTGTAGTTTAAAGTGCACTAACAGATGCCATGAGACAAAGTGCACCGAAAAGTATGCATGTCACAATATTTCGGAATTTTGCCCAATCAGATTTCTCGTTTCATCTCCGTTCTGACGCCCGTCCTCTGTAGTGACTCAGGAAGGGGAGACCGAGGCCTGGTTTGAGCTAAGAGCGTTGCGAGAGACACACATCTTGACGCTAAGCGGGTTTGGCTGCCTTCCACCAAGGCTTTTAAGGCCCATGTGCCAGACTTTGAAGAGCGTGTTTATAGTTAGCCAGCCTCTGCACTGTGAATCACGTGCACAGGGATAAAATGAGAGACGATCTCTTTAACCAGTCCCAGTCCTCCACAGGCCTTCGGCAACACCTGAGCTTTCTGGGGACTTTTTTTTTAATTTTTAACATGAAGAGATTTCAGCTTCAGAAAGCCTTTTAACATAAGGAAACTTCTAAGAGTTTAAAGCCCACTTGGATCATCGGTGCCTTTGTACATTAACCAGATGTGGCAAGGTGCAATTTGAATATTCAATGGCAAAATTGCTTTTAGGTTATGACAAGATATGAAACAGACTGAGAGCATAAACTCAAAGCCAGGGCTTAAACTGAGTAGGTTAAAGACCCTTAGATTTTCTGATATATTTTAGCACTTAGCATATTTTATGCAAAGTGACATATCTTTTGAGAGAGCAGGGTCGGCCAGTCCTTGGAGTTAAGGGCCTTGCTGAAGGGCCCAATGGTGACATCACTCTACTGACTTGAGGATTTGAACTGGTGACCTTCTGATCACAAGTACAGTGTCCAAACTCATTGGGTGACACATCGTCCCCAGAGAACACAGTATATGACTAATCCGAGATCAATACTGAACGATATCTCCACTCCCAGCAAAGCATCCTAACCAAGATATGAATTATCACATGATGTATTAAACTTTTCTATTTCCTTTTACCATTATATTTAAACGATCTCTTTCAGATGGACTGGAATTAATCACCTCCAAATGCTGGGCTATGAGACCTACTGCTGCGGACACCATGATAACACAGCAATGTCTATCTCAGGGGGGCTTGGCTGTGGAGTTCCAGACTTTGAGGAGAAGCTGGTAATCTACAGGTTGAGTTAAAAAACAACATTAGACTCTCCAAGAAGAATGTAGAAAGAAAGATTGCATTGGAAGCTAAGGATGACAATAAAAGTTTCTTCCAATATTTTAACTCCAAAAGAACTCTAAAAGCTGAAATCACTAATTTGCA
>JAODLD010000001.1:48021230-48034205 GCA_026781065.1 Mormyrops boulengeri
CAGCGTGTAGTTGGAGTATGGAATAGTCTTCCTGCTAGTGTAGCACAAGCTAAAACCCTGGGTTCCTTTAAATCTGAACTAAATAAGATTTTAACAACTCTGAGCTATTATTTAGGTTCTCCCCAAACAAGCTTGATGGGCCGAATGGCCTCCTCTCGTTTGTTCTTATTTCTTATGTTCTTATGTAATCTGCATAATATACTATTATAAAACTCTATAGGAAGACAAGCATCCTCTACGCTTTACAGTGAGGAAAAGGTAACCTGCTTGGAACAGGCGATCAGATCTGCTTGCTATTGAGAATTTTAAAGACCACCAGATACTTATGTTCACCAGTAGATACTCTTTCTTGAATGGGGCAAATTTCATAGTGAAGTAGGAAGACTGCCGATTCTCCTTCACTGTGGAGCACATTGCCTCCTGGAAGACTTGAGGAGCTGTCCACCATCTCTGTCCACCATGAAGCACCATATCATCCACTGAGACACCTGATAGGAAACGTTTCATGTGCAGGATGCATTTGTGGAACAAGGCCATGTGTGCCATTTTCGTGCACTGGAAAATATTCCTGTACATCAAACAGGCTTTGAGCACTTCACCAGACAAACAGGAGCATTAAAGAGGAAGTCCCCTGAGATTCTACATATGATCCCACACATGATTCTCATCATATTTACTGCAAAATGAATATACCACAAACACTGCATGACCTTTTTGTTGTGACTGATGTGCAGATCTCCAGTGTTATTTTTTTGGAAATGGGGAAAGCCCACCTGTGATGTAAATAAGTTGGCCTAAAAACAATGTTTTAAGGAGGTAAATGATTTCACTGTTGGGCCCCTAAGCAAAGCCCTTAACCCCCAATTGCTCCAAGGACTATCTGACCCTGCCTTCTCAAAAGGTATGTCACTTTGCATAAAAAATATCTATCTATCTATCTATCTATCTATCTATCTATCTATCTATCTATCTATATCAGAGATCATAGACAGAAGAATGCAAGCAGTGGGTATTAACCTAAAGAAAAGTGCTGGCTACGTACAGCGTCCCTATAAACTGAAACATCTACTGGTGATGTTAAAAGGAGATTTTTATTATTATCTTCTCTGAAAAACAATGACCTAACTCTCTACTTATGGTCCATCTAATACTATTTCCTTTGGATACTCAGGATATCACTTGAAGATGAAGAGAAACAAAATATTTTTGCAAGGAATCCTATTCTCCTAGCATCCTACAAATGTTAGCCGTTTAGACTTGTATGCTTAGACACATAGCATGATTGGGGATTGATAGGTTGCAGATTTTTTAGGGTTACCTGAGACTTCATTTCAAGACTGTTGCAATGCCTAGTCGTCCTTGCTGTCACAAGAGTAGATATTTTAGAACTTTCATGGCAACTGCATGCAAAACCCATCGACTGGAATCGAGGCAGACGTGCCAAGCAGACCAACCCCAAAGCATGCTAAGTAGAAGATGTGACCTGCCCTAGTCCTTCATCTCGCCATCAGCCTCCACATAAACTCATATGTCAACCAGAGCCCTTTATCAGCTCAGCATCGCACAAAAAGGCGATTAATCATACATGGGAAATTAGTCTCACCTAGACATCAGTTTTGTTTCTCTTTGAATACAGCTGTTCTCCAGCTGCAAACAACTCCTTGCATAATATCTCTGACCATTTCTGTTTTTTCAGATTTCTGCCAGAAATCTTCATCTCCCGCTTTGGAGCTTCTGGCTCCACTTAACCCTCCATGACGTCTTTCACAGTGTACACCGGAGAGACGAAGCACTGCCCAGGGTGAATGATGATTCCCACAGTCCTCCTGCTCTCCCTCCTCTTCCTCAGAGCACCTGCCCAATTTAACCCTGAGGTTATGCTGGCTCCCTCGAGTCCGTACAGCCACGATTCTGTTTATAAGAAATTTCTGCATTTTCCTTCTAAACCCAGAGATTTTCGGTAAACCACGTCAGAAACACGACTGCTCCATTATCGGACCCGGACGGGTGACGTATGTTCTCTGACTTGCCATAACGCGATGAAGCATGTGATTGTTCCGTCATAGCAAATAGCTCATATTATTCATTAGTCACTTTCAACTTCAGAGATGTTTTGTTTGATTACATACCCTGGGACCGTTCTCAGCAAAGCTGCCCCATGATTGTGTTGCAATGCTCAAATTTCTGTTGTTTTATTAAGGGTTGGGAAAAAACAGCCTGGGACTGAAATGGGCTCGCGCTATTATTTTAACAGGCGATGTTGTCTCGCAGGTAAATGGGGGGGGGGATTCTCTTAACTTTGGGCCAGCTCACAGTTTTGATTGCCATATCCCATTGAGAATAAACAAGGAGGACTGTGTAAAGGAGCCTGACGTGGGCCCTCTGCATCTACAACACTCTGGTGAGGCCTGAAAGAGGGGTGTTTAGGGGAGTGTGTCCCTCCAGCAGCTTCATAGTCGAGCTGTGTCCTTCAAAGGGGGCAGGGTAGCAAGTTTTATCCAGTAAGAGCCTCTAAGGGCAGCAGTTAAGCTGTTTGGTGATATTTAGTCGTGCTACGGATCCCAGGACTGCTCTGTGTGTGTGGAGGTTGCAGGTTCTTTCTTTGTCACGCTGGGCACTCTGCTTTCCTCCAGTCTGAGGACTTGTGGCTGAATTGGTGTTTCTAAAACGCCCCTGTTGTCTGTATGTTTTCGTGCCCTATAGCGTGGATTGACGTCCTGTCCAGGGTGTCTCCTAGCTCTGTGCCCTGCGCAGCCTGTGATCGATTCCAGACCCACATGCAACCATGACCAGGATAAATATCTGGAAGAGGAATTTATGGAAGTATATCTAACTTACCAGTTGATCTAAGTTCCTACCCTCACCTACGGTCAGGAGCTGTCCGGTAGTAACCGAAAGAATGAGATCGCGAATACAAGCGACTGAAATGGGTTTCCTCGGCAGGGTGGCTGGAACTCGGTCATTCGGAAGAGACTCAGAGTAGAGCCGCTGCTCCTCCGCATTGAGAGGAGCCAGATGAGGTGGCTCGGGCATCTGGTCAGGATGCCTCCCGGGTGCCTCCCTTGTGAGGTGTTCCGGGCATGTCCCACTGGGAGGAGGCCCCGGGGAAGACCCAGGACATGCTGGAGGGACTATATCTCTCGGCTGGCCTGGGAACGCCTCGGGATTCCCCCAGAGGAGCTGGACGAAGTGGCCAGGGTGAGGGAAGTCTGGGTTTCCCTGCTTAGACTGCTGCCCCCGCGACCCGACCTGGAAAAGCGGTAGATAATGAATGGATGGATAGATATCTAACTTATTTACATGTGTATATATATGTGAATGTACACTATTCTGCTCTGTGCCTCAAGTCCAGGAACTCTTCAGGAAAGCTTAATCTCAGATTGCATCAGACAACATCAAAGGCTCTCAATGAAGATTCAGTTCATGGCGTTGCTGCTCAGAGTGGGGCGCTACGCCTTCTCCCACGTTACAGGGCTTCCCATCGCACCTTGTCATGTTGGGTACACACACGTACCACCGATATCAGGCAAGCCCAGAGCCCGGATTTAGGAACCGGGTGGCTGCACTTCAAGGGGGAAGATGGTGAAATAACATGATTTAATGTTTATTGTTGAGACGTTAGCTAATCCTCCACCATACCCTGGCATTGATCCTGAAATGTTCTGACACCCTAGGATGGAAAGTTGTAGGAACAAAGGAATGGAAGGATAGATAAAGTCTCGAGGCGGTCTATTTTGCCGCAGTCTCTTGTGAACCAGACAAGTCGTCTTGGACCCAAACCTCAGTCATGTGTTTACGGCTGCCGGGCCCTTGCTGCAGACGTGTCACAGACGGACCGCGGGCCAGCATCCGCGACCCAGATTCTCCCCCCACGGCATGTTGGGAAATGGGAGTCTCGTTTCGGAAAACAATCCACCTCATAATCCGCTAAATCTCGGCGGTCCCGGACGCCCGCACCTCGCAGCCCATTTGCTTAGTGACAACATCGGTGTCTCGTTGCATTGGAGAGCATTAAAGGCAGAATCCCAGCACTATTACAAAAGCACTTGTTTACATGTCCTTTAGGATCTCGGATCCATGCACCCTGAGGCTGATATTTCAGCTCAATAGCATGGCCCTTGCTCCATATGAAAGCCATCTACACATCCATTCTGCTGAAAGAGGGATTTAGAGGCCACAGAAGAACTAGTGCTGAGGGATATCCCATAATTCTCTGCTGTGAAAACGGGCCTTTTTTTCAGAAATCAAAGCAACTTTATTGCCATTGTACAAACATAGTAGAAATGGTTATGGTTCGGTGTCAGACATGTAGTACGACATAGTTTGCATAACAGCGTCATGCGCAAATGCCTGCAGTTTGCAAAAGAAACTGTGTGCAATGTGCAGATTTTGCAGACACAGAACAGACCAATAACCAGAAGTAGTACAAAAACAAAAACAATCGTTCACTGTATACTGATGACCTGCAAGTAGTGGGCCAAAAGGGACATCGAACAGGAGAAAGGGAAGAAGCATGAGCCAAATGGTACCCAGATTAGCCTGCAGGACAGGGATATTGTCACTGTGTTATTCTGAGGTTTGGCCTCAGTAACACTTGGCCGCTTTTCCTTGGCCAACCAGGAACAAAACCCAGGTGGCACACGGTACATGTGAACCCACAGAACAGCCGCGGTTGGGTAGATTTCCCAGGTGGCACTGTGGTTATTGAACAACAAGTCACAGAAATGTTGGCGAAGCCGCAAAACCCAGAATCCAGAGAGCATTTCTCATACAGTTATAAAGCAAAGCTTCTCTCTCAGCCCTGTCTATGTGTAGCCATGTAACTATGGCTGGGTATTCGAGTGCCATCAAGCTCTCCTCTAATTCCCCTGTCAATGTCCTTCAGGGTTATAAAGGGATTTATGTTTCTGTAATAAAGCAAAACAGTTGTGTGCAAGGAAAACCATATTTAGAAGCTGAATTTGCACCTAAAAGACACCTGTGTTAGTTACAGAGTCCTGGCACAAACAGTTAAAAGCTTTATCCAAAATACGTAAAAGCTATTTTACTTTTTCACCATCCACCACAAAGTTTTAACTGATTCATCTGTCACCTCTTCATCAAGCTTTATTTTGCAATCATTTCTCGCTCGCTGCACACAAAGCATATTATGCAAACGCATAACAAGTCGTTGACAAATTAAGGAGCCTAGCAAAGCAGATGGGAGTGTTCCTTGGTGTGATGTCTGCAGGGAACTCAGTAAAACAATAAACTTACTGCTTTTATTGAGCTACAGCTTGATGAATTATATAGACTGATAAATGTGATGTTGAAGATCATTTCACTGCAGGCAAATTGAGCCAGATTAATTAACATGTAGAAGGGGAAGAAAAAAAAACAACTGAATACAAAGGTTCTCTTCAGGAACCAGCAGAGGTTGCCCCTGGATACCAGATCAAAGACAGCTCTTATTCATTTTTATTCGACAAGATTATTTCTGATGAGTCAGGTGGGCTTCTGAGAGAAAGTGACCTTGCCAAAGATGATGCTACCAATAGAAGTCGGAATCTGATTGGCCGGGCACAGGTAATGCCGGATTGGGGAACTTTCAGAGTCAAATCTGCCTTCCTCTTGTTTTCCCTCATGCACCTTCTGGTTTCCAGTTACATGCCCACCCCACCCCCACATCTGGGGGTGGCTGCCCACTCACATCTGTTCGCAAAGCCGACGGAAGTCTGTTCCTGACTGGTTTTCGGCGCCGCGGCCTGTGCGGAGAACCATTTGTACCGCACGTGCTTGTCTCGATCCCGGCGATTTTGTCAGCCTGTCCGTTTGGATCGTGCTCTCGGTTTTATTAAGGACAGCACGCACATGCACATGCAAGCGTGCATGGGGCTTGCACACGCTCACTCTGTACATGCTGCACGCGCTCACAATACCCAAGGGCCCAGACACACGCCAGAGTGCTCGTACGCACACGCATTTCCAATTTCCTCTGAACGTCTACATCAGCATTTTAGATTTGTTTTCATACCACGGGTCCCCTCCACGCAAATAAAACTGGTGTGAAACTCCCACCAGGGATAGGAAAGGTAAACAAACCGCCACATAACTTACCCCTGCCTCAGAAACCAGCCATTCAGACCCCCAAGAAGCAAGTCCAGACAACCAACATAGATTAGTCTGGTCTGACCCAGTCGGTATCCATTCAGCGATGCGGTTAGTGCAAAATAAACGTTATTCAACTCCAACAAACCATAGCTACTGAAGCAGTACCTGCTCAAGGTCATCTTATACCACTTATACCCCTTCTGCTGTGGAACTGGAGGGTAGAGCACTGTATAATCCAAGCCTACCCCAACCACCTAAACATGTCCCTGAGATGCATCAAAGCATGCGAGTGACACATGAAAACCTGTTAAAAACTGAACCACAAACTGATTAATTTAATTGGACAAATTAGGTACTAATAACCAAAATGACACAAACCACAAGATAACAACTAACTGTGCTGGGATGTAGCATAGCAACTAACCTGCTTGACACATACTGACCGTTGTCACATAGCGTAGCAGGATTCACGGTGTAGCATCCAACCAGATGCTGGCACCTTGTAACATGTTACCAACCACCCTGTAACGGTTCTGAGACACACGCCCGATGCCCAGCACCCCTGTAATCGTTTCCCTTCCAACAAGGCAGCACTGCGATGCCCGCACATGCCATCATGGAGGGAAACTCGAATATGATTTCATCAGCCATAAATTGCCGACATTTTCCAAAGTTTCAATGCTCAGGAATGCTGCTCTCTGGCCCTGCCAGCGCTCTGGCTCGCTCACACACATGCACATACACACCCGCACACACATTCCTCTCATGGCCAGTCAGCACAGCCGGTCCAGAGGGGTTCGAACCGGCCGAGATCAGCTGAGGCCCGAACAGCCTGGTCCCAGCACAGCTGTGGGCCACCTGCTACAGAGTGATGTCTAAACACACCACGATCACATGACTGGACTTAGCAAAAAGAGAGCAAACAGGCATGTGTTGTCATCATGGATGCCGGACCTGACAGGATTCAAATCCCAGGAAGTGCTCTAGTGTGGATGGAAACACATGTCAGTCGAACAATCTCGTTTTCATGTACAGGACAGACAGTGAAAAAAAAACAACAATGAAACATGACCGTTTCTGAGTGAATAGATTGAGGTTGACAGCAGAGACTGACCCAAACAGCAGCTCAGTCATGGTGATAAATATACAGCACCTCGGAGAAGAGGCTACTGAAAACTCAGCCTCTCTTCCACTGACCTTTGCTTCTCTTCCACTTATGTGTAATGCTTCTCTTTAGCCATACATTCTCACTGAAAGTGACAATTTTTGTGTTCACTAATGCAGTTAAATTGTTGATGTATCTTTAATCATCTTTGCATTAATGTTGCTGTTATATGCATACGTACAATGTTAAGTCGACCCATCCGCATCGCGGGGGATAGGGGAGCAGGGCTCCCGCGATCTGGAGAAAACATGTAAAATTTCTTGGTCCCCTTAGCGAGTAAATCGAGCGAATCGAGTGAAGCGAGAGGCACAAACAGAAACAAGAAATGCGACATACGAAGATCACTGTGAGATATCAGACTTGGGGTCCTCCAGACCAGCACTGTACATACAGTATGAGTTACTAAACTTTTTGTGTGCCGTCTACTAACCTTTCGAAAAACTCCCGAATACTCCCAAAAAATACCCATTTAATTTTTTATGCCAACCCTGCGATATATTGAAGCCACGATGGGGGAAAGTTGAGATGCAGAAGGGTTGACTGCAGTTGTTTGCATTTCTTTAATGGAATATTTGTGAAATTTGAAATTCATCTATTTTGCACTTTTAGTCCCATTTATATCAAGATGTATTTAAGTTAAATGTAGCTGAATTCAGTGCTTTCAGTAGAGGGAAGTGGAATGAACTAATTAATTATGACCTTAGTAAATTAAATTTTGTACCTCCAGTCCATCACACCAACTTTTTACACAATCTACTCAAAGTACATTTAACTTTATACATGTTGTATTTGTTACGTCTTGTCGCATGTAATTATTATGATTTTATATTGTTTCATAGGATGGTGCTTCAATTGTGCTTTCTTTCTCTTTTTGCCAAGCAGGAATAACTTATATTCAGGAAAAATGGTAAGTGGCTTGGGTTTGGGGAAAAAAAAACCCAGGGAAAATATTTTGTTGGCCAACAATTTATCAATTAGCCAGATAAGGAACTTCAACTGGATCTGAGCTCAATTGTAGAATTTTGAACTTCTCACAAAAAGGAGCACATATTCAGCTGACAGACGCTCAAGTAAATGTTACTTATTGAGCTAGAAATTATGAGGAACGTGCGCAATTTACATTCAAGCAGCTCCAAAACCATTCGCCTTCCTCTCACTAGATGAAATGGTAATTATGGTATATGGTTTTCTTCCAAGGAGAATCTGCTGACTGGCTCCATTCATTCAGGAGATGGGGGTAGGTGGGGGGGGGGGATTTAATTTGTGTCTTTGATTTGGGTCTACTTTGTTTGAGAAGGGGGACCACGGGTTGATTTGAAAGGAGACAGGGTAGCGAGCTTAACGATGCAAAAGAGAACAAAAATCTCTCCTGACTTAATTTGCTCTGGCTATTTTATGACATGTCGCTGAGATGTGATACTGTACTGGTTTAAGGGCCCCAGCAGGGGTTCACTGGGGGCACATTTGGCCCGCACGTGTCCCCCACCCCACCCCACCCCCCGTTGTGGTGAGGCTGGAACCAAAATCAACATGGCCGCAAACCGCGGCAAAACGGCCTTGAAATGCCTTAGCCTGAAAAACGCATCGTGGCTTTTCCCGTTAGTCATCTCTGAATGATCTTTGTTCTTCCCCAGGTTGGTGTACAGGATGCTCGTGCGCATACTCGCTTGTGCGTATACACGCATGTGTGTGTGGATGGGAATCAGACACCTGATCGCGTGTGGCTGGCTGTAGGTTTAAGCATCACTAAATGTGAATGTGTGTATGTGTCCTGCAATGAACTGACACGCCATCCAAGAGTGCACCCCAGCCCTGTGCTTCCTGGAGTAGATTCCAGGCATCCCACAACCCTGTCCAGGGTAAGTGTTTGGATGGATGGACAGAGGGATGGATGGAGGGAGGGATAGCTGATTTTGTTACAATTAGTGCTTTTTCCTAATTAATGCATGAAACACTTCTGTAACTGAGATCTGAAGCTGAGAGGTGCATGAAATTGGAATGCTGAAAACCTTCAGGAAATCCTTACCTTGCAATCGTGTTAACATGGGTGGTGTTGGGCTGGGGTTAGACCTTTGTCACACCATCCGTTTGGAGGCCTGTCGTCTCTTCGAGTTGCAGGCCAACCTGCCCTATTTTAACTTAACGAAACCCCAGTAAAGTCCCTCCCCCATAGCTGTCCCACTACTGCCCTCCAGTTTGCCCTTTGCTATTCCCTACTTCACACTTTATGTGCTAAATCACACTCGATGACCACCAGTGTAGTGATTCTGGAATGTTCTCTTTAGACTTAGGATCAGATATGTATAGAAAAGTGTCAGATGGATGTCAGAAACAGCTCAGGGATACCAGACAGCACACAGAGTGAATTTGCGTCTTCTACAGTAGAACCTACTAGACCCTTCTGGCATGTTTGCACTGGTGAGCCCACAAAGCAGGAAAGATCCATGCCAAGTGTGCACTATGCAAGTGCGCCCCCTGTTGGGAAAATATCTGCGGAGGCAACAAATGACATCTACACTGGCATGGCATTGTCGATAGCATTTGTGGTAATGCGGAATTGCGTCTGTGGGAAGAATGAAGCTACATCCCCCTCACCACATACCCTCTGTCTAATACTCTGGCTAACCCAGTGCCCCTCAAGGAAGAAGGATCTTCTTGGCCCTGCCTGCTCCAAGTGCCTCCAACCACACAAAAAACCCTGCTCAGGCATCTACATTTCCCCCAGCAGTGTAATTGCAGCCCATAATTACAAACAGAAAACCTCTGGATTAAAACAGGGTTTTTTGTTGTTTTTTTTCTGGAACATGGGTGCAAATGTGGACCAGCGTTCTTCTTGTACTCCAGATGCGCAAGCCAGGAGAGATCCACGTGCTGATGCATTATGGGTCAATCCCAGGTCACGTTGCCTTCGCAGAGCCCGTCTACCCTGGTCTGATTCCACAGCTCCCCAATCTCTGAACATCTGTTTTGATGCAAGAAAAGGCCTGTTGAATATTTTGCTCGACCAGGCTGAGCTCTGGAGACATTCTGTGCATGGGCCTGATACTTTACCTGAGAGTAACTGCAATCCCCAGGTAAGGAGCAGGTGCACCAGCACGAAGTAAAGCCAACAAGACCAGGGACTTCGCAGCCCAGGTGAGGTCTGAATTTCCTGCAACAAGAATGGTAAAATGTGGGATGATGTTAGGTGAGTATTTCTTGCAGGCTTCCGTGCTTGTGATCGGAAGGTCACCAGTATGAATCCTGTACTTGGCAAAACAAGTTGTGAAGCTCATGAGCAAGGCCCTTAACCCCCCCCCCCCCAAAAAAATGCGTCAAGGGTATGAATGGTAAACTGTGCTTAGACCACAAACCTTGCTCTCACTAATATGTGTGTATGTCTCAAAAACGATAGGATTTCTGGAAATAAGCATTCCAATGCATTTGTGCTCATACTTCTACAAATGGCAAATAAACATTTAATCTCTAGTATCAGTCAGGGATGCTGGCAGATGTCATGTAGCTACCATCTCAGAGTTCCCAGGGTCACTTCATCCTCAGTGACCGCATTTTCACTGCGGCATTATGGATATAAGCGGTTAAACTGTGCGTCTTGTGAGTCCGACGCAGGTGTTACGATGGGATGGACACTTAACGCAACTATCACGGAAGGACTATTTCGCCATTAGCACAGTTAGCACAGGCCGACTCCCTCTTCTTTTTGGGTCCCGCGTACGGTGGTGATTTCTCTTTGTCCCCTCTTTTCACCCTTCTTCACCAGAGGCCCTGGATATGTTTTTCCCTTCTCCCCTCAGTATAACGCAACATTGACTTTAACGAGATACAGCTGTGAGCAGAGCCGTCTGCCTTGACGCAGGAGCGCGTAACTTGCTCTCCCAGGTCACGTGGGTGACCCGCTTTCTCCCGCCGGCCTGGACGATAAGTGTGTCTCTGGAAGCTAGCCAAATTAAATGACAGAGAGATTCATCTGCATTATGCTAGGCTAATGCTAATTGCATTCCGCATGACCCCAACTCTCCTACTGTTATGCTAGGCTAATGCTAATTACTTAGGCAGATGGCCCAACCTTTCTATTAGCATAAATAGCAAAATCCTTTAATAGGGAGTGTCAAATTCATTCTGCTACACAATGAACAGCACAGAAGATAAAAAGGATGACTAATTAGCTAGCTGCTATCTGTTTTGAGAAATCCTTGGTACCAATTAACAAGAGGAACATGGCAACCTGTATCTGTAACCGCCCCTTGGCATGTAGCAGTTTGCTTCTCCTTCCGCCTGAAGCCCAAAATGTCGGGAGAGAGGTTTGCCTGGACGGTTTGCTGTTGCCTGGCCGGCAGATTTTACAGGACTCCATGCTCTTTCCTCTGCGGTCGAATTATTTCCTCACTCCATGCTAAAACCCTTTGGTCTCTGGTACATTGGAGCTCAAACTCATCAGGAAAAATATATATCAAGCACATGATGTCCCAGTAGTTGGAGGATGCAGGCCTGAATCATCATGCTAAGACACAAAGAATGCCATGTTGCATTTTCTTGCTACATAGCCCTGCATAAATGATACATAATGCCTTCTGTAAACAGCTCTATGTCTGAATCAGCTACACTGCTCCGTTACATTGCCAACTTGCTCACAACCTCTATTAAGGTGCTATGACAAGGCTATCAAGGCTTTACAAGGAAAGTGTCAATCTTTGCTCTTGTGCTATGTTCAGCATCAATGCTAAGTGCATCCTGTATGTTAACAGTATAAACAGCATCAGATATTTAGCATTCATTTTAAATTGCTGCATAATCAGAATTGGAATCTTTTATGTTTGCGTTTGTAAAACAGCTCCTTTTATATGCATACGCACACACACACACACACACACACACACAAATGACAGTTTCCTCAGAGTTGTGGTGCAAAGACACCCTACTAACAGCAGGAGGAGCCAAACAGGAAGTGTCCATAGTGTTAAAGGCTTCATTTAACCTGCAAGCAAGTGCATGTCATAGACAAGGGGTGGCCAACCTTATCCGCAAAGGGCTGGTGTGTGTGCTGGTCTTTGGGCTAACCTTTAGGTCAGCTGTTCAAACCCAAGTGTGAGGACTCTTCAGACAATCAGTCCTCTAATTAGTAATCAAATTAGGGAGTTGCAGTGAAAACCCGCGCACACAGCAGCCATTTCTGGATAAGATTGCCCACCCCTGTCATAGATGAAGTACACAGACTGCCTACTAAATAAGCACGATAATGAAATAGCTGGTATTCAGTAATACTGGGTTCACCATTAAAGTGCAATTTTTACTTTACAATTACTGAATAAGTTATTGAATTTGCTGCTACATGGGTGGGTTAGCTGTGCTACATACACTGTATACATAGTAGGCACACACAGACTGCTGTAAGGTCATTAGTCAAAGAACACATAAATTACATCAAAATCCTTCAGCCAGAACCAAACGCTCAGGTGTGAATGCCATTTAGTAGATCTATTCTGCCCTCTAGTGGTTCTTAACACCAACTAATAGTGTTCTCCTTCAAACATCCATCTATCTGTTCGCCAGAGCAGCGTCGTGGTGACCCAAGGAAGCAGAGGGCATTAGACCAGGGAATCGAACCCACAACAGGATGCCACTGAGAAGCACGGTTTGTACCATGTGGGAGAACATTTTAAAATGAACTTGAGGAAGCAGTTCTTCACACAGCGTGTAGTTGGAGTATGGAATAGTCTTCC
>JAODLD010000001.1:48036947-48068305 GCA_026781065.1 Mormyrops boulengeri
GTTCTCCCCAAACGAGCTTGATGGGCCGAATGGCCTCCTCTCGTTTGTAAATTTCTTATGTTCTTATGTTCTTATAACGTTTATATACCTTGAAAATTCTGCAGTAGTGTTACTTTTCCCCAAAGAACCGGTATAAAATGACTGCGCCTTACATGACCGAATAAGACGTAAGTATGTAAAATTCTCCTCAAAGGGCTGCTGGGGGAGCATGAAAAGCCGTGGGATGGATGTTATGAAATCATGTCTGCCCTCGGTGTCGCGGCAGGAACCATTACTGTCTGCTCACAAATTAAACAGCATTGTGACCAATAACTCAGACACCACTAAAAGGGGACTGTGTAGGAGACAACATAACAGCTACTGGGGAAAACATTATTTTAAAGTCACTCCTTTATTTATCTTTATGTACCAAAGGTGGGGACTCGAGTTCCTGACTTGTGACTCAACTCAGTAAAACTGATGAAAAGACTTGGACTTGAGGGTAATTGACTCAGATTTGCAATGTTTTGACTCGAGACTTGACTCTGACTCGCCAATGAATGACTTGTTCCCATCCCTGTAACATACTTTTATTTTTAAATAGGACTCAAGCAAATGTGAAAAACCAGAAGCAATACAGTACTGCTTCAGATGTATGTTGATATTATATTAATGAGAGAGAATATTCTGGAGGGGATGGTGATTCAGAGGGGAGACCTATGCCCTCGGGACCTCCTGTTTTGGGTTTAAGTCCCGCCTGACTGCCTAAGAGAACAATACAGCAGTTGACATGGACAAGACAAAAGAGCTAATTATCAAGGTCAGGAGAAGACACATCGAGCCCACTCCCATCAACATCACTCCCATCAATATCACTCCCATCAACATCACTCCCATCAACATCACTCCCATCCATATCACTCCCATCAACATCACTCCCATCAACATCACTCCCATCCATATCACTCCCATCAACATCACTCCCATCCACATCACTCCCATCAACATCACTCCCATCAACATCACTCCCATCAACATCACTCACATCAACATCACTCCCATCCATATCACTCCCATCCATATCACTCCCATCCATATCACTCCCATCAACATCACTCCCACCCATATCACTCCCATCAACATCACTCCCATCAACATCACTACCATCAACATCACTCCCATCAACATCACTACCATCAACATCACTCCCATCAACATCACTCACATCAATCTCACTCCCATCCATATCACTCCCATCAACATCACTCCCATCAACATCACTCACATCCACATCACTCCCATCCATATCCCATACGTATTTCTTTGTTTGGTCCAAAAAATGCTATTTTGCCTTTTGTTGCAGAGGTGAG
Organism: Mormyrops boulengeri; assembly: GCA_026781065.1. Classification (NCBI taxonomy): domain Eukaryota; kingdom Metazoa; phylum Chordata; class Actinopteri; order Osteoglossiformes; family Mormyridae; genus Mormyrops; species Mormyrops boulengeri. The sequence continues at coordinate 48,038,297 of JAODLD010000001.1, forward strand.
ACGCTCATCTCCTTGACAGGGTTAAGGCTTCTGGATAATCTAGCCACAATATTTTCAGTTGGAGGGTTCTTGTCCAGAAATTTTTTTTTTTTTCTGGCAGTTTTTGAACATGGCATGACATACAGCGACAGGCAATGTAAGTTATTAGAAGGATTACTGAGGAAGAACTACAGCTCCCATAATACACTCGTAAAGAAGGAAGCGGATGTAGACCAGGAGCTACACATGTTCCTTGTGTACTTCGAAATGGGGTATATCGAAAGGGTCGTGTTCTGTTTTCGGTCGTAGAAAGGCGGGATAACAGCTGTGACATTGAATTACAAGCATCGTGAGTTACCAAACACGGTGGGTAAAGCAGTATCATTACCACAAGCACGTAGTCAGATGGATGTTTTGCATTTGTTGCTGGTCAGTCAGGGCGGTTTGGTTCAATATTACTATTTGCGAGACGCTGTCATCATGTCGCGCCTGCACACGTTTTACTGCGCTTTCGTGCAGACCGGCATGATTTAACCAGACAGTGGTAACCACACATCCCAGCTTATTTACAGCCTTCATTATGCTGCTGCAAGTCCCCGCCGCAGATCCGATTAATCTCCCTGGCGGTCTTATTGTGCTGCTACAATTTTTCCTTATTTTTTGGGAACGGATTTTACGAAAAACGCTAATTATTTTTTGTTGATAATTAATTATAATCGATTCTATTCACCGCAAACATATTAAATTCTAAAAATAAATAATGACCGTTTAGTTTGTAAACATGGACTGGAGAGTCATTAGAAAAGACGTTTTTATATATAAATGGAAGCACGACACAGACGAACCACGGCTGATCTGAAACGTGGCCGCGGGTGATGTGGCCCGGGGGGTTCCACTAAAAGGATGCAGCTTTAGTCCCTGGGAAAGTAGTTGCTTTTGTGATTTTTGATCAAGGTGTTCCTGTAGAATTGATCTAGTACTCATAAAGCTGTTAAAACGTGTGGAAGTGTGAGCAAAAGTCAGTTGAACAGGCCAGTTCGTCAGCTGCGCTGTCTGTATGCATCGACATCTGTACTAAATGTTTTAATTTTTTTCTTCAGTAGTTCTGGGTTGGAGGAACGGATGGCACCTGGCCTTCCTGACCCAGCACAGTTTGCGCTCAGGAAGGATGATTCCCACCCCCGAGTACTCCCACGTGGGGCGTGGCCCCTTTTCTGACGTTTATGACCCAGCTGAGGACTCCTTTCTCTTGATGGATGCTCTGGAGAGGGATGCAGATAAGATTCGGAGGGTCAGGTCAGTCAGTCAGTCAGCGGACCTGCTGGGACATCTTAAGAATCATAATACATAATATTTATTGCACTTTCTTGTTTATTTATCCCATGCCGTTTTGCATGGCCTTTACCCAGCAGATCAGGTGTTTATCTGTTATTCTTTTGTCTTATGTTCTTGGCTTAATGTCATGTTCAGCTACGTATTTATAGAGACAGTCCTCACTTTATGGTGGTTCAGCTTACGACTTTACAATGGTGCAATGGCACATTCAGTAGTCATCAAATTTTTGAATTGAATTGAATACGCTACTTTTATCAGTGATTGGTAATGTTGGTCTACGGAAGAACCTCACACCTTGAGAAGAGAAGACAAGGTTCTGACCGTCCTATATTTTTATGCTGCAGTATTTCTGATATCCGTAGTGCTGAGGTGGAATTTGGGTATGAAGACCCCCGTCTTAAAGGAGCTGTCCCTCCCCTGCAGGCCGACCCTGTGTCTGGAGGTGGGCAGCGGTTCTGGGGTGGTCTCCGCCTTCTTAGCTGCTGTGACCGGGCCTGATGCCACCTATCTGTGAGTCCTGGGGCTGCTCAGTGGAGGGTGAAAATGTGGGTCTGTCATCCCTGCACGGTTCTGGAACTAAGTTCAGCACTTGATCTTGAAGCTGAACCAGTCCTGTTTGCTACTCCTCAGCAGAGGAGGAATGGAGATGTTACTAAATAAGTATTACCAGGAAATCTACACAGTACCTTTTCCAGAATGTTCCACATAATTCCAAGGTGATATAATGTTTTCGGTTTAATATACAAATTACCGCAGAGAAATCAGTATTGAGATGTGATTTTTTTTACAGGGGCATATACAGGGGCAGTGTGTGTGTGTGTACACTATATTATTTTTTAAAACTAGTAAATACAAATGAAAAAATGTAGGCCAAAGATCTTTAATTAGGCTACTAGACACATACATAATGTACTGTGCACCTCATTTGTACATCATGTTTTAGGCATTTTGGAGGCATTTACAGTTCACTTTGAGTATCTTCCAAGCGCGTATACGCAAGTGGCGAATGCTTAAAATGCCCCACAGTTTTTCTCCCACTGGCAACAGCGTCACTTATGCTTTGTCACGATAGCAGCCCCTCGTGTATCACAAGCTACAGCCAGTGCGCAGAACAGCCCAAGCTAGCGACACTCAAATCATCCGTTGCGTTTTCCGCATTACTTGCGTCGTCTTGCACAATTGCGTGCACTTTGTTTAGTGTGGTTTTCCAATAAATGCTACTTCCACCTCTCAAAACTTTGTTTTTACAAAGATTGCAAATTGTTAAAAGCATAAATTACTTATCTGATGTTCTTATGCTCCTCCTACCGCAAAGAATATGCAGATGATGTCACAGCAGGTGGAAGTCAGTGCGATCACACCGAATGATTGCCAGCGTTAGCATTCGGCTTGAATGCCGCAAAAAGAACACATCTAAAATGGGAAGGAGCTGTCGTGCGATTGATTGTACAAATCGATTTAACAAGAAGTAGGAGCTATCTTTTTACAGACTGCCGAAAACTAAATAAGTAAGTATTGGAAGTGGATCGGTAACATATGGCCGATACCCGATCCATCAAATAGTTCTGGATCTGTGCCGATACTGATCTGAATATGGGGTTGGTTCACCTCTGATGTCATTTGCTAATGATCAGGTTGGCTCCTCTGTATGAATTGTAGCCCCTCTTATTCCCCTCACCTTTAAAAAGCCTAGATTTTTTTTAAGGATATAGAATGTGATTTAAGAAATGTGATTTATTTAAGTGTATATGATGCACGTGTGAGTGATATCTAAGATGTCTCCTTCGTCCCCAGCTGTACAGACGTGAACCCGGCTGCGGCTCAGTGCACCATGGAGACGTCGCACTGTAATGGCTGCCACCTTCAGCCCATTGTTACTGACCTGGTTAGCGACTCAGCCCATAATATCTCCTTCACAGCCAGTGGTTCAATCATGCCCCCTAGTGGGCTCCCGCTGAGTTGCATGTCACTCCTGTGTCACCCCCTCCCTTTATATGTGACAGGTGGACACCCTCCTGCCGAGACTCTGTGGAAAGGTGGACGTCCTGCTCTTCAATCCGCCGTATGTCGTCACCCCCCCGGAGGAGGTAAAAGACCAAAACATGCCGTGCGGGGTTCACTTTTCCATCATCAGAGTGCGGTGTCAACTACTGTCATGTTGGTCACTCTTTTTAACCGGTGGTTCAAATTGTCTTTATTGTCATCTTCAACTGTATGATCCATGGGTCATAGATGAAATGTCAAAGTGAATGAACAGGACTTTTCCATAAATATGTTTGATTCTATATGAAGATGACTATATAAATCAAAGACAGATATTTTTATTTGTTTACAGCTGGTGTTTGTCATGTGATCAGTTGTGTGCTGATGTCTGATTGGGCTGTATCTGAGACTGGCGGTGTTATGGCAGGGCAGGCGCTAATGGCTGCTGCGTCCCCAGGTTGGCGGCCGCGGCATTGAGGCTGCCTGGGCCGGCGGGAAGCGGGGTCGAGAGGTCATGGACAGGTTTTTCCCCCTGGTTCCACAGCTGCTGTCCAGTCAGGGGTTGTTCTACCTGGTGACTGTGGCAGAGAACAAGCCAGGTGAGGTTTCTTCTGAGCCATACTTTGACTCAAGGACCTGAAGAGACTGAGTGTTGCTTTCCAAAGCATTCCTGGGATTTCATGAGTGTTACTTTGCACATAGTAAAATGGAAAGTCTCAGCTTTGTTTGGAAAGTGACTCTCGTTGGTTTCTTTGCTCAGTGTAGCTACTTGTTTACCGGTCCAGGTGTGTGTGTTGTTCATGGTATGCGAGTCCACCTGCCCCATGATTGATTTGGCCTTGTAACACTATGTGTGCATGTGCTCTCTGTCGCCCCCCCCCAGCGGAGATCATGAGACTGCTGGGAGAGATGGAACTGCAGGGGGAGGTGTGCCTGTCCCGTCAGGCTGGACGGGAGAGCCTCTCCATACTGCGCTTCTGTAAACGGTGACCGGCGGGACAGAGATACGGCCAGAGGCTTCAGCCATTTCCCTTCCGGACTCTGACTTGACCTTGTAACTGGTTCTATGGCTGTGCCAAGCTGATTTTAGGTTCTGAGCCAGTTCTGGAGACTTTGCTGGTGGACTGACCAGGTGTAGAGAACCCACAGTGAAGAATGGGTCAGGTGTGGTGTGCAAGATGTCACCCTAACCATGGTACTGTTCACATCTTATAGTGGCCAAAGGGAACCCATGTCTGCTGTTACAGCAGTATAGATCACTGTACCTTCCAGTCACTGAATGGAGTTTTTGTAAAATATGAACATGATAGAATAAATGACTGAAGACAAACTTGATGTATTGCAAAAGAAGGAACATGAACAGGTTATGCATGAATCCATTTATTAGAGAAATTGTAGTTTTGGATATTTAAGATGCTCATGGTGCTCTGTGTACTGGAATGTAAGAATCTGGAATCAAGCAGGTTTGCACACATCCTGGCAGATACAGGAGTCAGTAAACAAATGGGACTATAATCAATGGAAGTTACCATGGTAACACCTGATGTCCCATTACTGAAAGATGAGGAAGGAACCATGGAATTAGGTTACTGGAACTGTCTGTGCTGAGGGCCCAGTGGACATCATGGTCCTGCGGTGGTGGCCTATACCTATGGTGGTGTGCTCCAAGTTATCCGGCCATCATCCCCCAGTCTCACGGTCCCACTAGCCACCAGCTCAAGGGCTGCTGGGAAGACACGGTGCTCTGCTTCCTTCACACGCTCTGATAGGCTCTCCTCGGTATCATTCATTAAGATGGGCACCGCCTCCTGTGCGATGATGGCACCAGCATCCACCTCCTCCTACAGGTTGGGGGGTGGGGGAGTGTAACAGGGTTAAGTGTCACTTTGGACAGGAGATAGCTGGTAGTTAAGGATTTGGACTTTGCATCTGAGGGGTTTTGTTGGATCTGCAATGGATCTACTTTTTATTGGATAAAAGTGCTCATGGGAGTTTCACTTACACAAAAATGTTTTGAGAGCAGAATGAAAAATGACTGGTTATTTCTCTGAACCATTCAGATTGTGGATGTGGATCCAAGCACTTAGAGGAGGTGGGACCAGCCAATCAAATGTCATGGTCCTGCCTCCTCTAGCTGCTTAGACCCACCAACTCTAATATCAGTTTGGTTATCATTTTTCATTTTGTCCTCAGAACATTTTTGTGTAAGTAAAACTCCCACAAGGTAAATGCTTTATTGTACCTCAGTTCCAAATGTGAGGTGGCTAAAAGTAATTACTTCCCCTCCCACTAAGTAAGTCAGACCAACCCCTCATGGCCCTAAGCTTTCATTTTAACAAACTTGTGCTTCGGACCGGCCCCCGAATTATTTTACCGGCCAGAGCGGCTGCACTCACCGCCACAAAGTGCACCGTGCAGCCAGTGAGGCGCACGCCCGCCTGCAATGCTTGTCGCTGGGCGTGGACGCCCTTGAAGGAGGGCAGCAGGGACGGGTGGATGTTCAGCAGCTTCCCTGAAACGCAGCAGGTGGGTGGAGCGAGGAGGGAGTGTTTCACTACCGAGTAACATCAGGACACCGGCAGCACCTTATACTGTGATGGAGGATGGTGGTGTCATGATGATTAAACTGGAATCGGTGATGGTGCATGAAGGCTTGACCAGAAAGGTACTTCAGTGTTGAGTCATGGTAAGAAATACTTAAACTATATTCTTTCCAGCTTACCTAGAAAAAGTGTAGTACTGCTGCTGGTCTGGGTAGGAAGTGACCATTGGCTAAATGAGCAAGATGTCTAAACTGCCTCCGACAAGTTACCGTTCCACTTCCTGACGAAGGGTCCCGTGAGGATCCTCATGAAGCCCGCGAGGCACACCACCTCCACGCCAAACTCCTCCAGAACCTGGTCAATGGTGCCATCAAACTCTGCCCGGCTCCCATACAGCTTGTGGTCCACAACCTGCTTGATAGAGAGGCCAGAAAGAAGACCGGGGGTTGGTTTTTTGGCCACACGGTATAAGGCAGACAAAGTTAGGGCAGGGAAGTGAGGGTGCTGCTGACCCGAGTCTGGATGCCGGCCAGAGAGGCCCTCTTCAGACCCAGCACGCCGGGCCGGTTGGAGATGACAACTACGATCTCGGCCGAGCTGGATGGCTTCTTTGCCTGATCTATCAAGGCCTGCAGGTTCGTCCCTGAAAGGAATGGGTTTGGCGTTAAATATGACCTTCGTTTTAGTAGTGGCATGTATAGCCAACAGGGCAAGGAGGGTCTAGCATTTAGCGCAGTTATGCTAATCTTCGGAGTGCACTTAAGTTTAAGTCCGTTTATTTTATAGCAGGCATTTTCAACTTGGGGTCCATGGCCCCCCGGAGGTCTCGAGCATTTTTTTAGTACCAACATTTAACTGATTTTACAGCCAATTTAAGATTTGCATAAAATATTAGAGGATTAATCATGTGATCACACATTAATGACAGCAGTTCCCTAACTATAGGTAATTTTCATTTTGGAGTGCTTGGTTTAAGAAAAGGTTACATCCAAGATGGCCTTCCCCAGTGTCACAGAAGGGACTTGTTTCAGCCTCGGGGAAAGGTGCCCGCTTTAAGAACATTCTTGACTATCCAAGATGGCTGCTCACCTGTTCCAGAGATAAGCACCGCCACTTTGGTCTTCCTCTGCTGTGGGCCCCTGCTTCCAGGCATCATCCCGTTCTGCGGTGAGCTGGCCGTGGGATGGGGGCTCAGCCCTGCCTGGAGGCGGTCCTGCAGGTTCCGGATGACCACCGACTCCGCCCCTTTACGAGGTCAAAATTATGTCATTTGATGTCCCATTTAGCAGCAGACTATCGCACTGTGTCAACAGGAAGGACCCACAAAGAAAAATTAAGTGTCTAATTCTGCATGCAGAGGCCTATACCCTAAACCCCAAAGCGGTCTGTATCCTTCATCTCGTTGTATCATCTTTATTTACACCCGCATCTTTTTTGGAAATTTTTATTTCTAATATTCTTTTATTCTATTTATTATTTTTGTACTTATGTCTTGATTGTATGTTTAATTGCACGTCATGCCACCACATTCTAATTCTGACACGTCTTTTGCGGGGACCATGCCAAATACAATTTAAAGGGTGCAGTGCAAGAGAGAGTGTTAGCACCTGGGTGCCGTTGTGTGACCGAGCCCACGATCCATGCCTGTTCCTGGGCTTGAACCTGGCTCAGCACCTGCTGGGCCTCCAGCTGCCCAACAACCAGCACCGCCCCCAGGCCACAGTTGAAGGTACGACTCATCTCCTCCTCCGACAAGACGCCCTCGCGCTGTAGCCAGGAGAACACCGGTGGGATGTTCCAAAGAGAGGCATCTGCAACAATGCCAACAGATACCATCAGCCCCGGGCCTTTTGGGCTTGAGAACCATCATAGTAGCAGCTGGCCAGTTTTTGCGGGGGTGGGAACAGGTCATACCGAGGTCGACGGCCAGCTCAGGTGGCAGCACGCGGGGGATGTTCTCCAGAAGGCCACCGCCGGTGATGTGAGCATAGGCCCTCACACTGCCGCTACGCAGCACTGGCAGAAGCAGCCGGCTGTAGATCTTCGTTGGGGTCAGCAGCACCCCGCCTACCACCAAGACAGATTTAGCAAATGTTCTTCACCAGTCCAGCTGGATCTCGCTGAATAGTTTACACCCCTAACAGGCTGACATTAGCTACACAGACTTACACAGCGCGCCCTGGTTTTTCTAGGACAATCCCAATGGTACCTACAGCAGTGACGGGAAACAAGTTATGCCAAGTTCACACGGTACGATTTTGGCCCAGATTTTTCATTTGCTGACAGTCTTTTACAAATCGCCGACAAAAGCCTCAGATCACAAATAAATCGGCGCTCAATTGCTATTTGTGAATTATTCAAAAAGGCGACCCAACAGAGTTGCCGATGTGTCGCAGATACCCGTCAGATATCTAGCAGGCTAAATGTCTGGACCAGTCGGCAGCTCCAAATGATGCAGTGTGAAAATTGTTGTGACCTGGACGTGACTGGCAATGAGAGCGCAGGACATGGGGAAACTGGGGAGAGGTGTTTAAAAAGGTGTAAGTAGTATAGTTTGCTTAGTAACTGTTCCTAGTGTTTAGTGAAAAGGTATTCAATAAAACTGGTTACAGTTATCTGTGGTTTGATAGACTTGAGGTATGTAATAGTGTTTCCTGGAAATTCTGTGTATACAAGGGTTCATTTGCCAGGCGTTTGTAAATGTAAATTAGAGATTACAAATTAAATACTTTAAATCAAATGACAGAGCATTGACACTAAATCAGAGAACTGTCATTTTCCCGTCTCACTGTGTTTTCATGACAAAATGCAGTTTGGAGATCAAACAGACTCATCAGCGATTCCTCCTAGTGAAAGATCCTGTAATGTGTGACCCCCTGACACTGATCAGTCAGGTAGGGTGTAAACAACAACTTACTCCGGTTTACAAGACAAGTTGTGTAATGTGAACAGTACAGCGATCTGACGACTTTAAAAGTCCTGTGAATTTACTATTAAGTGATTTCATTTTGTCTTAGACGGGGCGGTGTTCGCCGGGAGGTCAAGGTTGCCTAAGGCGCCACATGGGCTTGACTGCTACTGACCAACATTGTGTGTAATCACAAAAGTGCCGATGGGGTGCGTACCCAGCGTCTGTCCTGGCTGTCCAAAGGCTGCAGGGGAGCTGTACTGAAGGCCTGCCCGCTCCAGAACCTTGCGCACCAGACTGAAGCCGTTGCTGTGCACGCCGGAGGAGGCGATGCCGATGAGCTGGTCCCCCTCCTCGATGTCGTGCAGGCGTGGCAGGAGGCTGCCCCGCTCCACGGCGCCCACGCAGAAACCTGCCAAGTCGTACTCGCCGGGCTGGTACATACCGGGCATCTCTGCCGTCTCTCCCCCTGAACACACCATGCACACACACACACAGGTTTGAAATTATATCTTTGTGGGGACTCTCCAATCATGTCTATGGGGAAAAACTCTAATCACGACACGACACAACCTTAACCCCTACCCGGTCCTAACTTTAACCATAAGTAACCAAACAAAATACTTTTGGCATTTTTACTTTTTTGATTGCATTCAAAGATCTTTGTGGGGGCCTAAAAAATGGGTCCCCACAATGTAATATAACCCTAATCCACACACACACACACAAACACTATTCATAGCAGGTGATATTTCCCTCACTCCCTGACATTTCCTAGGAATATCCTGGTACCCAAGAAATACCCTAATCAAATCTGGATCCCCAGGATGATGGCAATGTCGGGAGTGATATTTAGAACTTGTTCGGAACCCTCACCAACCAATGCGCAGCCTGCCATGCGACACGCCTCTGCTATTCCACCAATCACAGAGGAGGCTACATCCACGTCCAGCTGGCCACAGGAGAAGTAATCCAGGAAGAAGAGGGGCTCTGCCCCCTGGGCCAACACGTCGTTCACACACATGGCCACCAGGTCCTGACCTAGGTAACTGTGACTGTTACAGGCCTGAGCGATCTAAAGAAATAATAAGCAGCAGGAAAGTTAGCGAGAGCGCTACCAAAGCGCGGCTGGTCCATGTGATATCACAGCCCTTCAATGTTCTAATGCAGACTGGCCAACAGGCACCTTAAGCTTGGTTCCCACGCCGTCTGTTCCAGATACCAGAATGGGATCAGAGAACCCTGCAGCCTTCAGGTCAAACAGCCCGGCAAAGCCCCCAAGCTCAGCGGCACACCCTACAGGATAATCAGAGAACAACATGATTTAAATTTAAAAACACTGACAGGTGTTTTGCTCATGATAAACATATCAGTGTAACTGGGGTTTCTGAGAAGGGATACTGACACACACACACACACACACACACACACACACACACACACACACACACACACACACACGCTCCTGGCTAAGTAATTCCTTTTACTCATTTACATTCCTTACCGAGTCGATCCAGGGGGCATACCTGCACGAGAGGTCGCTTTGGCCAGAGGTTTGATCATGTCCACCAGCCTGTTCCCAGCTGCAATATCCACACCACTGTCTCTGTACGTCAGAGTCCTGCACAAGGTGGGGGGGGGGGGAATAAATCATGAGACAAAGAAGCATCAATGGCGTGGTGGTCCTCCGGAAATGATCTACATTATATATCATTGGCCAGATTGAGACTCCCCCCAAAAGAAAAACCCCAATACTCTTATATCCTTGAAGAAATGTATTTGATTTTTTTCCCCAAACAGCAAACTAATCATTCAAGAATAACACATTTAATCCCTCCCCCATATCCAATTTTGGCAGTATCTTAGCGATTCGGATTTAATTAAAAACGCCTCCGATTTGAATTAAAATGGTAAACAAATTGTAAAAAAAAGGATGTGAAACAGTGTTCATTGTCAGTTCCATCAAAGACAGAGGCAAGATATTGTTACATACATTAGTTCTCGGACTAATTTTTAAGAATATGCATCACAAAAGGTTCAGCAGCATTTTGTGACCCATTAACTAAAATCCATTGTCTGCGTACAAGTTGTGCTGTAGCCTTATACACCCTGACAAGCGTTCACTGCACGCAGCACATGCAGTGTGTCAGTATAACTATGGCCTGGGGATATTCCAGGATGTTTTAATGAACCTACCTGTTAACCATTAGCTTGAAGCGCAGTTTAATAAGTCAGTTTGGTGTACTGACTCATCATACCAATGGGAGATTTAAGCAGTTCATTATGACCCAAATATGAAGATTCTGGGATATAATGGAAAGCAAAGCCTATGAATTACTGGTTTATGGGCCAGCGGTGATGAAACGGCATAGCTAAGTGAGCTGGTCTGGAATCACCTGGTACCGCTCAGAAAGCTGATGGCTCGGTGCCCGATATCCCGCCGGAACACCGCCCCTGGGAAGCCTATAGCGGCCACGCCCTGGTTGGCCAGCTGGAGGGCGCTGTGGAGGTCTGGGCGCACGCCGGTGACCGTTAGCACACGTCCGCCACTGGTCACCACCCGGCCCTCCTTCAGGGCGGTTCCTGCATGGAAGACCTGCAGGCCGAGCTCCTGTGCATGGGACAGGCCTGCAAAAGGCCAGGCAAAAAGGCAACCTTAACCCACAAGCAAACTGGCAAAAATCACAATGACTGGACTCCAATACCTCCTGCCTACAACATAAACACCACAGGCATAGGAACTGAGTTAACTGGGCAAAGACTCCATACTGAAACCCGATTACTGTTTCATGAGATGTGATTCTGTTATCTCTGCTGTCCCCTGGTGGCCTGGAGTTACCTGTGATCTCGACACCTTTCTTGTACTCGCCAGGGTAGCCGCCGCTGGCCATGACCACAGTGACAGCGGCGCTCTTCTCCTTCCATTCGGGGGTGTTGGAGGCCAGCTTGCCCTGTAGGGTGTTCTGGAGGACCTCTAACAGGTCGCTCTTCAGCAGTGGCATCAGGACCTGAGCGGTGACATGATTGGATCTTTCCAGAACATCAGAATGTACCACTTCAATTCCACCAGACGCACACCGTGATCGACAATCTTTAACTCCAGTAAAAACATTTAAGTCTAAAATACATATCTCATGATCCAATATTCCCAACACAACCCAAAGTTTTTCTGCTGCAATCCAACCCCTCCCCCGCACATCACATATACATCAATAATCAAGCCCTGATCTTGCTACATCCAGAATACAGCAATCCCAGACAGTTGGGGGAATAAAAGTGCTTCCCGACAGCATTCCAATTTTGAAAGCCAGGTCAGAGGCGGACTGAAATGACACTCAACCTGCCCAGAATAATCAAATGGCCTCCACTCTCACCTGGCACTCGGGGTCGCCGAAGCGGCAGTTAAATTCCAAGACCTTCGGCCCCAATTCGGTGATCATCAGGCCTGCATAGAGGACCCCTGAAAGGAGGGCAAGATCACGCGGGGGCGTCGGAGAGGATTATGGAGTCCAGTCACGCACACGCTCCTCACCGGCCCACAGACAGGGTCACACCGGCACTCACCCACGTATGGGCAGCCTTCTTCCCTCATGCCGTCGATCGTCTTCTGCAGGATGCTCTCCTTGACCAGCCGGAGCATCTCCTCCGAAACCTGGATTAATCAGCAGAACGGAACCGAATACATTTTTTCCCGGACCTTGACAGGCAGTTTGTTCTATAGAGATGACAGTGAAATTCCCAGCCCAATTAACTCGTTTCCAAGCTGGCAGTATGCCCAGCTAGAGGGAGCGTGGTGGGTGCGGTCACCTGTGGGGCGGGGCAGTACGCCCCCATGCCCCCTGTGTTGGGCCCCTGGTCCCCATCGAGGAGGCGCTTGTGATCCTGCGCTGGAGGCATCAGGGCGACAGTGAAGCCGTCGCTGAAACACAGACACTGACAAAAACAGTAGAAGGAGATGATGAAATAAAACACTTATTTAAACAGGCATCGCCTGTAACACCGGTGACAGACTCACAGTGACACAAAGCTTTTAATGATCCCTACTGAGGCTCGATGTAGCTGAATACAAGAGCTCTGCCCCTGAAACCAGACAGAAGCTTCAAAGAACAACACAGGAACGTACAGCTTAAGTCTTCCTCCGTCGTTTAACATCGACCCGAGGACAGCATTTAAATAATTAAACAGAGAGCAATTGCACGCACTCATTAAATGTACCACAGAGCAGATTGTGTGTCGCTTGCGACAACTGAGAAGAGGCTCACCGAAACCTCCTCTCCCTCAAGAAGCTCCTCGACCACCACTGTCTCCCCTGCCGAGCCAAACGTCTTGTCCTTAAACGTACCCAGGGAAAAAAATAAATAAAAAATGCTGATCAGTCTCACACAATAATAGCCCCACAGAAACTACAAGGTTCTAGGAACAGTTGATTGGTATATACAATTGGCAAAGCCTAGAGTCTTCCTGAGGAGACAGAGAGGAGGTTGATAGTGCTACAGCCCACATGAAGATGCTGTCGCCATGGGATGCTGACCTTCATGATATCCTTGACAGCCTGACATGCCTCCTCCTCACTTTGGGCCACGATGACACCCTTCCCAGCTGCCAGGCCGCTTGCTTTCACCACCAAAGCCGGGAACGCGGCCCTGGGCAGACATCAGAACAGGATGGAGGGGGTCAGGGGTCACCCAGGTGTGTAGTATGCCGCCATCTGCCACATCAGACAAGGGCAACTTCCAGCAAAAAGTCTCGGCGACCCAGCTCAGGGCCTCGCCCTCCCTGCCGGGACCACGTCCCCGAGTCCCGCCTCCCGTACTGACCCCTGGATGAAGTTGCAGGCCTCCTGCGGGTCAGTAAAGGAACGCCAGCGCGCTGTGGGGATGCCGTGGCGGTCCATGAAGCTCTTGGAGAAGCTCTTGCTGGCCTCCAGCTGCGCTGCACGTGCTGAAGGTCCGAAGCAGGTCACACCGGCGGCAGTGAGGTCATCTACCATGCCTGAGAAGAGGTGCATGGAAGGGAGAAGATGGAGAAGAGGCAGCTAAATGCTAGGAAAAAAAAAAGTAAAGATTCAAGATCTTTACTGGCCATGTGCAGCAGAAGCTTTGGAACGTTTAGCAGTCCAGCCTCAGGAATGAAAGTCTAGAGATAGAGGAAGACAATATAGACCCTGTAGAATAATGTAACACTGCGCAAAACTGGACGACATGCAGTCAGTGGCTGATAAAGTGCAGTGACACATCTATAAAACGCATGTGCTGTGGATGTGACTGTCAGGGGAAACATGGATGTTGGAAATGTGCATAGCTTGGCGAGAGAAGCTGTTCCTGAATCTGACAGTCAGTGTTCTGATGCCACGAGACCTCCTACCAGACTGGCAGGGGGGGGGGGGTTCATGGCCCTGATTCACAGACTGAACCTTGTTATGGCAGCAGTAACAGCAGTAATGGTGCAGCCGGTTGATGGAAGTCCAAGTTGTCATCTCCGGAGAAAGGTTCTCACCTGCAGCCAGGGGCACTTCTGGGCCTACCACGACCAGCCCGACATTGTGGTCCTTACAGTACTGAGCCAGAATGGAATGGTTGCTAATGGACACCTCTGAAAAATAAAGTCACATGGTTAACCAAAAACTGTTACACTGTTAAACAATTCACAGCATACACCATCGGAAAAAACATCCACTATACCCCCATCCAGCTCAGCTTCTTTAGGTAATTAACATTGCATAGAAATAAATATATGTAGATGTAGAGAAGGTATTTAAATAAGCCCATGCACCAATGATAATGAATGAGATCTGGACATAGGCCTAGTTGAAGCCAACAGATGTCAGATGGCGTTGGGGGTCTACTCTGCTCACCAGAGTTAGACACCTTCCCACAGTCCGCAGTCCCGGCATTTCCCGGGGCAACCAGCACCTGCTGGACGTGGGGGGACTGCGCCAGCTTCCAGGCCAGGGCGTGTTCGCGGCCCCCGCTGCCGATCACCAGGACGCGTTCAGCCATGGCAACTGCGGGCCGCAATCCACACCACAGACCGTTAACACCGGTGAAGCAAAGCCCAGACAAAGCTTATCTACCCAGCAGCAAATTAAGCGGAGTGATAATCCTGCAAAAACAAGCTTACATATCATATGCAAAAGTGACCTATTAAGACGACACTGCGGAAAACATGTTTCTATTAAGACGTCCACAGCGAGTTACTGCTGACCTTTAATGCAGACGGGAGCTTAAATTCAGCGCTAATAAAAACGTCACTTAGAAGCAGCTAGCTATCCAATAAACCGCTGGGCCCTCGGCACGATTGCACAAAGCACATTTTTAAACATGAACAGCAATAGATCTGACTACAATTCCTACACAGAAGAACTAATTTTTACAGGACAAATGCATTATTATTATTTTCACTTAGGTGGACAGTACCCGGTTTATTTGTCACGCACGGGCCATTCATTCACTTAATGTTATTTTTAATGCTTTAAACAGTGAAGAGTCTGCTGATCAAGCAGCATTACCAGTATCTGTGCACTTCAGTGCAAATGCACGCATTCAGGTTTGAAGATGTGAGATGCATGATCTCAGCAAGTCGGCTTGCCTTCACACCTCACAACCTGAGTGTCTATGCAGGATCAGAGGTCAAGCACACGATCTTTAGCCCGGTTTCACCACAACTTCATCGTTTAGGCTGTGAACATGGGGGGCTAGGGATATTTATCTCAACAGCGGTCCGGGGCTGCCCGGCTGTTAATACGCTGCAAGCCGCTCATGGTTCCCAATTAAGCTTCTGCAGTACGTCGCATGACACGATGTAACAAAAACGCGTTTATACTCTCAAGTTCAAATTCAAGTATCTTACACAGAAAACTCGCAGTTTAACGCCTGTCAAGTACCCCGCCACAGGTTTTCAAATAAAACAGGAGTATTTTCAGGTTGGTAACATTTAAAAGTGCGAAACAAGTCAATTAGTGTGAGTTTATTTCGACCTGCGGAAAACGCTGATATGCATGTGAAGTACAAGTGACTTGTCACAGGCTTAAGAAAAACACACCAACCAGGAGGTTAATCAAGGCTGAAAAGTCTAAACAAACTGCGAAAATATCTGAAAGTAAGCGACGTCTCACCGTGTGCGTTTAACGAGGTCCTCGGCAGGTTTCTCCACCCGTAGCGTAGCGTCCAGATAGGTCCTTCCCAGTCCTAACTGGAGAAATCAAACAGACCAGCGTCAAGCGTGATCGAATAATTCGGAAACCACGTGGGTTCAATCTGACGCAAAGCTGAGCTTTGCAAGATTACAGCGCATGCTTTTAATTGTTACAATATACGTTTGTCGCTCGTCTTAAAAAATATACAAAGTATTTGTGTGTTTTAATCACTGAAACTAACTTTTAAGAACTTCCTATGAATGTATGAATTCGAGCTTTGTAACTGCGCGGAAACTGCACTGCCACCGATCTGTGTATGATGTGGATAAACCGGCGTATTGTCGCTGTGTGCTTTCTTCTATCCCCCTGCTATGCAGATCAAACTATCTGCACATTTGTTGCGCAACCCAAGATACAAGTTACGACTCATTGGTCTGTTTTATCTGCCTATTTGGTTTACCCCCGCACCCCTTCTATTACCGAGTTGTTTATTTGGTGATTGTTATATGATAGACCGATTTCTTTTTATTTGATTCGCTTCCATGAGAATTAAAATTAAGTATTAAATCCTAAAATTAAAGCATTTACAAACTGACGTCATATTTGTCTTATAAAAATAACGCGTAGGTCGAAATAAGCGCATTATTTTTAATGAGAGAAAAATGTCCTTGAAGGATGTTATGGGCAAATAATAATATTAACAGTTTTTTTATGGACACGATTTTCTGCTGATGTGAGCTATTGCTGTAAGACTGTAAAAACTGGCTGTTTAAGTGCAGAGATCAGTAGAAATTAATACGAATAGTTCCTTAAGTGGTTCGCTGCATTTAGAAATACACATTAAACCATTCACGGTTCACCTATTGTTTTCTGTTTGCATTTCAACCTTATTTCGTTTCTGACAGAACACTGAAATACGGGAATTATGATGCCAACACAATCTGAGGCATATCACATTATCCCAGAGCATGTCTGGAAAAGACAGCAGGGTTTCCCGCCTTTGAACATTGTCAGTGGGTTAATTTTCCTGACACTGGAGGATTCTGTGTATGAGACATCATCATCATCATCATCATCATATGTGAAGTGTTTCTTGTTGAAAGAGTTGGAAAGAAAACACCCGAATCTGGACCTGGGTGTTATAAAGGAAATGTTAGGATGGTTCCAAGGGCCACTGACGGACAGGTGACAAGGGCCCTAAATAATTTGTAACATAATTGTATTGGCTTAGGTTGGGGGCCCCTAAAATATGCTTTCTAGGGGCCCAAAATGTCTAGCAGTGCTCCTGACTGTCTTTTCAGTATTACGCATTAATAGAGTCATGCAATCTGGAAGTGATACCTGTACCAGATGGTGTAAAGTTCTACTGGTTTAAAGTTAACATACTTGCAGTTTGGACAATGGCAGATCACAAATCGATAATCAATATTTCTGCCGGAGTGCAAGACATACTGTGAAAACCCTCCCCCTATCACTGCTGTCTGTATGTCACACCGTGGTCTTGGGGATATGTTATTTCCTGCCACTGTATACCTGTATATGGATGGGATGGCAAACAATCACACGTGATTTGAGTAGATATGTGATGTACAGAGTGAGTGAAAAAAGTGCAATGACAAGTATTTAAAAGACAGTCATGTTTTCACACAATTGGCATCACCTTGCCCCACCCCAGACCTATGGCAAGCCCCTGAAGCCATCAATCATAAGTCTCCTGCTAGGAAACCAAGGCCTGAAGTGAGAGGATCTTGTAGGCCCTGGGTACCCTCTGCTCTGCTACTGGGCCATGCCACTGTCGGCAGTGGGATGGCCACGGCACAGGTGGCACCATCACTGGAGAACAAAGGCTGCAGGATTCTCCAGCTAGCAGAGACTTGGCAACAATTCTGACTGTATTCTAAGATAATCTTTTTATTTTTGCTGTGAAGAGATTTCTACATGCAATGTATTTGTAGGCCATACAGTATAATGAAATAAAAGTTGAAAAATGCCTAAGAAAGAAAACAAATGATAATAATCATTTACCTCTGCAAATGAGGTACACAAAGGCATATTTATATAAGTAATATCATGGTTTTTCCATTATAAAAGAGTAACTTTCCAGAGTAACTTAAACAATATGCAATTCATGCTGAATGTATGTAAATACACAAAGCTCTTAAGTGAGCCTGAGGCCTAGTTATTGAATAGCGTAAGCATTATTTGTGCTGCTTTTGTCTAACCAAATATTGGGTTCCTCCTTATCCCCGTGACTCAGACCATGATAAATGCTTGGAAGATGGATGGATTCTTTGTACATGTCCATTCTAGAGAAAAGAAGTTTTTTAACCTGTTTTTATTTCTGTTGAATAGGTCCAGTTTACATCTATTTGGTATGGTTGTATTTGCAACTTTATAACTTAAAAAGTAAATAGACAAGGATGATCAAATTCAAAGCGCACAACTGTACCATTAACTGTAATGACTTGAATAATTGAAATGCATAAGTTCTCTATAATTTGGGGACAGTGAAATATTAAAGCAGTTAACAAGTACAAAAATGCACTCTTGTGTTTTGAAATTCTATGAATATCCTAATTCCAATCCTAATTAATCCAAGTCCAATCCTAATTATGTGGTTCCCACACTTCATGCAGACTAAATTTGAGGTTATCCGATGGAACCCAACAGGTTTTCAACAGGAATGAAAAGATAATACACCTTAGCCACCCTGTATACACCATACCCATCTGAAACCTATCCAAAACAGCTAAAATATGACTTAGAATATTGATGGGGAAATCTTGTTTTTCTAAACACATTTCCACTTATGGCTCACAAACATTTCCCCTGGCCATTTAGCCCAGACTACCCTAAATATGACCCACTTTTGCTCACCCAGAAATCAAGCTTCGTGATACAGGCCCCTGTACCCGCAGAAAATACTATTTTGCTGAAGTCCCAGTCAGCGAAAACGGTCCACAAACAACAGGCTACGTACTTAGATGCTTTTCCATTGGATGAAACAGTTGTCACTCAAACCTGTTGCGCCCCCACATAACCTTAACTATGCAGTTTTGGGCATTTCAGGTCCAGAAACAACAAATCCAGACCACGATTTTGTTTATATCAACCAATTTATCAAGCAGTTGAGCATAAAGAGTCACAGTCACAGAGCACTCATCTGGTTGGTAGAAAAAAATCTTGGTCTGGATTTGTAGCTTCTGAACCTGAAATGCCCAGTACTGGTTCCATGCATCAAGAATGCTATGATAGTAGGGAATCGGAATATGCATTTCAAAAATCAATTGATTTATGTACAAAAGAGATCAAGCTTTCAAATTAGGCTAGCTTTGCTACTTTATTCAATGGTTTTGTTACGACAGATGACCGAACGAGCTTTTAGAGAATGCCAACTAACTTTTCAGTGTTCATGCTGTTTGAAAGCTTGATTGTTATTTTGATGGGAAACGGTGCGTTTTGTCTTGATGCTGTGATAGTTTCTGATTATTTTGGTGATGAAAGAGAGTTTGAAGTGCTTTTTATTTCATTAGCCCTTTCATTTCACTTCCAGTCACGCAAGCCCTTTAAACGTGGCCGCTGTGGTACCTATACTTTTGATTATTACAAACTTCCCGTTTGAGTCTTGTTTTCCACCCAGTGTCTTGCCACTCCCCTGCCAGGCATTCCCTTTCGTTGGCTGTTGGCTGTCGTCATGCCTTCTTCCCAGGGGATATTGAGCTCTGTGATGAGGACCCTTCTCTCTGCCGCATACCACGTTACCATGTATGGCCGGAGAGTAATCACTACTACCTCTCTTGGGAAGACCAGCCACCTTCTGAGGTCCTCTCGCATCTGCTACTCTTTACCTGGTTGGAGCGTGTTGGTTTTCATCTTTCTGGGTTGCTTGCACGGTGCTGCTAGGCAATAATGAACATTTACTAGGTGGGTTAGGGTTCCCAAGGTGCTATTTGCTTCTCAACATCCCTCCATTGCCTCGGCCAGCTTTGGCAGGACTTGATTGTGGTGCCACCTGAAGGGCCCTTGGGTCAGCGCCAGATTACATCCAGATAAGATGTGCTGCAAGCGTGCCTTGATGCTACAGCACAGCAGGCAGCCTATGTCATTGAGTGAGACTGTAGTCTGTATAATGGTGTTCTGGATCAAGGTGGCCCCACAGTGACACACATTAAGCCCCTGAAAATTTTCTGTACTATTGACAACTTTCAAAGCTATAAGATGAATGTAAAAATTTTACCATGGTCGACCTCCATAAAATAAAAAGCAAAATATCATTTATTGTGGTTCATCATCCTCCAGCGGTCATGTTCATAATTATAACATTAACTGAGGCATCAAAAGCTAAAATCTGTTTTACTATTAATGATACAAATAATTGCTCTTGAAATATTAATTAAACTGGAGCTATGGGTAGCTTGTTTTTCGGCAACACAAAGGGACAGAGTACCCTTGAACTGCAGCGCTGTCACTGGCTTGGCTTCCGCATGATGGCAGTGTTGCTCCTCTGAAAAAAATAGCGCTTCGAAAGAAGTTTATGCACTGTAGCCTCCTTATGTTGATTACTCATTAAAAAAAATATACGGTCTCTACAATTTCACGTCGGTTCATTCTGCACCAGAATTCAGTCAAAATATGGGCAGAAGAAATGCTAAAAGTCTAATTGACCTGTCTTCTCCGATTAATATGCTTGGTTAACCCTCAAACAAATACAATATTGCCCTGTACATCCTCTGGTGTTCACTACGTCGGTATTGAAGTTTTATGGCACCAGCACAGTGTTTATTACTATTTAAAATTCCACCAGAACCATCTTAGAGAGTTCGCATCGGCAATAATAATAATAATAATAATAATAATAATAATAATAATAATAATAATAATGCTGGGGTAGCCTGCTCCGTGGACGCGATGACCGTCCACCGCAGGATACGTACATGCAAAACAGTCGCACATTAGCGGAAAAGACGCCATCAGAAATAGCTGCATGTCTTTGTACGGGGCAGTACAGAGTGAGAGCATGCAAACTGCTCTTATACTGTTCGAGCCCCCGACCTTGGAATCGGATGTGCTTAACGGTAACATATGGGTCCCGCCTGACTGCGGCTCTTACAGCGTCCCTGTCGCCGCGCCTCAAAGAGCATCAGCTCTAACCTGTGCGGCTTGAGTAAAGGGGCTTCTTCCCAAGCACGTCATTTTATACGACTTTTAAAAAATCCTGCACTTTGAAATGAGCTCGTATTACTTGGCGTGCTTGACGTATTTTAAGACTTTGCATGATCGAAGTATCTAAGGGTAGATTGTGTGTTTTGATTTCCTGCTGGTAAAGTGCAAAAATGTTAAAAATAACACGTGATGCAATATTAATGTCATGTATTTATAGGAAATCCACTCGAGATGATCTATTAAAATAGGTGAGTGCTGCGACTTTTTGACACTGAATTATAAACAAGAAATTAAAAATTCAGTCTAAGCAAAACGTCAACACCTCTGAATAAGAAGAGAATAAAAGAGATTAAGCAAAATAAGAGACTTTCACTGTTTGTCCCAGAATTGCAAACTATAAAGAGTACGCTCATCTGATGTTGAATAATTGTGTTGTGCTTTCTTTATTTCTTTCAGTGCGTATGAAAAGTGTCATTCATCTGCTTCTTGACATCACACGTCTGGAAGTTTCAAACCCTCAGGCATATCATATTGGGCCCCCTGGTCCAAATCAATCTAGTTATAGTCCAAATTCTTTAGGGACCCTTGAAATTGTCCTAACCCCGTGACGCCCCCACGGCGCCCCTACCCTCAGGTACATATTTCTGATAGTTAGGTGAAGAGTTTTCTGCACCATTTATTTCAGGCAACTTTTTGGTCCTGCTGTGCTTTTTTTGTTTTGAAAGGTCAAACTATGGTTTGTATTTCCGCTAACTATCCACCCCCCCCCCCCCAAAAACTTCTAGATTTTTTTAATACTACAATTCCAAATGTCAACAGCCTAGCAAAAGACCCAGAGTGACATTTCCATGTGTCATTTGTATTAGTCCTGTTTTTGAATATAATGTATAATGTAATAATAGGTAACAAAAGGGCACTAGGGTTGCTCAGCCTGTCATTTCTGGGGTTGTGAGTTTAAAATCACCCCCATCTCTGAGTCCACATGTTCCCTCGCCGTCTGTGTTTGCACAGTGTCCTCGACTGTTCAAAGGGCACTGGGACCAGGCCAACCAGTGACACCAAACAGTGAATAAATTTCAATATGCGTACTTGACTATACTTGTGTTCTTGTGTACCTGTTTTAAGTCATCTTCCATTGCCGAAGATCAGTTCCAATACTAAGAATACAAGTATAGAGGTGAAAATCCCTAGATGTCAGTCTTGCTCCGCCCCAAATGTCAAGGATACACCTGTTGCATCCTCGCCAAACGAGACCAATCCCATGATTCATTGCACCCCAATCTCGTTCTTGGAAGGCAAGGTGGCAAGACGAGTCTTGCCAAGACGATAAGTATGGTCTTTGCGTTTTTGGTATTGAGATTCACCCAGGATCTTGTGCATAAGGCTGTAAGGCAGGGTTCATTCCTGCCCCATGATGGACAACTGTTCTTTCTGTTCTTTCAGCTGTTCAGGGTTACGGTTAGGGGTTGGGGTGCCAAAGACATTAGATTTTCAAGGATCCCTAAGGGATGAGCAGTTATGGAAAATACATGGAGAAAAGGTAGGAGACACATGTAAATAAACTGATAGCAAATACCAAAATAAATAATTTCTGACATAGTGGGGAGGAAAAGACAAAATTTCAATGTAAATCCTTTTAGTTAAGTTGGTACCAGTTTGGGACTAGAGGAGGGGGTTGAACTGATTAATTTTATGGCTGGTATCTTGTAACTAGCAGGTGGTTTAATGACTGAGTCACTGGTTCCGTCACCAGAATGTTATAGGGGAACTTTAGCTCTTGCATTCTGCAAGATGCTTTGCTTGGTTTATCTAGGAAATTCTATTCTGCGGGGAATTTTTGTAGCATTTACAAGCTATGCTTTGTTAGATCAGGAAAATAGGAAAATAGTGAATTCCCACCAATCAACACATATGCACTGGTGATCGTGAGTATTTGTGGTAGAGCAGATAGCCTTGCAAATGGAGAGATGGATAGTGGACAGTGCAGGACTTTAGTACTGAGGATTTTAATCAACATTTGGACAGGAATGCAGGAAGATATCAAGTAGTGACATGTTGAAGAATCAATTACCTTTCTTCTTTCACTGTATTATTTATTAACATAGATTAATGTTTTAAGATAGACTTTTATCACGTCCCTGTTTAGAGGAATGTTAAATCTGAGGAAAGTCAGGTTTCTATTCACATTTATTTGCTTTTTCACACACAATCATACTGGCTGTATCAGAGTGAGACTTGTTTGGGAGTTTTAGGCGAAAGAGTGATATGTGGTCATTTAAGTCTTGGTTTGTAGTTGGGCTGTGGTTACCGCGTGTTGTTTCTGGGGGTGCATTTAAAGTAACTTTGGGGTACCTAACTCCCCTATCAGATGTTTGGGACTTTTGCCATCTCCCAAGGTTTCTTCTTTTTAGGAAGTTCTTCCTTGCCACTGTCGCCTCTGGCTTGCTCACTGGGGGCTTTGGGTGGGGATAATGTAAAGCACTTTGAGACAATGTTGTGCTCAATGTTGTAATGTTGTGAAAATGCGTTATACAAATAAAATTGAATTGAACTGAATGTTTCAAAAACTAAATAAGTAACTGGGGAGTACAGTCATAAGATCGTATCTAGCTGGCTCTTTAGCAGAACATGCTGCTTCAGCATCTAAATAAGAAATGTGTTTATTCAGTGGGTCTCTGTGTGCCCATGATCAGAAGATCACCGGTTTGAGCCCTGGCCTCAGAACAGTCACATTTCCATGGGCCCTAGAGCAGGACCCTTAACTCCTAGCTCCAGGGGTGCCACACATTGGCTGACCCTGCGCTGTGACCCCCCCCTCCCCCGCCAAGCTATGGAGAGCAAGATGAGGTCGGTGAAAAGAAGCATTCAAATGTATCTGTACTTGTATTTGTGCAAATGGCAAATAGAGCATTTATCATTATCATTTAATATTTAGTGTAGAGACGCCACACAGCCCTGAAGTACCTGCTCAGGCCGAGGTGTCTGTCTGCCCAGGACGGGTGTGCAATCCCACCTCCATGGATGCAGGACTCCCCAGCTGGACCGCCCCACCCTCGCTGGCTGTCCTAACAGCAGGCTGAAGAGCCTCTTTACCAACCTGTTCACTCCAGCTTCTGTTTCTAAAATGTCTCCATCCCTTTCTGGGGGGGGGAGGGGGGCAGCCTGTTAGCCTTTGAACGGAGACTTGTGTGGGATTTTTTTATCTTTCCATTCTCATCTTCTGTCTCACCCCCCCCCCCCCCATATTTTTATTAGGGTATGACATTAACTGTCAATCTATAATTTAAGTCCTTTTAAATCTTCAATGGGCACTTTGGGCTGTCTGGCTTAAGAACTGTGCTACGTAAACATGAACCATTGAATTTTCTAGTGATAATCTCAGTGGTTTTCACAGGAGTTGTTTAAAACAGCACGAGGGAGAAGCTGATTTCTGCACGATAATGTGGCTGGTGCTTCAGGACAAGTGACAGACACCTGGCGAATGTGGTACGGTGCACGTCGAGATGGACGGCGCCCTGCTAGGCGTGGAGAACTGGTGGGCCAGCGGGTGAGGGAATGTCGTGATCTGTTTGGGACATAGACCTGACCAATGCCAGAGGGGGCGCTGTGGGCTCTAAGCATGGCCATTAATCCTGGGGGGAGGACTGCACTGGAAAACTGTGCTGTTGTTTTGGGGAACATTCTAGATATTAAGAAATCCTGCACAGGATTTTTTCTGGCGTTTTATTAATCTGAGCTGTTATCTCGGTATATTCCTGCTGTTTTAATTCAGCCATACATTTATGCCGTACAGCTGGGGTATGTTTACTTCAGTGTTTAGTGGGTGTCTATTTACACTACTGGAGGGCGTATGCGGCTGGTCCCAAATACCCTCACCTACGTGAAACTGGAATGCATGATTTAACAATGAAATTTCAAGTGTGTGTAATGCTGTTTTTTCACAACCCAGTCACACAGTAATGATTAAATAGTATTTCTCACTCTGACATCTCCACTTCAGAGGACAAATACAATAGGAGCCATAGCTTTTTAAGTATTTTGCCTTATTTTGTAGTTTCTCCATATTTTCAGAGGTCCATTTCCTGTCTAACTGTGCAGCATACATCATTTCTAAGACAGATGCCATGTTTGATTATCTGTACATTATGGACTCCGTGATTATGTCCTTCAAGGACACCATGTGACAAGCAGATGGGAAGAGATCGGAGAAAGGCTATATGGAGAGAGCAAAGACGTCTGTTCTTTACCAATATTTATTTTTCTGCACTGTGTTTGGGGAGCGGGGGTGTATCTCATGATGCTCTTCTTCTTCAAACAACAGAACAGGTTGCACCTGAATCTCTCCTCATGGAAAGTCACGGAAGATTGGCGAGGTCGTTTTCAGGAGGCTTGTCGGGATGGTGTTGGCGCGCTTTTCTCCGTCCCGGAACTGCAAGAAGCGATTCTGGGTGATGGACGATAAGGAGTCAGTCCATATTTCATCCACACGCTTCAGTCTCTCTGTTTATGAGCCTTTAGATTGATCTGTGTATCCATCCACTGCTTTATTGATGGGTTGCATATTTACTGAATGTCGTGCTTGTCAGGTATACCCTTCAGACGGAGGAAGTCATGGATGACAAAGAATCGGTGCCGCCATCCCACCTAGAAAAACTCCTGTCTGTAATTTCCACCAAATAACTGCTTATTCGGATTTCTAAATTGTGGCGATACTTCATCCATGCACACAACTTGTAGGAGGCTGATTCAGATCAAAACTTTTCTCTTTATGACATGCTTTCTGAGCAGGGTTTGAATTTTTGCCTCAATAATGGAGGTTTCTTGTAATATTTAGGATACACGGAATTTTAATACTAACTTTGCCATATCCCATGTTGAAGTCACGGCTTGTCTGACTATTAAATATGTGATTTTTTTTTTGCATAAATTTGTGAGAAAGGGTATATGTAAAACAGGCTCCCGGACATGTATTCCCAGTTGCTACTTTTCGGTGTCACTCTCGCAGTCCCTTCATCCTCTCTGAGTGTGTGCGGTGGTGTAAACAGCATCATTACCACACAGGAAAAGATGTCAACTTTCTCTCTTGCCGCCAGTTCTGGGCCCGCTACTGCGGTGAAAGATTTGGGCCCTTGAGTCCAGAGTGTGAAGTCTGGCTCATTAGCGGGACGTGGTTTAACACCCTCGAGGATCTACCCCTGCAATCTGTGTGCCTAGTAGAAAATTGAGTGAGAAAGGATCCAGTGTGCTGGAAACGGGAAGCAGATAGACTGACTCTCAATCCCTAACCCCACCCCCATCCTGGCCCCCAAGTATGCATTCTAGTGCTGCTCCACCACCTACACAGCTGATTTTACCTGTTGAGTACTTATCAGTCATAAAGCCCTTGATTACCTGGCTCAGGTATTCAGGAAATGGAGGGAAACAAAGTGTAAACATCACTATAACACAGAGATTCTGCTGTTTAAACTGGTTAATATGTAAAGCTGTTTCCCTGGATAAGAGTTTCCTCTGAGAAAATAAAAAATGCAATAATATAAGAATAACATGTTACTCTTCATTGTTTCTTTTGTAAACAAATAATGGGATACATTTTCCTCTATAACTCATGCTTGGTAAAGAACAGGGAAAAAAGATGGGTTCACTCAACCAGTGAATAAAATATGGCTTCAGGAAGGTAATTTAGGACACTGATAGAGGCAGCATTTTTGTGTTTTATGTATTCTGTGTCCCGTGTTCGCCAGCCGTGGTAGCTATGCTTGTGATTTTGTCCTCAAAATTATAATTTAACGTTACACTTGTGCTGCTGCCGCAGAGCAATTACTGTGGGGATCAGGAGCCGCTGATTGACATGAGTGGAAATGGAGACGAGTCTTCGGCCTGGGTTACATGACCACTTGTTTCTATGGCGAGAGCTCAGTTATTACTTGTGGGAAAAGAAATATTGATAACAAGCATGGTGATTCATTTTTGAACAGATTGATATTTAAGTCTCCATTTTGGCATCTACGGGAAAAAATATAGAGCAGCTTGAATCCAAACTGTCGCCGTTGACCGTTTGTAATCAGGAGCTACTGTACAGGAAAACAAATTAGCAGCTGCCAAAGCAAGGAGGGTCTAATCAGCCTGGGTGTTTTAGCCATTTACAGGGGAAGTGGTTTCGCTCGTCTGTCAGGTGTCTGCGTGTCACCTTGTCTCCATGTGTATGTTTGGCTCATCATTGGTGATTCGGATGGTGCTCTTGTTAGCGGTGGTGTTTGTCATAGAGGTTTTTGTGGTAAGAGTAGGTTGGTTGATTTAGGGTGTTCTGCATCTGCGATGCCCATCCTAGGCAGAGAGGCACCTTGGCGTGAGCAGATATCAGCAGTGGTGTTTATCGCCACTCAAACCACGCATTTCTGTGGGGCCCCCTGTTAGACACAATTAAATTAGTCACTATTAAACAGCCACATTCCTTATTTTGGACATGCCGAAGCAACATGTTCTGCTAACCAGCTAGCTAGCTACGTTCGTCTGATTCTACCTGCTAGCTATTCGTTTAGTTTTTGAAATTTGTTTGGGCAGGAGGGGTAGGGGGCCCCAAAGTGGATTTTTGAGTGGTGCCCCAAAAATAACAAACTTGTCCCTGGCTGTTGTAGTCAGCTAGAGGGTGAGTTACGATTCATTGAATGGTTTTTGCTTGACCTCCTTGGTCTGACTTGTTTTAGGAAAGTTAGCCACAATGCCTGATGCACTACATAGATCAAGAAAGTTCTCCGATCAAGAAGCTCCTTCCTCAGGAGTAAAAGTTATTAAAAGAGAAAGAGGAGGCAGACATGAGATGGTGAAGATGCAGTTCAGTCCCTCTGAAAACAGCGAGCATAAATCATGGGGAAGCCCCCTTATGGCAGCCGGTGTGTACAAACTCGCTGAATTTGACTGACTGATTAATGATCGGACCCCATCTATCGATCTGTACTATTTGTCGGTAAAAAGCAATATGGAAAATGGACTGCGCTCCTAATAACCTTTTTTTCGAGGTTATGCGTGATCTTTATGGCAGGGGATATAGAATATTGATGGAACTTTCTGGGTCACTGATGGATGGAAACACGTTTCGTGTCTAAGGCTTTAGGATGGTGAGTAAATATTGTTGAAGAGGCTAAAGTCACGTCATAAATGATATCCTTTATATAAAGCCTCACTGCCACAAACAGTAAATGCCCATATGTAGTTTATCCCACTTTATCCACTATAGGACAAGTTATATTTAAATAGCCAGTGAATCTGCTGCCTGATTTGTTGTATGTGGGGGGGGGTGTAGGAAACAATGTGTTTCCTCCATTTCCATGTGGTGTTTTCTGGAATGAACGTTACCATTCTCCCTGTGGATGATTTTCTTCTATTTGCCTCCATGTGTACTCATCCTTCTTCAGCTCGCTCTAAGCTTTTGTTTGAGTGTCTGAGCTGGCTGGCTCTTCACGAAGCCCACGTCTACCCAAAACTGTCACACCAGGAGCATGGATTGATGCCACTTGAGTCCGTCACATTGGAGCCATTTGGACTGAATAGTGGTTATGGACTTATTTTATTGGCGATTTGAGCTGGAATTAAATCATCAAGGCTCACAAGTCAGGAGAAGATTAGATAGATTAAATGGATGGATGGATGGATGATGGCCAGCCACAGGGAGACTCTAGAGCAGGGGTGTCAGACTCCAGTCCTGGAAGGCCGGAGCCCTGCACATTTTTGGGTTTTCCCTCATTTAACACACCTGATTCAACTCTTTGTGCTAATTATCACACGCTCTTGAGCTTAATCATTTGTGTAGGAGCAGGGAAAGAACTAAGCTACACAGGGCTCCTGCCCCCCAGGAATGGAGTTTGACACCACTGCTCTAGAGTCTAATTGCCAAAGATTGGAACACAGAAGGCTCCTATGATTATTGACTTTGGACTTGACCTTGTTTATAAAAATAATTTAATATTGTGTTTTTAGACCCTTGCCCCCAAACCATGTGATCAATCAAACCTTGGCAGAGATATACCACACAGTCTTCTGTCTCACAGCGTCTGCTTACTCCCATTCCGTCCCCATCCCAGCCTTCCTTCTCAGGTCCATGCCCCATGCTCAGCAATCAGCAGCCTCTTCAGGTGTGATCATTCTGAGAGATGTCCTACCTGCTCTTCGCACCAGCTTTCTGCCACGACAGCCCTTGCAAACACCATCCATCTGCTGGGAGGCAAATCAAGGAGCAAAACATCCTTTGTTCGTCCTCTTCAGTACTGGCATCTTACAGTGCCATAATGGAGCTCGATCAGTCAATGGATGGACGGGAAAGGAAACTGTGATAAATGCTGAATTAAACACCTAATTAAATTCTGATTGTGGTATTTATAGGAGACCTTCATGAGGAATCTCTGAAAGGCATGAGGTTAATCCAGACTTCTTCTTTGGGCTGCAATGGATCTGAACTGATGTTTGAGACCAGAGGCAGTGTTCACCACATTTCAAACAACAGTTTGCATAGGGAGCTCGAGGTTTTCGCCCCCTGTTGGCCACAAACAGTCACCACACTAAACATTAAACACGTGTTCCTTATTTAGAAGATGCTAATGCAGCATGTTCTGCTTAACTTGCTAGCTAGGTATGATCTCCTGATTGTACTTGCTAGCTATTTATTTAGTTTTTTCAAACATCTATAGGGAGGGGGGGCAGGAGGGCTGGGGGGATTGAAGTGAGTTTTTGCTTGGGGCCCAAGAAACAAGAAACCTGCCCCTGATTGGGCTCTGGGAATGAGACTGGAGTCCTGGATTAAGAGTCTGCTGAGTCTCTGGCCCCCAGCCGCAATGAGGCCAACACTCTCGACAGCCTGTCGTCACACCCTTCCCAGCCTGTCAGCACCCGCCCCCCCCGGGGGGGGGGGGCGGGGGGGGGGGGGGGGGGGGCGGGGGGGCGGGGGGGGGGGGGGGGGGGGGGGGGGGGGG
>JAODLD010000001.1:48068588-48082031 GCA_026781065.1 Mormyrops boulengeri
CCCGGAGTCCTGCATGAAGACTCGGCAGAGTCCCCGGCCCCCCCCCCCAAGGACGCCAACCCCCCCGCCAGCCCGCCGTCCCACCCCTCCCCGCCGCCCAGCACCCCCCCCCCGAGAAAGGTTGCAGTGCGGGAGGCGGCGGCCTTCTGCGATATCTTGGGATGGGTTCGCTTGTGCCGTTTCTCACATGCGCTGCTGTGCACGGCTGCACCGGTCGCAGGGGGCGGTCCAAATGCACCAGTGCTGCTGTCTGCTTTATTTTAAGTGTTATAATATTTTTATACTGTTTGTACCCAAAGCTGTTTGCATCCTACATCTGGTTGTCTCGCCTCTATTCAAACACTTACATGCTTATTTATAAATTGCACATTTCCGTTTCTACCTCTGTTTGATTTTTATTCTATTTATTTATTTTCATGCTTTTGTCATGATTGTATATTTAATTTTATACTTCATACCACCACCTGCACCACTTTTTGCATTTGCTGAATAAAAGGAGTCTGATTCTTTGTTATCGGGGGGGGGGGGGTGGTCTGTTTTTCTTTGTGGTTTTACAAAAGGTGTTGATTTGATCTTCTGCTTCCTCTTGCCTCCTTGTGTCCTGTCTCACCCCGCCCCATCCTGGAGAAGCTGTTTACCACACCAAGGGCCAGTCCACACTCAGCGCTTGCAATGTGCATGGCTACGCACGCTGTTGCTATGCAAGCGATGTTGCTGTACATCCTTGCGTGTGTAGTTTACGTCAGTCTGGAGGATTAAGAGTCATGTCCCCCAGGAGGAAGTGTGAGGGATCATCGTGGTCAGCAAAGACACAATTCGCTCTCTGCTTTTCCTTCAACTGTTATCGCGCCACGTGACAAAATTTGACAATATAGCCCCAAGATTTTTGGTGGTATTGTATCTCAAGTATGCATAGTGTTAATTCTTCAGGAGCTGCACAAAAGACATGTGGAATGACCGCAGAATACACGTGGCAGCCATGATGCATAAGTGAAAGCGTTGTGAGCAGCGAGTATAAATGGACCATTAGTCTGCATCTTGTTTGTAGCTACTAGTGCACGGAGTGCACTCAGCCTCGGATCTGGTCCCATTCGGAAGGAGAAGGGAGCTGGTTCACTCCCAGAAAGCTTTCTCTCTTGCCGCCAGAAGAGAGCCAATCTGTCCTCTGATTCATCTTTCTTGCCTTTGTGCTGGGCCCGGCTTTTCAGCCTGTATGCTAAATTGTGATTGAATGAATGTTTATGATCAGCCAATGCGGGACCTGGAAGCGTGAGGTGCATTGTGGGTACGCCATTGTTCACTCTGACTGTCTCATCCCTCTATCAAGCTCTTCACCTGCAGTAGAAGGCTATTAGCCCATGATCCTTAATGCTGGGTCCTGTCAGCACAGTTGACTGCCTCTCAATTCAACCCAAATGTCATTTTCTCCGCTACATTTCCCATCCTAATGCACGGCACCGTGCCAATTTAGACATCAACCTCTGACATTCAACAAATTTTCCGCAACCTTGCCTCCCCTTCGCCGACCCACCCTCCAATTAACCACATGTAACGGGGAATTGATCACACCGGAGTGGGAGCCGTCCAATCCAGTCCCGTTCCTATTTTGGATGAGTAATTCCAGTTGAGGTGTTCCTTTTAATGATGCAGAGGAAGAATTGGGGTGAACCAGAGGCTGGGGGGTGTCTAGAGCTACCAAAATGACCCAGCTCAGAGAACACTATGCTTCCTTGTGGGTTGGGATAATGGCAGTGGGGGATGGGGGGGTGGAGCATCACTGTCCATCATGAAA
Organism: Mormyrops boulengeri; assembly: GCA_026781065.1. Lineage (NCBI taxonomy): Eukaryota > Metazoa > Chordata > Actinopteri > Osteoglossiformes > Mormyridae > Mormyrops > Mormyrops boulengeri. The sequence goes on from JAODLD010000001.1 coordinate 48,070,381, forward strand.
CGTCTTGCAGACCTTTCTGGATGAGGCCCATGTGGCACTCTAAGCAAAATTAACCGGCCAATTTATTATGGATGTCAGTGGTTTGCTAAGCTGACACCCCCTCATAAGATGGTGCCCTAGGCATATGCCTAAGTCACCTGTAGGATCCCCAGGCCCTGTTTCAGTGTCTGACGGTGTGTCTGATATAAGTGCATCATAGTTTAATTTGTTTACTTATTAATTTGTTTGTTCCTCTAACTGCTGGCTCTTCAGATCTACCTGGTCCGTGGTCCTTATCCATCTCCATGACAGACCAACTTTCACTGCTAACCCCTTGGCAACAGCTCAGTAGATAGATCAACATCAACTGACTGCCCCGCCCCCCCCCGCCATTTTTTTGATGGAATTCATCTCTCTGAAAGCAGGTGCCTTTAAGTCGCTTTGAAGTAAACCCTGTAGGAACTTTTGACTAAGCCTTCGTCAGCTAATGTAAGATTATCTGGCAATTGTCCTTCCTGGATTTGCCGGGCACATCGCTGATCAAACTGGCTGTCTTAAGTCCCTGGGCGTGCTGCCTTTTTGTCGCATTTGTTGTCTCGCTGTTCCCTTATCTTGATCTGCCCTTATCATCTTGCACCAACTTTCCCTAGATGCTTGTCCTTATCGCTCCATCGTCGTTTGAATCGTGTTTTGCTTTTATGACTCGTTCTTGTAGATCAGGAACAAGCGGCTTTGTTAGATGAAAGTAAATCAACAAAAAAGCATTTTTGCACTCATTAAATGGGTCTACATGCATTTATCCTTACACATGAGTATAGTACAAGTAGAAAGTGACACATCCAGGTACCGGCGAGTCAGAGGCAGCTGACCTTTGACCCTAGCCCTCATGTTCCTGTCAAAACCAGTCCAGTGGGATCTCTCAGAATCAAAACTAGCTGCCAGTGAAACCACATTTATGACCCCCGGTCTATAGGTGCCACATCAGCTAGCCCACTCCTGACGGACGCTGAGTGAACCTGGAGCACTATAGCCTGATTCACAGGTATGCGCAAAAATGTCCACAGGAAACTGACACAGGCATGTGAAAAGCAGGGGGGCAGTGTGTGGCTCAGCAGGTTAGGGCGCTGTGCCTGTGATCAGAAGGTCACCAATTACAATCCCAGGGTCGGTAGAGTAATTTCACCATTAGGCCCTTCAGCAAGGCCCTTGATCCCCAATAGCTCCAGAGTCAGGCTGACCCTAGTAACTCAACTGTATGTCAAGCCTGAGATGCTTTCATTTCCTCAGCGTCTGATGTCACTCCTGTAATCGTCAAAAGGCCTCATCACCCTCCCATCGTGACCCCTACCTGCTTGCAGTTCCCAGTCTTCCCCTGATGCACAACCCCCTCGCAAATGATCTTCCCTGCTGGCCAATGGAGAGAGTGGCTGTCACAAACAGGCTCCACCTGTCCAATCAGCGGGCTCCTGCCAGGATGCCCCATGGTGAAGGGACATCACAGTCCACGTTATTTTCACGGGCAATTCATCATCTGAGAGAGAACAAAACAAAAAAAAAACGAGGTCGCATCATCCTCCAAGCCACAGTGGATGAGTTGTTTAAAGAGTGCTATTATATGATGATAGAAGATGAGTTTTACTGCTGAGAGCACGTTTGAAATCTATTGGAAGGTCACAACTCGTGAGCTGTGCATTCGCGTGAGTCACCGCGCATTCATGCAATGGCTTCCAATAGACTGTACATTCATGCAGCTGGGAAGCGTTACTCGTTTAGTCTCTTTGCCTTAGGGCCCCCCCGGGGACTTGAACCAACCACCATCTGATGCCTTGACTACTTGTCAGCCTCTTACTGTTATACAGTATTCTGCAGACGCTTCATCTTTCTGGGTTTCTGGCTGTGCCTAACTTAGTGTGAATGTTGACACGGCTGTCAGTGATTAATGTGCATGCAAGGAATTATTCCGTGTGGAGGTTCTGGAGGTAGGGCACTGATCCTTGCTGAAAGTGTAAGGATATGTGTTGCATGGCCTGGACATCTGAGTGTTATGTGACTGGGGTCGCAGATTTGAATGACCGCTGGACCCCTGGGCACAACCCTTAACCTCGAATAACCCCAGAGATAAATAATTACTATAACAGAACATCCAGCAGGGGAAACTGAATTTCTCATTGTGGTCGCACCGAAAATACAAAGGATTAACATTCCTGTTAATACAATTAGCCAGTTCTTTCCTGAATATGTGATAATTCATTTTGAATGCTTCTGAATTCATTCTCTAGTATTTCGCATCACGTATGATATTCACAGGAAAATCAGGATTCGAGGAAAGAAACATCTCCCACTGTCAGCCTGTCCCATTTTAGAAGCGTATTAAAAGATAACGTTGCTTCCAGAAAGGTCCGATACCCCGGACACTCATGCCTGAACGTCCGACCCTAGATGATGGAAAAATGAGCTGTGACTGTTCTAAGCTGCTTAAATAATAATAAAAAAGACTTTTCGGAAGAATTGCTTCTAATATAGCTTCCCAGACTGTTCTGGACAGGAAATGACCTTGTTGGTTATTTCCAGTGCTTGAAGAGGGGTAAAACAGGTACTGGTACTCCCCTTGTTATTCAGTACCAGGTGCTAGTTCTCCCCTTGTCATTCAGTAGCGGGTGCCGGTACTCCCCTTGTCATTCAGTACCAGGTGCTAATTCTCCCCTTGCTATTCAGTACCAGTCTCCCCTTGTAATTTAGTGTCAGGTGCCAGTACTCCCCTTGCTATTCAGCACCAGGTGCTAGTTCTCACCTTGTCATTCAGCACCAGGTGCCGGTACTCCCCTTCTTATTCAGTACCAGGTGCTAGTTATCCCCTTGTTATTCAGTAGCAGGTGCTAGTTCTCCCCTTGTCATTCAGCACCAGGTGCCAGTACTCCCCTTGTAATTCAGCACCAGGTGCCAGTACTCCCCTTGCTATTCTGTACCAGGTGGAAGTTCTCCCCTTGTTATTCAGTAGCAGGTGCCGGGACTCTCCTTGTTATTCAGTACCAGGGGCCAGTACTCCCCTTGTTAATCTGCACCAGGTGTCGGTACTCCCCTTGATATTCAGTACAATGTGCCAGTACTCCCCTTGTTATTCAGTACCAGGTGTCGGTACTCCCTTTGTTATTAAATACCAGGTGCCGGTACTCTCCTGGTTATTTAGTGCCAGGTACCGGTACTCCTGTTGTTATTTAGTATCATGTGCTGGTACTCTCCTGGTTATTCAATACCAGGTGCTGGTACTCCTCTCATGGTTATTCAGTACCAGCAGATATCGAGAGGTGCCAGTACTCCTACTGTACAAGAAAAGCAATGAGGTGCTGGTACTGTGTACTGGTGAGTACCAGCCCACTTCAAACACTGGTTATTCCCATGATCCTGACCGAGGATCTGAGCCCTGCTTCCTTGGACCATGAAGACCCCAACCTTCTCGCCAGGAATATGTGAATTTCAGGTGAAGTTTATTCTCTAGCCCCTTTCAGATCTGCACTGCCACCTGGAACTTTTTGAGACATGACCCAGAGAATTCACTGTGAGTGAGAGGTTGTGTGGATGATGTCACCATTATGCCACTACTACAAAAACTAAAGAATCAAAACATCCAAGGGCAAAGAAGTAGGGCCATTGACACGAAGAAGACCTCAATGAACATGTCTAACTGGAGACACACCAAGATGCGGGAACTTCTGTTAGCAGTGCTGTAAACAAGATACTGTGATTTCTGTGACATACCTTTTGCATTATATCGTGCCATCTGCATGCTCAATCCAAGCGCCACCCCATGGCAAACCCAACCAGAGTGTTTCTCGTAGGTGTCAATGCATCTGACACGGAAAATCTCTGGTTATACGCAGCATGTGCGAAAGGGCAACTTCGGAATATGTCTGGACCTGATTCTACAGACGATGTCTGAAGTTCATGTGTGAAAATGGCTTCTGAGAGTGCTTTGGGTGCGAAATATGCACGCATATCACTTCCCTACCGTAAATGGCAAGAGACCAGAACCCACACTCTGCAGTGGCATCAAACTTAATCCTATTATAAAGTTGCCTAATCCTGCAAAAATGGCCAAATCATAGGAAAATGGCTTAATCCCTTTTGTAAAATAGTCAAGTCCTATAATAAATTTACTCCTTTAGTAAAAGCTGAGTAATTCAAAACTGGAATTATACCACCTCTGTCCTTTTATATTTATTTAGCAGATACTTTTATCTAAAGCAACTCATTTTTTTAAGAAAGCAGGGTCAGCCAGTCCCGGGGGCAACTGGGATTAAGGGCGTGGCTCAAGGGCCCAATGACAAAATCACTCCTCTGACCCTGAAATTTGAACCAGTGACCTTCTGATCACATGCACAAACCCACTGAGCCATAAACCATCCCCCTGCAAACTATCCTTCCAGTGCTGTTCTCTGTCCCAGCATTGTTATCGCTATCGCCATGACGATGAGCATCTGCATGTGGGTGTGTGTGTGGGTACACCAACCCACGTTACACCTGTGAGCACGAGCGAGAGAATAATCCATAACACACTGCCTCAGGCCTCATCTGTTTATCTGCTTGTGAACGGAGCAATAAAGACAGCCTGTTCTGCATTTTACACTCGGTGTGGCTCTGCTCCCGGCGTGTTTAACCACAATGGACTGATCGTTCGCAGGCCGCTTTTCATCTGTCACTCCTTTTTCATCTTTCCATCTTAATCTGGGCCGAGCCGGGCGCTTTCAGAAAGAGATTCGGGGAAATTCCCTCACTCGCTTTGATCACTGACACTAAGCTGCTCAGGTCGCTTACTACTGCTCAAATAAACACACCCAAGAAACACAGCACTGCTGCCAAGATCTGGATGCAGGTACCATGCCTCATTGTTTATTGATTAGCTGTACCAACTTATTACAGGACCACCGATATTTACTAGGGATGTCCTAAACCACTTTTTTTGATATCCTGATGTGATCCATTCAATATTTGTATCTGCCAATTTTGAGTCCCAATCCGATCTTTTAATAAATATTTATATATATGGTAACACTTCATTTGATGGGGCACGAATACTTAACTCAGTTACTACTGAAGCACAGATTATGAACAAATCATGAACAAATACAGTTGCTATTTGAGATAATATATGTGATTCATGAGATCAGTACTTAACTTGTGTTATTCATTACTTGTTCCTTCAGTGGTTCACAAAGTTTACAGAATTAACAGATATAGTGACAAATACAGTAACTGCTTGGGCTACAACATGCATCATGCATGCATTCATTAATGATGAATTAACATGAGATCACTATGTAACTAAGGCTTAGTTTGTGGTTAACTAATACATACTGTAAGTAATAGTATAATGCTATATTATTCGTGCCCCACCAAGTAAAATGTTACCAAATATGCTTACAAATACAGTAGGCATCAATGCATTCTTTGAGTAAGCCTCATGATTTCTCAGTATCGTTCCTTATGATTTTACTGCAAGTGCCTAATTAGAGTCGTTGTATTAAATGACACTCTTTTGCTACAAACTTTGCAGGTAGCCTGATCTCGCAGCGCCAGCACGCAGGAAGAGAGGGAGGCGGAGAAACAGACGGGAGGACGCGCTGGATGCGCTCTTCCTACGGGCCGTCTCAGTCTCCACTCCCTGCCCTGCTGCTTGTTGGGAGGAGCCCCTCCCGACCCTCAATCCGGCGATGTTTGCCCCGGACATCATTGCTGCCACCTCGCCTGAGGGGACACCGAAACTCGTCCACCTGGCGCTCTGCTGCCGAGATCGGCAGCTTGCCTGTTTTTTGAGACGCGCCTGGCCCTTAAAGGGGCCAGGTCCATTAGGGATGCCATTCCGCAGGTCCCTAAGTTCCTTAAATGGGCGGCGCCCGCTGACAAGGCGCAAACCCCAGCCGCACCCGCTGTGGTTCCTGTGCTGGCAGTGGAAGATGAACTGGAGAGGATGGTGGAGAGCTTGCGGAAGCTGCGCCATTTTAGGACAGGGCAAGCTTCCCCCGAGACGCATGCTCCGCCCCCCATGGATCCTGCAGTGCCCCCCGTTGTTCCAGTACCCGCGGCACCCCCGTGGTTCCAGTGCCTGCGGCGCCCCCTATGGTTCCAGTGCCCGCAGCGCCCAAGATCCTTGCGCCTCCCGTGGTTCCCGCACAGTCCCCTGAGGTTCCCGTACCTCCTGTTTCGTCCCCCGAAGTTGCAGTGTTTCCTGCTTCGTCCCCTTTGGTTCCAGACCCTCCACCTCTAGCTCCCCCAGATCCTGACCCAGCTCCTGTGGCCCCAGACCCTGTCCCTGAGGAGGTCCTCGACTGCCAAACCACCGCTCCTCCCTCCATACTGGAGTTGGAGCAGGAGCTCGAGTGGGACCCCTCTGGGATTTTCCTGACCTCCCCAGTGACTCCTCCACCCCCGATCCAGCGTGACAGATCCCGGCTGGGTCCCCGCATCTCCGTGTCCCGAAGAGGGAGAGGACATCGGTGCAGGGGTTGCCCCCTGGCTCACCTTGGGTCCCCCTGGCTTCGGCTCGGCGGTCGCCTCCGGTCCAACGCTACGTCGGTTGACTGCGGGTCCCCCAGCTCCGACTCGTCGCTCGCCTGCGCCTTGGCCGGCTGTGGCTGTGCCTTCGCCTGCTGCGGCTGCTGTTCCCTCCTCCCCTCCGCCTGTGTCCCTCCGCCTTCCTCCTCACCACCTTCGGCATTCGCTCCTGCTCCCTCCTCGCGCTCACCGAGAGTTCCCTTGGCTCCGACCTCACGATCGCCTGCTGTCCCTGCGGCTCCCCGTTTCCCCCCGCCCTTTGCCTCCTTGCCCCCCTGTGTTTGCTCCCCGTCCCTCTGTGCCTTTGTTCCCTTCCGGTTCCTTCGTGCATCCTGTGGGTGTGCCCCCTGGTATTGTCCTGTCGTTGTCCCCTTCCTTGGGTTCTGTGTTCTCTTTTTTGGTACCCCTGTGTTTGTCTGTCTTCCCCGCGGTTTGTCGTTTGTTGTCTGAGTTGGTTTCCTTGTGTTTGTTCTGTGTGTCCGTGCTGTTCCCCGTGGCCTGTTGATGCTTTTAGCTTTTGTTTCCCCAATTTGGTTGTGTCTTTGGTCTCGTCTCCTCGTTCCCCTTAGGTGCACCTGGAGTGGGCGCTTTTGGGGGGGGGATTCTGTTCTGCCCCTCCCACGGACCACGCCCCCTCGTTAACCTCGTGAGGATTCCCCGTGTTTACCAGCTGTTTCTTGTTGCTGTTAGTAGTTCTATGTATTTAAGTCTGCGTTAGGTATGTTTTCCTGAGTCCGGTCATTAACGTCATTATGCTGTTCTGCCTGTTCTCCGTTGTCTATTAAACCCTGTTTGTTTGCATTCACGGCTCCCTTCGCCTGCTTCCTGGTTTGAGTCGTGACAGAATGGTGGATAGATTTTTACCACTGGCTTCTAAAATGATACATATATTTACAATAATTTAGCAGATACTTTTATCCAAAATGACATACGATTCAGAAAACAGGGTCAGACAGGAGCAACTGGTGGTTAAGGGCCTTGCTCAAGGGCCCAAATGTGACATCACTGTACTGAATGTGGGATCTGAACTGGCAATCTTCTGATCACAGCCAGAGAATCCTATCCCACTCAGCCACATACTGGCCCTGTAGAAAAAAAATAAAAGAAGGAAAAAGAAAAGAAAAAGAAAGGAAACTATTTGTATACAAAATTGAATGACCATTGTAAATGGCCACTAGATAATTTACATTGTGAGATCCAGTTAAATTTAAATACTTTAATCAGCTTAAGATCACACCATTCAGGCTGGGCCGAGGAGATCAGAAATCAGAAGCTCCTATGGGTTTCAGGTGACTCACACAGTCCAGTCACATACTCCTAAGGGGCCTGCCGAAGACATGACAGGTGGGTGTAAAACCTGCGGGGGTGTGGGGGGTAAAATGGGCTGGCTGAATGAAGGTCACCTCCATCTCACGGTTGGTAACTCAGACGGGAACCTGCCTGCCGCCAGGTCCTGCCTGCGGGTGCCCATGTGGATGCCTGTGGGTCCGCATGCGAATAGATACGTGTCTGTGTGGGCCACTAGCAGCGTGCTAATACAGCGGTGACCTTTTATCTGTGGGACATTAAGATGTATAACAATCAGTTCAAATGGCTGCCTGACCCAGTGTTCCCATGGTCTGGACCCTCACTTGAAATTATTTCCTGTGTCCCTGTATTGCATGATTCATGTAAGAGATGTTTTTAAAGCTCCATCATGTTATTCATCTCCATCTCCATCTTTGTTTTTATCCAAGACCACAAACCCTGCTACAGAGTCACATTTTGCCCAGTTACCAGAACTGGAGAGAGAATGACTGGAGAGAGGCAGTTCAGGGTAAATCATCTTCCAGTGGGTTTGTGTTTCCTGGAGCTCAAACCAGAAACCTTCAGTATGGATCCCATGTCGCTTTCCGGGCTATCAGAAAGTTCACTCAGGTGCTTTGAAAGGAGGGTGTTATCTATTAACAAACGGAAGGAGAGACTAGCCACATAGCACCTCCAAACTAAGCAGGGATTATTAACAAGAAAAAAAGAAAATATGAACACAAATGGTGAACCAGAAAAATAAAGGAACGATGCAGGGTCAAAGCAAAATCTGAAAAACTTAAATTAAAACAGGGAGCAAGACCAGGAACACCACAATACTTAACAGGGAATAAACTATAAAACATAACAGGGAAAACAACACAGGGAACAACCATACAGGGAGAACAGATACAATGAAACAACAGGGAACAGAAACAAAAGCAGGCACTTAAATATTCAACTGCACATGACGCCGGACAGTTGAAACCCATAACACAATTAACCTATCACAAGGACACAGGGCAACAAGGAACAGGAGGGGTGGAATACAATTGCAAAGCACTAGAAACTAGGGAACAAACACTGAGAGCTGACTATACTAGGAAAAGCTAGGAACAAAAGAACAAGTAGCACAAAACAAAACAGTACACAAGCAGACTAAATCAAAACAGAGACACAAAGAAGAAACATAACAGACACTAAGGAAAAACATAAAGCAAGGATAAGACAAACCCCAATAAATTAAACAAAAGGTGAGGCAAGTCTCAAGCCAGCAGAGATCCCATGACTAGAGGGGTGTGAGCTTCTGAGTTGCTTACCTCCACCCATTGAGTTATGCAGTGGCCTAGGGAGCAGGGAGACATACTAGGGATTAAGGGCTGGAGGACAAAGGGGACAGGATGGACAGCGACACCTGCTGGCCAAAAAGGAACAAAACACATATATGCTGTAGAATTTATCATGCATTTAAATTGTCTTTGAATACTTTAATAATGGCCAATAATGTATTATATTACCTATAGTGTAAGTTAAACACAAGCTCTACTTATTTCTGACAGAAAAATATTTTGGGCATTGAGAGAGGCTTACATGCCTTTGTGTGCATGTCCCATGCTGATTTGAACGGGTCCTTTTCCCCAAATTGGGGGCCTGAAGATCATCTTGTTTTCAAACCTCCATCCCAAGGCATCTGGGAAGGTCTGTGCCTTGCTTGCTTTTGAGACAAGGTCATGCATTTAATTCGGTTTAAGTTCTGAAGAGTAAACATATTTTTCCCTTGTCAAAATAAATTCTGGCTCTCAGTAGGGGCAGTATTTGTGCATTGAAAAAAACAGATCATTTACACTGGTGCTAAATTAAGCCATCATTACTCTCATAGGGTAGCTAATGGAGATTAAAACTTATCTAAGGCAACATAAGGGTACCATTTGGATAATTGCCACGTTTTAGATGTAGTGAAATTTTTCATTCTATAACTGCAAATGAAAGCAAATTTAGCACTGGGAAAGGGAAACTGCGCCCCCTCTCTGTTCAGCAGAGTTCATCTTATTAGGTTCATGGACTGACAGCAGCTTAGAATAACCTTTGGTGCCAATTCATAATAAAGAAAAAATATGTCTAATACAATCACATGACCATGTTTAATTAAAGTGAGTGGGACACAGATTGGAGGTTCTGAATGTCAAAGGTTTAAAAAACACATCTGCGAGGTTCATAATATTAATGTTTTTTGCATGTCCAGTTTGCAAATTATATCTTGTTGCTTGTAACCCCTTTGAAGATTCGCATCTAGGTCACCATTTAGAATAATTAAATGTAACCAATTAAGAGTATGGCTGAGACGAAACCAGTACTAGCAGTAAGAGTTAGGCTGCTACCTCTGTTGTCATATTTACCAAGAACAAGATTATTTAAAAGCACCTCATTCTGTCACTGGAAAAGATGTATAGCATCGGGGTGGATTTTAACATTTTAATGCTGTCGACAGAAACAGTCTGTGACGCCACTTCAAATTAACAAACTACATAACCGTTTCTCGTCTGTATTTACACGTCTGTTCCTTTAAATAGAGCGGAGGATGTTTCTGGCCATCAGGTGTATCATCGATTATGATAACGCAGTGTTGCCAACTCTCATGCATCTGGCTTGACACTCACTTTTAGACTCTCACGCTCACGCAAGAAATCCTATGGCAAATCAATATTTTTCCATTATAACCTAAAGCTGGCTGCATCAAAAATATTTGGGTGGTTTGCAAACCCTACGGACTATTTACAAGGAAATAAAACTGTTACATGCATGTAAATGAGTGTGCAGACTTGTCTTGAACTGACAATCTCACACCAGCCAGCTGACTAAAGTAGGCAACCCTGATAACGTGATTTTCACTGAATGTAACTTTACGTCCAAAGAATTGAGCGATAAGACTGAATTCGTAGAGGATAGTGATGACAATGCTAACTCTAGACACTGCAGGAACCTGACCTAAGTAATTCATAAGCTTGGAAGCCATGAGAACCGCCCATTTGCCACAAACAACATTTTTTTTTCGTCCAAAGCAGCTTAGAATTTTCCTTTACTGATTTGATGCAGCAGGATGTTTTTACCGGTGCCAAGGAGACTATAGACAAAGACTTGAACCAGCTAATGAGGTTTGATTCCCTTCTGGCAATGCCCGGTTGACAGAAGCTCCGCACTGTAGAAAGCATGTAATGCTGGAATGCTGGTCGCTGAGCGTCTCTGAATATGAATCGCCCATGCCTCTTGGAAAACAAAATAGACTTGTGATCAATAACTGCACCCTGGTCAAGAAATGATATGAAGGTCTGTGCTGGTAGTAGCCTAAACATTCCTCTGTGTATGAATCACGTTCACATAAGCTTCCAGGCCTCATTAGGTGACGCTGCACTCCACACACAGACAAAACCACACAAAGATTACGTTCCGGCGTTTGTTACTTTTTAAAATGAAAATGCGCTCTGGCTTGACAGGTGACAGGATTGATTATTTCGTTTCATGGGCCCGCAATCTGATAAAGATACCATTCAGTATAATTGAATGCCATGCGATGCGGTGATGCGGTCCCACGGGCTGAAATTTAATTATTCACATGTTGCACTTTTATGTCTGAAATTCACTCAGATCGCTGCCCGGCTCTCTATTAATCCGCAGATGGCGCGGCCGCCCTTGCGCGCAATGACAAAGACCCCATTTGCAAAAACCCCGCCAGAAACAGGAGGGCGAAGGAGTGTGGGTGTGGGGATTAAAAAATAAAAATAGCAATTACGAGAAAGCACAGCAATAAAAATGCACTGAGGATTTAAATACAACTCTGC
>JAODLD010000001.1:48110658-48149288 GCA_026781065.1 Mormyrops boulengeri
CCTAGGGACAAAGGACCTTCTGAGCCTGTCTGTTCTGCATGACAGAGACAGGAGCCTATTACTGAACATGCTCTTCTATTTGGAGAAAGTGGTGTGTAGAGGGTGTCGGTCATTGTCCAATATTGAGAGCAGTCTGATCAGGGTCCTCTTATCTGCAACTGATGTCAGTGACTCCAGCTCCATGCCCTCCACTGAGCTAGCTTTTCTCACCAGCCTGTCCAGTCGTCCAGCATTCCTTGTCCTAGTGCTGCCTCCCCAACACACCACAGCATAGAAAAGAACACCAGAGGAAATGTACCATACTTTATGGCAACGGGACTATCCCAGTCTCACACACATCTCCCAGTCTCATTCTCACTCCTAAAATTCGGTGCGATTGTCCTATTGTGGCATACATCCATTTTGATGTATGACCTGTATGTCGAAAGGGAACACAGTCGTACGTCAGGTAAGGTCTGTGTTTGTCCTGACTTAGGTAGCTGATTTCCCTTTACCTCAGATAGGGGGCGCCGGCAGTGAGGTTTGCCTAGGACACCACATGGGCTTCGCCTGCCACTGCACTTTTATGTGTGTTGTTATCATTTGACACCCACTCCAGTGTGTGTTTAAGGGGGCAAGTTCTCCCTGTATTTATGGGAGTTCCCTCTGAGTACCCTGGTTTTCTCCAACAGTCCAGAAGTATATGGTTTAGCTGGATTGGTGTATCTAAATCGCCTGCAGGGCTCAAGTGTACCCACAACCCTGCAATCAATTAGTGGTAATGGAAGATAGATCCATCTATCCATCCGTCCATCCATCCATCATCTTCCAACTGACTCTCCAGTACCAGGTCACAGTGTGGAGCCTGTTCTGATCAGCAGTGGCAGATTAACAAGTTCATGGGCTCCTAGGCTACACTTTCCTTAAACCCCTCTTCTGCTCCCTCTCCCCAAAGCGATACAACAATTAGCTATAACTATTACATAATAGCAACTATTAAATAATTTCTATTAAGTCAAAGAGAACGTGACGCTGTATCAAATGAGAGCAATCACATCAGGAGAACGACAAACTGGCCAGCTTTCACTTCAGTCACATGCAGCAACCAGAAAAAGACCAAATAAATGCATCGCAATAGTGGCATCCTTAATTACACTCTAATCCAGTGCATGTCAGCTACATCCACAATGTGCATTCCAAAAGAATATTAAACAAGTTCTTACTATTGATTGTTATCCTTCTTGCATTCCTGGCGTAAAGCTCATTGATCAGACTTAAAAACTATTTTACACAGGAAACAGACTAAATATAAGCATATCATAAACAGACAACAGGATAAAGAATGCTAAAAAAGAGATTCATTTAGAATTGGTCTTTCCATTCAGTTTTAACCAATCACCAACTCGCAAAAAACAACCAATCAACCAAAAAAGGAACACTTTAAAAAACCATAATAATAAAAAAAGCAGACGGCCAATAGGGGCCCCCTGATCACCCTGGGTCCCTAGGCTGCAGCCTAGGCAAGCCTGTTCACTAATCTGCTCCTGCCGATCGCACATGGTACAAGGGGGAACACAATGTACAAATATGTACAGCGATGTTAATGAGTCATACAAAATGTAAATCACTTAAATTGTCTTGCTACCGGCAGTCAGGTCACTGAGGTGTGTAAGCAAATACAGACCTACTTCTCAATTTCCCAACATCTCGGCGGGTTTGCCGTTGAGTATTAGACAAGATTTATAGAGCACATCCCAGCCTGTCTCCATGGGAGGGGGGAGGGCTGCCTCTGAATATGGGACAAGATTTATGAGGGAAAACTCTGCACGTCTAAACGGAGGGGCCACGCCGCCGCAGTGGATCAGACGAGATTTACAGACACGCGGTGAGACGAGCAGATTCGAGAGATTATTCCTCATATGGGTCTTCAGTGTCATTTAGCGCTGCTGATTAGCCAATCAATGGCTCTCCGGGGAATGGAACAGAGAACGCATTTGTCTCCGATGTCCTGACCTAGAACCAGGCTAAGCAGGGCAATTTCCTCTGAGTGGGCAATAACCATCAGAGCCTTTATGCTCCAAATGTGATCTGATTTGGAGAAATGTTAGCGATGAAGATAAAAAGTCTGACTGAAACATCCACATAAGTCCAGAAGGGGTTGAGAGATGCAACTCCACATGCAGGAGAAGTGCAATCATTACAAACAAGGAAAAAATAATAAAATATTAACCTCTGAAGCCAAATTAAAGAGAATATTAATGGTACATAGGTTAATGGTTAATGGTTAATGGTACATAGGTATTTTTTAGTTCGAAGTCAGGCCAAAAAAAAAAACAGATGAGATCTTACATCACGTTTTCATATCTCATGACCTACATGGAGCAGGGATAAAGTGAATCTCTTCTCAAGCCCTGTGAAGATTGATATTTTAGATCCAAATAGACATCTGGGATTTTTCTCATAGGTGATCTTGGTCTCTTAATAGCCTTGAGCTTTAACTTGAGGAATGTGAACAAAAAGAATGCCTAATTTTTTTGCTGTCATGACGTCAGCCTAATGTTTCCATTGTCAAGATCAGGCAGAATATTAGAAGCTCAAATGAGAGGCAAAGATAATTACATATAAAGATCCGGGACTCTCGGGATGACCTAATGTGTTTATGCAGTTATGTTTTTTCATTATTATTATTTTGTTCCAACCCTACAAAACAGATTTGGTTCAACAAAGCAAAGGCAACACTTCAACCCTGTGACCTTGCATCCAGCAGTCAGAGTACTGCCTTCAACAAAGAAAAGACTGAAGACAGAATCGTCATGTGCATTTCAGCGATGTCACAGAACTTTCAGAGGCAAAGTCACTATACTTTCAAACATACCGAATAATTAGGTGAGGAATGAATGGTACAGAACCCATGGACATAAAACAGACTCGGTAATGTAGGTAATTTTGTTTCAGTGTTACTGTCACTGGGTGTTACCGCACTCTCTTGTCCTTCTCTAGAACCAATATGGAGTGATGTGACTCTGTCTGACGGTTTATTGATCCATTCCAGCTGCCAGCGAGACATTGATTTCCTTTGTGTGAGATAACGGACACTTGAAGGAAATTGGAGGAAAAAATAAATAAAAAAAATTCAGATGGCCGATTGAACCCAACAAATACTGTTCCATGCTTTCAGAGGGTTAAAAATGCATTTAAAAGCATAATTTAACAATTCCAGTCAAAATTACCCCACATTTTCTTTCATTGTGTTTCTAAAACTGCTTTCCAGGAAGATTCTTGAACTAGTAAGTAATGAAAGATGAGTTTCCATAATCAATTACACGAAAGGACATAAAAATGCATATTAGCCAGTTTTATTTTAATAATTAAAGGACATAATGTGCTTTCTAGTAAATAATAGAGCTGACTAATAGTTTAAACGTGATCCTGGGGAGATATGCATTTGGATTGACATTTTTCTTTAAACTTAGGATACAGTTGTTCTGTTTCAGGATGCTTGTAAGTTACCTTAAATTACCTTTGGAGGACGTAGTTATTGCAGATTTTGTTTTAGTACAGTGTTCATATAGACTGGCGGCTTACAGTACAGATCAAATCCTAGAGCGATGTAGCAAATTACACTACTGAGCAGCAGGGGGAGCTGTTGCACATTCATATTTCTCAATTCCTCCTGCTTCACCTCCCTCAAATTCCCGTTCCCCTAGGTGTACCTGCTTCCTTGTAAAGAAAAATGTCACGGTTGTGTTGCGAGATTAGAAGTTACGCTTTAAAGCACTTTAAAGCCACCGTGAGTAGTTTATAACCCCACCTCCCCCCAATCCTACCCCCTGTGGATCTCTCCAAAACCAGCCTCCTGAATCTCAGATACGCGGCGTCTGGAACTTTTCCTCAGAGAGCTTTATTTCCCAGCTTCCTCGCCAGGATTTTTTTTCTTGGCCTAGTGCTGGTCCACTTTTCTATTTATAAAAGCAGATATTTACTGAGGCAGCAAGGTTGGGTGCCCCACTCAAGGGTACAACGGCAGCTGATGTATGAGATTGCAAGCCTGGGAGCCGGTAGCCCATGATTTTGACCATGAACATGGGAAGGAAGGAAAGGGTCTCGATTGGCTGGAGCCTCCCATAGTTCCCTGCTGCAAACCTGCAGCTATCGTCTCATGAGGAGAAGCTGCTAACACCGAGTGCGAAGCTCCTCCATGCAAGAAAAGCCACCGCAGACGGTGTTTAGCAAATATTGCTGCGAAACGTTCAGATGCGAGCCTGTGGCACACTGACGCAAGCCCCAGAGAAAATACAAGTGCATGGCACATAGGTGACAGATTAGCGCATTAGCCTTTCCTGGAAGGCTGGAGCTGCCATACAAGGGCTGGCGAACTGACTAAACTTTCAGATTAATCTCTTACCAAACACCTAAAGCTGCTGCAAAATCTATCATCAGATATCTAAATACCCATGAATCTATTTTCACTTTTATTTTTTAGGGGATGGATGATTTGGTAATGAAATTCAGTTGACGAGCATCCATCAAGTCATTTCCCATCTAAGTGAGCAAATCTCTTATACATATGTATATATACTTTTTTTTCATTTGAATTTGTTTGGTTCATTGCAGCCATGTGGCTTGCAGCCAAAATCCTAGCATTACTAACAGGTGTGTTCCCAGGAAAGGCCAGGCAAATTTGCCCCCTCCAACCCATTCTGGGAACCTGTAAATAAGCTATCTTCACTGTAATAGAAAGGCTCTGGCCTGTTCTAAAGCTTGGCTCTAGCATCCAGACAGTCTTCATCCAGACTGTGAGATTGCAGCCCTCCCCTGGAGATCTCCAGTCCACCCACTCTCCTGCATAGAGGAGCTTGTCATAACGGGGTTGGTGACCATAAATGAATGTTAAATATGTACTTACTTTCTCAAAAAACCTGTTTAAAGTTCTCAGTTAAAATGGCTGGGGGATTCTCTTGTGTTTTTCAGTGTAATGCTTATACTGTTCCTGTGGAACGGTATGAGAAACAGCATGACCTGCAGCCTCCTTCCTTTACCCAATGCAGTAGAATGTCATCAGTTTGCAGGATAAAATGCAGTGGCTGACTTTCTCAGCAGACTTGAAGGAAACGTCTCCTACTTGAATCCAGAAATCTAAGGGCGAAAGTGTGTATCTGGCAAGACATGCAAGCGGTTACAAACTCATAATCTGTATGCAAGTAAATGCGTTTCTCATTGGCCGACCTTATCGATTCAGCCTGCATTCCTGGAATATGATTGGCTGGCTTGATGAATTCTGATTTCTGCTACCCACAACAGCTCAAGTCGAAAATAAACGTTGCTGCTGCTCTTGATTTACATTCAAGTGCCAGGATTTTGGCAACTACTTTTGTCTGGCGAATTTTGAAAAAAATCTTCTCAGGGCAAAATTGGTTATTGTGTCTGAGGGATGGGTCACGTTTTCGGAACACGGCAGCGACACTACAGCACTGTGGTCACTGTTCCCCCCGAGGGATCTGTAGAAATAAGACGAGACACGTGACCCTAATCCCACAGAAAGTGTGAGAGAGACCAGCTATGAGAGATTGCCTTATGGGTCAATATCATGTCAGGATTGTTGTTCCCTTAAAAGGACTAAGTTGCTTTATCATTGCTTGAACACTTTCAATGGATTTATCATCCTTTTGCCAACATAATCGATATAATTTGATGTCGCAGATCAAAGACTGCTGCTTGCGGCAGAGATCATAGCCATTGATTACATTTTATTTATTTAGCAGACACAGGCCATTGCAACATACATTGTTTTGAGAAAGCAGGGTCATGAAGGCCCTGGAGCAATTGTCAGTAAGGGCCACATGCTCAGGGGCCCAGTAGTCAATTGATTCTACCAACTACAGGATTTGAACCAACAATGATGCAATCACAGGCACAGAACCCTAATCCACACACTGCCCTCAAATAACCTACATGGATCAGGAATTGAACCCAGGTCCAGTAGCATTAGAGCAGCTACGCTAACCAATCCACTGCCAATTCCCCAATTATTCATTATGGCGACTTCTGGTCATCTCCAGCACTAGAACTGCCAGTGTTTTTCTGACCATGGTTGTGTTTGTCGTATGTTTAAATGCACAGGGGTTTAAGAATTAGTTTAGATCGATTAACCTTGTGAAATGAATCTTAATCCCACGCGAATAATAAAATACAAGCCTCGCTCTACCAAAAGAGCTGATCACTTTAATCGGTATTAGAATTGGCTGTGGGGGGTCTTATTATTTTGAAAAGATATAAAAAGTGACACAGGTAATGTTTTCTCATATTCATTTTATATCTGTGAGAGTGACAACACAAACGGAATGACAAGCTGCTTCAGCCAAAAGCAGTGCATTTGACAAATAAAACACATTTTTTAAGTGTTTTACCTTGATGATTTGAGTAAAATATAATCTTACTTTATACAGTTGTTAAAAAGCAGAAACTTTGACGAACATGAAATCACCAATACAATATGTCTATTTATACAATATTTTATATAGTACATGTTGCATTTGAAAGCTTTTAAGCTTGACAATGTCACAACAGAGCAGCCACTGTGTTAAGAACATTATGGCTTTTCAGTTGAGGGTGTTAGATTCACCGCTGTTATTAACATTAACGGCACATTAGTGCAAACAACAGGCCTACGTCTTGTTTGGCAGTTAAAGCAGTTTGACGTTCATTGGCATGGGAAACGGCAGTTCTAGTGCTAGGTTTACCATTATCAGCAAGCCACTGTTCCTCTCAAAGTCTGGGATCATTTCTGCTACAGTATAGGGCTCCTTTCCTACCTGCCCAGAGGAGTTCGGTATTCCCCGGACTGGCCTTGTGTCCATGCATATGTCTGTTTCGGTTCACCATGGAATATACATTATGTTGGTACCATGCTGGTACTGATTTCCTGGAACTGGGAACGCCTTTCAGTCTGAGAGGCTGTCTAGGCAGCTGAAACAAGCCCCACTAATTAAACAAAAGCCCAGTTCTACCTCAGAGGATCTAATATTTTCCCATTCGGCAGCGCGACTATAAATGTTGAAAATGCAGCCTTTCGTGCACCTATTATTTGTCTTATCTTCTTTCAAGTAAACAGCTATTTTCAGCCTTTGGTCGCTCCTCGTCTTCTCAGGGAAAAGAAATGTAAACATTTCAGTTTTGCTCAAGCTAATGATTCTGATTTGAGCACAATAGCTTGCGGGGTGGGACCCTGAATCTCAGAGAGGAAACAATCGCTCTTTCAGGTCTTTATTTGCCTCCACCCGTGTGGTTATGTGCCTCCAGCCCCTAGGTGCGTTCTACGTGCCTGTCTACTCCTCATGGATCCTTATTTCGCACAGATTTAGCTGTTACTGAAGCCTTATCACCGTAAGGCCTGCTCTCCTCTAATATAAAACCAATAGAAATGATGACCGTTCCATTAGCCTGAAAAATGCTTCTCAATTACAGCAGGGGTGGAAGTGGGGGGGCGGGGGGGTGCTTCTCGTAAATGATGAGAGAGGGCCAAGGACGGCGAGTTTGATATAGAATGAAAAAAAAGTCCTATTCATTAAGATTGCCGTAGTAGGAGAGAGATGATACCTCTGCAGAGCTTCCTTGTAAATATTTCAGCAAGTTCCTGCAGATGAAAAATGCTTTAGACTGGGAATGAAACGCAGAGCGAATAAGCAGGTTTTCTGTCTTTTTTAATTAATTAATCTCTGGGTTTTAATCTCTGCCAGATCCCATAAAGGAAGAAACGTGGAGTCAAAGAGGAATGTTTTTGCTCAATGAGAAACAGCATGAAGATTTGTATATATCTTTTTTACCCTGGAAATGCAAACTTGAAGGGAATGGTACAGTGTTTTCAAATAAATACTTTCCTGTACAAAGGTGGTAATATTTTCTTTTATTATAGTTGCTAACCCGAATGATCCCTCACAACATAGCTAAAAAATCCACCCTGCGGCAACAGGATGACAGAATCACAGTCAATCTTGTGACACATTTAATGCACAGACAGCCAATAAACACTCGCCTTAGAAAGCCATGAATGTCTTTATGCAATTTGATTTCTGTAACTGTGTTGGGAAGTGTAAAATCACAGGTAATTGGCTCAACAAGCTTTTGTGCAACACCGGCAATGTACAGCCTATGTTTAGCCATCGTTATAGTTACCTGCATATTTATAATCCGTGCATACTTTCTGCTTAATGTAATTTTAAAATTGCCCTTGGATAAGTACATCAGCTAAGGTTCAGAAGAATGAAAATAAGCAGATTATTATTTAAATGGCTCTTTTTGGAATTATCTAGGATGCCCACTAGGATGTTCGGCCTTAAAACATGTCTAGTGGGTCTCTGGCTCACTAAGGATTAGCGTTTCGGAAAGAGACATATTTTAGTACGAATGATAACGTAGTTTTGGATTTGCTGATGGAGAAGAGAACCTACTCCGGGTAGACCTCATGCAAAGTTATTCTGACAGCTAAAATTATCCAACTGAATTACTAACTTATCACATTTATGGAATAGCGAATATGGTTCTGAACTTCTAAATGAGGTTGTCAACAGGAAGTAGTTGGCAATTATTAAGAAGTGAGGAGCATACCACCTACGGCTAAAAAAAATGATAGTTCATGCAATTAACCGTATAAAAGTAGCTATTAAAACATACATCTTGTTGAAGCAGTCAGCCATACTATCACTAGGAAGGAAGCACAGAGGGGGAATGCAATGTTAGCTTTGTCCAACCGCAGCCTCTCAAGGTCACTGTGCAATCTCGCTCCACTGGTTCCGACATGCATGATCCTCAATTGCCCCGGCTCGTTGACGTCGCGCTGGTTGTTGGTCGCTGCTTCCAGGCTGCGTACAATGTCTCTGGAACGTTCACTGGCAAATCCCTGTTACCCAGAAACATCCTGCGAGCTCAGCGGAGGCTTGACTATTAGCAGATGCGCCTGTCAGTCCCGCCTGCTTTGTCCGTGACCCCGTCGGCACCAGGGAGCGCATGTTCTCGCCAGAAGGGGCGAATGAGGAGCAGAACGTGGGGGGAAAAAAAAGAAAATGATATGAAGCTAGATTCTAACATCCTCCACAGCATCCTCCCATCTGTCCTGTGGTGATGAGCAGATGTTTTCTGTTGATCATGCTGAACAGGAACGTCGGCAGCCTCAGAGGGCTGAGAAAACCTCCTTGCTCACGTCCCTCAAGCGCTCAGCGCAAGAATCCATCCGAATCCATCAAGATCCCAGAGCCCATTTGGTTTCTCATGACCCGGATGACTTTTCGCTCACAACTTTTAATTACTATTCCTCCAGTTATCAGAAGTGCATTTGCTTCAGTACTGTTGGAAACATGCGAGTCGGTAGTAACTTGGGGATTTGACTGTTTAAAAACTTGTTTGGAGGTCAGATCATCTCTAGGAGCATTATTGTACCCGAGTGCCAAAGCGATAAACTTCAAATCCCAACATTTGTGGCATTTGTGAAGTTTTAAAAGTCATGCTGTGTAAATGCTTCGGAATTTGTTTACCAAAGGCACTTATGAGAGTATGGAGCTCAAACTGATTCACAATTCAGTGAGCAAAAATTGATGAAACGTTTGTTAATCTGAGGTATCTAACTGCTAGGGCCAACAGAGAGTGGAAAGAAACACTCATGAAATGTCCTGGGATTTTTCTTTGCATGTAGCGTACATGGAATTCTCATTGCCACTCATCTAACACAACCATTTTTAAATTCTCAGATTTAAGATTTAAGGCCTAAGTGATGACACACGCAGCCATATTGTTTAGTAAAATATGCACCCGGATGTTTGGCCCATTTAAGCAGAGAATATCTTGTGTGGCAGAGAGTGGGAAAATCTCATACACTATTAATCACCTCTTAAGATAGCCTGATGGATTCAGCACTGTTGGGAGTGGTGGGGGGGGGGGTAGATTCTGCCAACACATCTCATTCATTTCCGATTACAGAGTCAAGTCAGTGTGTGGCGACAGAAGCCATCTGCCCAGACCACTCTGCTTGACATGGGAAGTCATGTGACAAGCAGCACCTCGTAAAGAACGCTTTCCATGTTGTGTTTGGAACATGCGCCATGAATGAACAGGCAAGAAAGCATATGGGAGCCTCAGTCTGATGAAGGGATGCCTTCGGAATTGAAATGACACTTCATTTATGCTTTCATTTAGATAATAATGCCCAAAAGGACTGGTCTGTTAATTCTGCTTTATTAGTCAATATTCTTCCATACCATCTGTGAGAGAAAACAAGGTGTAATTTCCCCAAAGTGTGTGATATGATGTATACTGACAGGCATATGTTAGAGTGTAAAACCAAACCGACTGTTTGAACTGTTCCAGAGTCTTACCATGTAAGTAAAGGCAGAACACTAAGACATTTGCAACTTTTGCTTACCAAATGCAGCTTCAAAATTCAGCCTTAGAGAGATCAAAACAAAATACACTCCTGCATTTTTTTTGCCCGGGAGCGTAATCACATGTTTTATCAATTATGACTGTACTTGGGTCCCTTGGGCTCTGTTTTAGCAATTGGTCAGCCTCAGCCTGCGCCATCTGAATCTGCCAATCACGTTTATTTCATTCGTGCCATCAGATATTCTTCTGCGGAGTGCTTGTAGTCACCTGTGAAAGGAGGAATGTTACCTTATTCTTGTTAAAATGTATCTTTTGTTGCTGTAATGCTGGGTTGAATAAAGAATTTTGCTAGTAAACTTTTAGTTAATTCTTAAATAGTTAGCTAGCTGGCTAACATTACTGTTGGGTAGGAAGCTCATTAGAACAGCAGAGTGGAACCCCGTATCAGCTGATTTTGGTAACTGCAGTCTCAGTGTAACTTATAAATTAAACCTTATCATAGTATAGTGTTTGCTACTATCCACGGTTTCGGATCTCTTCTGGAGCCTATCCCCCTGCGGATTCGGGTGCACTACTGTATTTAACTACTGTCGCTAACGTTGCTAACGTTTATATCAGCGCAGGGCTACCAACTTTGGTCAGCTGGCTGGAGTGAGATTTTCAATTTGAGATAAGTCTACACACACATGCACACCCATTTACACATATGTAGCAGTTTTATTACCTTATCAAATAACAATCATAATAAATAATAGTCGGTAGGGTTTGCAGACTACCCCAAAGCTTTTGATGTAGCTAATTTTAGGTTTATAATGGAATAATATAGTTTTGCAGTTCAAGCAGTAATGTTATACCTTCCCTGCCTGCTTCTCACCGGCATAGTGCTGGTCGCTTCACCTTTGTTTGCAAAGTCACTTTGTATATGATTTGGTAATCATCTTTTAATGCTTTTTCTCTTTAAGGAGCATCCTTCCCCTATATTACTGTTCATGTTACATGTTCTACCGTTACGTTATTATATACCAGTTTGTGAGTTTGAGTTCCAGATTTGCCTTTAATATACCAGTAGATAAGCTTATGTTTATGTTAAGTTTGCTTGGTTAGCAGACACTTCTATCCAAAGCACTTTAGAGAAATCACATAATAATAATAATAATAATAATAATAATAATGATAATTTGTCTTTCCTGATTAGCGAGATGGCCATCAGAGCATAATGTGGGGTTCATATATAGTTCAAAGATAAAATATGAATATGTCCTTGTGCCCCCCCCCCATTTCTCTGGTCACAAGCCGCTACTGTACTGGGGTATAGTCCACTGTGTTAAATGATGCCCACCCAAAATACCTAATTGCCCCCCCCCCCCCAACCTGGGCAGTCTAGATCTGGGCCTGATGACAAAATATCTACTATGTCAGGTTTTGAAGGGAACACTGTCTTGTACCCATTTGTTTAATATACGGGTGGACAGTCAAAAATCATTGAAGCCCTTTTTCTCAGTTTCAGCGTAATTATTGGGCTCTGTCTTTGTAGGGCACTATTGTGGAATGTGTTTGTAAGCAGCCACTAGGAATGAGCTATAAGAAAGAACAGTTTGATTATAAAAAAACAAACATTTCTCAGATAAATCACGTCACTGTATATCCTCTGTCCCTGGAATACAAAGGGGCAAATAATAAGTTTTGTTTGTTGCAGTTAGGCTGGATTCAACTTAACAGTGTAACAGAATAAACCTAAATCATTTCCATGCTGAAACAGTCCACATATATATATATATATATATACATACAGTATATATATGTGTGTGTGTGTGTGTAAAAATAGTCTTGTAATAAAAATAAATAGACTTGTAATAAATATAAAGTTCCCTAGATCCATGAACTCCTGAATTATTAAAATTACATGAAATCAAGGTATTTGAGACCGCAACGTATATTTAGATACATAATTCACCTTAATTAAATGTTTGAGCGGGATTTATAACAGAAACACTTTCTGAAGCTCACTTACACACTAGACTTTCTTCCATTTTTTATCTCACACTTCGTCCTCATGGTAATAAATGCGATCAGTGGTGGTGGCTCCCGGATGATGAGTGTGCCGATTAAAGATGACAAAAATGGCCCAGCAAATCAGTTTTCCAGAATGCAGTGGTGTGTTATTATTGGAATTTTCGTTTGCAGTGTCTTAAAGCCAGTGTCACATGAGTGTTCGTGAGTGTGAGAGCACCATGCATTTCACGGTCTCCAGGCTGACGTCAGACAGGTCAGTGGTAACGCTCCATTCTGTTACCGGCCCTGATTGATACCCCCCGCCCCCACCTTCACAATGGCCTCTAATGATAAATGGATATGATTCAACCCAAATTGCACTGAAGTGTTTCTGAGACAGAGCCGTTCTGTCAAGGTTAAAGATCGCCAGAACACTTTCATCTTGTGGAGAGGTTAAAGTGGGACTCTGCTTCTGGGCAGACTCCTTTTTAATGTGGTATAATACCTCACAGCTTGTGCTATTTAGCACATTGCTACACAGACATGTGCACACTCACTTCCTTAAAGTAATGTTTCCAAACCCAGTCCACGGTAACCACATCCATGACAGCCCACAATTTTGCTCCCTAGTACCCCCACAACACACCTGCACTAGGTACTCAGTGTTTTTGATCGGCTTGGAGCTGGGAAGGAGGTAAAATATAGACTGTCTGGGGGTCCCCACGGATTTGGTTGAGATACTGCCTTATAGTATGCAGACATATTTGATATTTTTAGAGTGATACACAAACATTTCATACATAAGTATTTTGACCTCTTATATTTTGTGCTCTTTATATGTATATGTTTATATAATCCAGTATATTACACTAAAGCTCTCTCTATATATGTGTGGCCAGTATTTCATGTGTATGGCGTTCGCATGTTCTCCCCGTGTCATCATGGGGTTTCCTCTCGGTACTCTGGTTTCCCCCCACAGTCCAAAAACATGCGGAGGTTAATTGGGGTTTACACAATTGCCCATAAGTGTGCATGTGTGAGTGAATGGTGTGTGAGTGTGCTGTGTGATGGATCGGCACCCCATCCTGGGTTGTTCCCTGACTTGAGCCCTTAGCCTCCGAGATACACTCTGAGCCCCCCCCCCCCCCCACACAACCCTGAACAGGACAAGTGGTTACAGAAGATAGATGGATGTATGGATGGATGGATAGTTTCAACATAGACACATTCCTATCAAGTGAAAATGGCCAGAAAAAAGTATCCATCAGGACTGTGCAAAGTGAGTTTGAGTGTTGGGGGGCGGGGGGTTATTGTTACCCATTACATTACAGTAAGTGGCTGGGATTTTCAAATTGTTTTGGGCCAGTTAATGGTCACATGACTACTTGTCCAAAGGCTTTCAAGGCCTGGTACCATACTGATCAGTCTCCATTTCAACAGGTAACATTGAGGACTTAATGGCATGTTTATTATAACGATTGACATTAATACATAAAAGTATAACAAGACTGTCCACTTGGAAATAAATGCCTCCATTTAACAGAATTGTTTCTATTTTAACTCCAATTCAGGGCCATAATTCATTTATTTGAAAAGATAAAAAAATAGTATGTACAATAACATTCTGACAAACTGTGTGCCGACGCGCACTCAGGGGACGGCGTATAACTCATGATACCATCAAACTTTTAATGGGCTTTTTCTCAAAGCTTTGAATCACATCCAGTAAATAATTTGTATTTATATGACTATGCGTACCTAATTATGAGTTTCTGCTACCAATTTTCTACAAGTTAATCTATCACCTTCCAGAAAAACATCAGGGAGTCCTTGCCTGTTGTTGCATTGTAATAATTGGCACTTTTAAGTTTTGAAAGAATAAAAATGAGGAATTTTCTCCTTTTGTTTTCCACTGTTTCAACAATGTCAGTGCATCTGTGCTAAGTTAAATTAATCTGAGGTAATGACAAGGTAATTTGATGAAACTGTGAAGTCACATAATTCTGAGCCATAATGTTAATATGTGTGTGGATGTCTTCTGTTTCTATGAAAGTTAAATCAAAAATGAACATTATATATTTGATTTTAAAAATGAGTTTTAAACAAAGTCTCTCTCTTTCTCTCTCGTGATGCACAGTTGGCTGTTTTCTGTTTACCGCGTGCTTGTTGACCCTCGATGTTGACATTGTAGGCTGAGACAGAGTTGTACATACTGTAGGGTTGAGGTTGGGGTCTCCGCTGATAAGTCAAGTACCACTGCACTGATACACCTGAGCCTTCACACAAACACTAACCTCAGTTTCAATTACAGCCCCCATGTGCTATTTACAGGATAGTTATATATTTTTTTACAAGCCTGGAAATATAAAATAATAATAAAATTTGTCATTAGGCATTAATAAAAGTGAATGAGGTTTAGCATTATGGTCACACTCCAGCTAGCATGACCACACCTCAAAAGTCTCGTGTAATTTGACTCTCCTCCGTCCGTCCTCTTAAATGGTCCAAATCAGACGTCTATTAACTTTCCTCTCTCCAGAAGCTTAATGGCTCTCTTTTAATGAGGGACCTTCCTGAAGCTAAAATTATGATCGAGAGCCCGAGCCGTTAGCGCCGCCTATCCGGCGCATTGATTAAATTACCGAACGAGGCCGGAATTCTCACTCACCTAATGCGATTTTCTAGTATTTTACAAACACTAATTGGCACTTATGCCTTGTCATTATGGCCAGATTACGCAGCTTTTTTTAAGTCGTTAATGTAATTGAATTACATTTCTGCGCTGGTCTGTCTGACCCCACTGGGGGTTACCCTAACATATTCAGCTGCTCGATCATTCTTTGTCTGAAGGAGAGGGCCCTACTTATCTGTGACCTCATAGTCCCATCTTGTTGCCACAATGACATGCTACAGTGCCAGACATGATGATGGAGGTCCACCCAGGTGGACGGTACACCAGAACCAGATGATTTGCCGTATTCCTTAATGGGATCGCAGGAAGATAAATTGCATTTGAGGCATTGGACGTGACACCCGGACAACCGCAGCCTAAATATATACAAATAAAGCCCCGAGAGGCGAGAACAGCCACATGTGCGCACCCATGTTAAACTTTTCGCACCATGTGCCTCCATGTGAACGCACCGGGAAGGAATAATGTAATTGCACCCCCCAGCAGTCCATTCTGGCCGACGCTCATTGCACCCCAAAGTGAATTTAAATACCTAATACAGTCGGCCACCGATGCAGAGCCGTTCCAACGCTGGAGGAAAGCAATTACACCAAGACAGGGAGAAGCGCAAGACAGCTCCAGAGAGGGGCTCTTCTTTATACATTAGTGCACTTTTGTGCATGCCATTAACCTTCATGGAGCGTAAACCTGATTATTTTCATATGGGGGGTGCTGGAGAAGGTCTCTGATGCTGGACAACTTAATGCAATATTGAGTCTGGCTTGGCGGGACCTTTCGCGTGCTCCGCATGGAATAACGGTAATCAATCCTGACAGGATCATAAGCACAGGCTTTAACTTCACTTGCTACTTTCCTCGAGAGTCATTTCACCGCTGCCGTGCAGGAAGGGTCATCGGTTTTCGATCCCTGCTCCGAAAGAAAGAGAGAGAGAGAGAGAGAAAAAAAGAATTCTCCAGTAATTACTGGGGAAAATGAGAATGGAAAAGCTGCTTTGGGGTTAGTTTGTCTGGCAATTTAGGTGCCCAGCTCCCTGGGAAAGTGCAGGGTAGGCCCCATCTGGTAGCCAAGGCCAAGTCAAGGGGTTTGGGGTGGGGGGGGCATCATTTGTAAAATTAAATTAAATGCTGGGATAAAATCAGATGGCTTCTTCGAGCTGCAGGCGTCCGTTAATACAATCTGGCTAACTGTTTCTGTGTTTCCTAACGATACTCTGTAACTGTCTTGGCTTAGCAGACTCAAACATATGCTTCTTAAAAAGATGGATGTTTCCAGAAGCTTCACATGTCTTTTTTTAGATTCAGTGTCCTTTGTAGCATTTGAAACAGGCTATTCATGGTCACTTTAGATCCATTAGTAACCTAGAAACTGCAACTCCTTCACATCTAGTTATATTACACTCCAGCATTTGGTAGTAACAAACAAACAAGCATTTGGTAAAGAGGAAATTCAGAATAAGTGATTGTAATTGGGGTCTGGGTGAGATGAGTCATCCCGGAGAAGGTTGACTGATGTGCACCTTCGTTTACAAAAGACGCTGTAAAATGTCACTGTGGTATTTGGTGTAATATTTCTGCTGCAAAACGCATACATTTGATAAAGACATCACATGTCAGCAGGTCGCTTGTTAAACATTTGACGAGTGTGACCAGTGGCTTCAGTGTCGGTGTGGTAACTGTTTAAAGACAATCTGAGGAGGAATGTAAAAGGGTAAGAATCTCCTTGACCACAGACAGGGACCTCTGTTTAACATTTATCACAGTATGCAGTTCACAGTATGCAGTTCACAGTATGGCACTCTCAGGTCCCCTGAATGTAACACATTTTCCTCTAAAGTTATTGACTCAACTCTAACTGGAAGGTTGACTGCAGTTCTGGTTTAAATCATTCAACCATCCATCCTTCTGCCGTAGTGTGTGTGTATGTAGCAATATGTACAGTATACATGTGCACACACACACACACACACGTTTGTAATCATATCTTTGTGGGGACACTCCATTCATTTCTATGGGGAAAATTCTAATCCCAGTGTGACGACCTTAACCCCTACCCGGCCCTAACTTTATCCGTAAGTAACCAAACAAAATACTGTATGAGAATTTGGCATTTTTACCTTTTTGATTGCATTCACAGATCTTTGAAAAATGGTCCCTACAATGTCAGAATAATAGGTTTTTTTCTTATTGTAGGGGATATTTGGTCCCCACAATGGAATATATACCTAATTCACACACACACACACACACACACACATGCACACCTTTGCAAATTTTGCAAAAGACTGTCGTTTGTGCCATGTCAATTTTGGAACATCCAAACAAGTTCCATATTCCTGCTGTTGAATTCTTTTTTGGGACCAACTCCTCCATGATGTCCATGCTGCTATTTTGGCAAATAGGAAATGTTTTGCATGTTGGGACAAGAAATAATAATAGATAGTTTTTTTATCCCCACGGGGAAATTTCCTTTACACCTCCCCCAACTTGCTCTCTGTAGTGACAGCAAGCTAGCTGTGAAGGGCAGCCACCAGATGCAGCACCCAGGGAGCTGTGGGTTAAGGGCCTTGCTTTAGGACCCACAGACATGCCAAAGATAGACTTGAACCAGCAACCTCCAGATCATAGGCACAGAGGCTTAGCCCACTGAGCAATATGCTGCAGAGAGGAAGAAAGCCACACCACTACATACTGTTTGCTATTACCTGTTTATTGGCGTGTTGAACTGGATTTGTCTGACACAACGGCTTTAGATGCATGTATGAGCCGTAGAACTGCAACTGATAGAATGTCTATTGTAAATGATACTTACGATCTCTCAATAAAGGCTGACTGAGGAGACATTTTAATTGTTAATATATTTTCACACTTTGCCAAAAGTACACACAAACTAAAACAATAAATTTTTATTATTAATAATTTGTAAGTAATAACAGAAAGTGTTAAGAACTTCTCGCATAGTGTTCATCGTGGATGGTACTGAAGCAGAACCAGAACTTGGGCCACAGGGCTGCAGGTCTTCAGTGTTCCTGGCTTAAATTTGTTTGAGATCTGGCTCACAAAGGGTACTTCAACATTCAACATTCAATATCAATCTCAAAGACCCACGTCAATGACAATGCAAAGCTAGACAGTACAAAAAACAATACAGATGGTACAAAACAATACAAATAGTTCAAAACAATACTGATGGTGCAAAACTACACAGACAATGAAAAACAATACAAGACAGATAAAATAATACAGGTTGTGCAAAACCATTCAAGACTGTGCAAAACAATGCTGACAATATTGCATGTGTAGGAAAAATATAATCAATTAATTATTAATATAGACACTTCTAACTTAGCGACCGAGTTCCATTCCTATGACTAGGTTGTTAAGCAAATTGGTCGATAAGCGAGGAGCCTTTGATGTTGTTCCCCACAAATGGCTCTTGCTTTGCTCAAAGCAGCAGGGATTTTACGAACTGTAGCAGCTTGCATTGAAAACTGGCAGGAAGCAGCAAGTAGTTATTAGAAGCAAAATGTCACGTTGGGCCGGTGTTCATAGTGGAGTACCGCAGGGCTCAATTTTAGGACCACTGTTGTTCCTAATTTATGCTGTTCAACAAAATAGTTACTTCAATATTAGTTCAAATGTAGGAACTCGTGGCCATAGGTGGAAGTTTGCAGGAGAACATTTTAAACTGGATTTGCAAAAGCACCTCTTTACACAGCGTGTACTGTAGTTAGAGTATGGAATAGTCTTCCTGCTAGTGTAGTGCAAGCTAAAACTTTGAGTTCCTTTAAATCAGAGCTAGACAAGATTTGAACAATCCTGAACTATTAATTGAGTTCTCCCCAAACAAGCCTGATGAGCCGAATTGCCTCCTCTCGTGGCACATGGAAGGAGCAGACGATCGGGGCAGGACCCCCCCCCAAATGGCGTGCACTCTGGGCACACCTAAAGGGAGCAAAGGGGCAGCACAAGGGAAGCGGGGCACAATGGGACAGCACCTGAGGAAACAAAAGCAACACGGGAAACAGCAACTGCACAAAGGACAAACAAGACAAGAAACCAGACAACAACTGCACAAACGCAGACATGAAGAGGGACACCAAGGACGGGAACATAGAACCAAACACCAAGGAACCAGAAAGGAACAAAGGCACAGAGGGATGGGGAGGAAACACAGGGGGCACAAAGGCAGGGGGCAAGGAGGCAAAGGGTGGGGGGAAATGGGGAGCCGGAGGGAACCCTGGCAGGCGAAAGGTGGGAGCTGCATGGGCAGCAGGCGACCGCGAGGCTGGAGCTGAAAGGACCCTTGGCGAGCGCCCTTGGACCGCAGCCGGCCAATGAGGTGCTGCAGGCGGAACCGAAGGCGACCGCCAAGCCGAAGCCAGGGGGACCGCAGGCGACCGCCGAGCAGCAGCTGGAAGACCCACAGGTGACCGCCGAGCAGGAGCCAGGGGGACCGAAGGTGAGCCAGGGGGCTGGGCGGGTGGGACCCGACCCCGGCACAGGTGTCCTCTCCCTCCCCGGGAGACAAAAAGACAGGGACCTGGCCGGGATCTGCCGCGATGAGGTGGCAGTTGGGGTTTCACTCCAGAGGGAGTCACCGGGAAAGTCAGGGTGATCCCCAAGGAATCCCATTCGAGCTCCTCCTCCATCTCCACTAAGGGAGGGGGAGTGATGGTCTGACAGTCGGGGACCTCCTCGGGGACAGGAGACGGGGGCATGGGAGTAGGAACCAGGGAAATCGAGACCTCCTCTGGGATGGGAGCCTGGGGCATGGGAGCAGGTTCCAGGGGATCAGGGACCTCCTCGGGGATGGGGGCCAGGGGCACAGGAGCAGGGTCCGGGGAATCAGGGACCTCCTCTGGGACGGGGGCTGGGGGCATGGGAATTTGGGGATCCGCAGGATGACATCCCCTGTTGACCTGGCCCCTTTAAATGCCAGGCGCATTCATAGAAAGGGTGCCCGCTCGGGCGAAGCGGCAGCGGTGACGTCAGGCGCGAACACCGCCGGATTAAGAACCGGGAGGGATTCCTCTTGAAGGGCAGGCAGCGGAGACCGAGACGGCCCCTAGCAAGACCTCCGGCATGTCTTCCTGCTTTTGGATTTCCCGCTTCTTCTTTTTTCCTGCAGCTGGTGGCGGAGGCTGAGGCACTTCTGGTAGTTCGGACAGCGGACTATAGGGTAGTCTGCTGTCCCTGGCTACCTGCCGCATCATGGACTCCGCCACTCCTCTTCTAAGCTGCCGTATATTCTCTTGCTGAAGAGGTGCGCGTCCTCGAACGGGGTCATACTCTCCAGAATAACCCGAGTGAGCAGCCAGGGTGAGAGCCACGGGGTCCTACTGGACCTCGGGTGTTGCAGCCAATAAATTACCTCGTTGGTCAGGTTGAGGTATTCTTCCTCAGTGAGGCGAGGCATTTGTTTGTGGAGCCTGGTCATGCAGTCACGTACGGACAGGGGAAGCAGGAGCAGGGAGACGAGGAATCGGGGAACAAGGGATTTATTGTAGAAAGACTGGGGAAAACATACCTAATGCAGACTTAAATACACAGGACTAATGACAGCAACCAGAAACAACTGGAAAACACGGGGATTCCACACGACTGGTCGGAGAGCTGGTCATAAGTCTGCGTGGTCATTAAACAGCTAGGCCATTAAGTAAGGAGTGTCTGTATATAAAAGTCTATAATACCTTTTCAAGACAACGCAACCCAAACCCTGCCCCCCACAGTTCATTGCAATGTTTCACTGTAGGCACTGTAATATACCAGCTAGGTAGACATTGCCCAACCCATTACTAGACTGTACAAAACAAAATGGTACAAAACAATACAAATGGTGCAAAGGAATAAAAGGCAGTGCAGAATCAGGCAGTATGCAGATAGTGAGTGATGCTTTCATATAGTCATGGAATAGCTGAAGGAAGTATGTTTAATAAACGAAAACATCAACATCATTATCAATGGAGCCTGTTATCCACCAGTTATGGGCCTTCAGCCCCCCAGCAAAGCTACCCAGTGTCACATTGCTCTGTTTATCTTGCCTATTTAATCTGCTCTTCACAATACTTTAGAGAGACTTTCTGCAGATGCACCAGAGCCTTTTCTAATGTTATGTTAAACGATAGGTGTTTTTTGCTCACTTAAGAAGCAAATGAGATGTGTCTATCAACTGTACTGTTTGTTACTGTTATTTTTCTTATGGTGAGAGTGACACAGAATGACAAAAAAGAACAGCTTTTTCAAATCAAAGATTCCTTCATTTATTATTGTAAAAATGATTCCCCTCACTTGTACAGCAGGGACCCCATAGTTACACAACTTGCTCTGTCAACAGTCTACCAGACTAACCTGAGGGTTATGGGGGGTGTTCCACGAAGCAGGATTTCTCAGTTAGCTGGGTTTAACTTAGCTAGAAGTGAAGATGCTGGAGTTGGCCCCGAGCAGATATCACGTCCCAAAAAGATACAGAATCTCGTCCTTGACTATTATAATAACTTTAGTCTGAGGGTGTCCTCCGGGACCTCAACATCGGAGTGGCATCGTCAAAAGAAGGGCATCATCACCGGCTGCACAATCTCAGTGTCCCTGTTTGCATTGGACATGAATATGCTCATGAAGTTGGCGGAAGTTGAGTTCAGAGGTCTGTTGTCTAGATTTGGCACCCGACAACCACCAATTAGACCATATATGGACGATCTCACTGTAACTACAACATCAGTGCCTGGATGCAGGTGGCTTCTCATGGGCAAGGATGAGCTTCAAACCCGTCTAGGTCCTTAGTCTTAAGGAAAGGAAAAGTGACTGACCGGTTCCCTTTCACCCTGGGGAAAACTCAGATTCCATCAGTGTCAGCCTCGGAAAGTTCTTCACTGGAAATCTGAGGGACACCGCTGCACGCCAAGATACCAGTGATGACCTTGACACGTGGCTCTCATCTGTGGACAGGTCTGGGCTTCCTGGAAAGTTTAAGGCCTGGATCTACCAACATGGCATCCTGCCTCGTCCCCTCTGGCTGCTGCTAGTCTATGAAGTCCTGATCACTCTCGTGGAGGGCTTTGAGAGGAAGATTAGCCAGTTCCTACGCAGGTGGCATGGCCTGCCACGGAGCCTAAGCAGCATTGCACTGTTCGGGCATAACACTAAGCTGCAGCTTCCTCTCAGCAGTTGGCAGAGGAGTTCAAGGTCACCTGAGCCAGAGAAGTCCTGCTCTACAGAGATTCCGCTGACACCAAGGTCTCCTCAGCAGGTGTAGAGGTCAGAACAGGATGGAAGTGGCACGCCCAGGATGCAGTGGATCGGGCGGAGGCAAGGTTGCGACACAGCATCCTGGTGGGCACAATGGCTACTGGGTAGCAATTCAAAACCTAACTACAGTAAAGCCAGCAGAAAGGAGAAGCAGAAGCTGATCCAGGAGGAGGTATGGGCCGAGGTAGAGGAAGCTCGCTCCAGTGGAATGGTGGGCTTTTCCAAGCAGGGGGCCTGGACCAAGTGGGAGCATACAGCTGGCCGTAAGATCACCTGGGCTGAACTCTGGAAGGTAGAGCCACACCAGTTCAAGTTCTTAGTCCACTCAGTGTATGACGTCCTCCCAAGCTCTGCCAACCTGTTCACCTGGGGCCTGGTGGACTCACCTGCTTGCTAACTCTGCCAGAAAAGGGGATCTTTAGAACACATCCTCAGCTACTGCTCAAGTGGCAAAACCCCTCCAAGTGTACCATCACCTTCGTTAAAGCAGGCGAGAAGCCCCAGCCCCCAAAGAAGACCCAGGGGGGCCTGCTTGATACTGCAAGTGACTGATAACTACTGGTTGACCTGGGGAGACAGTTGAGATTCCTGGACATCATTGCAGTAACAACACTCTGGCCAGACATGGTCTTGATGTCCGGGGCAACCAAGCAGGTGATGCTACTGGATCTAACTGTCCCCTGGGAAGAGTGGATGGAGGAATCTCAAGAACGGAAGAAGGCCAAGTACGCTGATGTGGTGGCTGAGTGTCGAAGGAATGGGTGGATGGCCCGCTGCGAGCCCACTGAAGTAGGTTGCAGGGGCTTTGCAGGCCAGTCTCTACATCGGGTCCTGGGACTACTAGGGATCTGCAGACCACACAGGCGAAGAGCCATGAACAACGTCATGGAAGCTGCAGAAAAGGCTTCATGTTGGCTCTGGTTGAGGTGGGGGGATGTGTGGGGCATACGCGTAGTGCGCTACCTGGACACAAATCCGCGCCTGATCGCCCCCGGTTGGGTCACCCGGGTGAGGGTGTCTCATGTAAGACCCGAAACACCCTGTGACCCCGGTTACATCACTGAAGATGTGTCCAGGTTGCACCACAAGGTGTATTTCAGTATTTACCTAAACTCTTATTGGACAATCATGAGTTCTAGCTGAGTTAAACCCAGCTGACTGAGAAATCCTGCTTTGTGTAACACCCCCATGGTCTGTATATCTGCAGAGTACAGTTAGTTCTCAGGCTTCCTTTTCCCTCAAATGGCACCATGGTTATGAAATGGAGAAAAAAGAGCTGCCAGGCTTCTTAGCCGGCCTACAAGGCACACATTGTTTCACTTTTGGCTAGTTTTTCCATCTTCACTGAGGCAAATGGTGGAACTGTAATGTCACTTTAATAATGTTGCAGTTTGTTGCTTGCTCTTTCCTCAGTGTGAGCAACAATGAATCTACAATTCCCCTTTCTGATCTCATAGATTATTTCCCCATCTTTGGTTGGGGCAGTAACAGGACTGTGAGAATCTCTGCTAATCAGAGTTGGAAAGTACAGATTCAGAAAATAAAAATCCACACCAAGATTTTGTGCCAGCCAACCAGCTGAGTACTCTGTGACTGTGACTCTTATAGTCAACTGGTTGGTTGGAACAAAATGTTGGTCTGGATTTTTACTGTCTGAACCTGAACTTCACTAATTATTTTGACTGTTCCTCCATCTTTAATGAGGGCAGTGATGAAATTTCCGGCTAATCATTTAGTTTGTTGCCCCATCTTTGGCAAGGGCAGTAGCGGGACCGTAATATTCCTGGCTAATCATTTTGTTTGTTGCATCACCACTGGTGAGGACAGTAATAGGGCTGTAACGTCCCCAGCTACTCATTTTGTTTGCTCCCCAGTCTTCACTGAGGGATAACAATGGGGCTGTGTAATCGCCCTGTAATCACCGCTTCTTTAATCGGAGTTAACAGTGAAAGCCGTGGCATAGAGGGCCCCAGGGACAATGCTGACGTTTACAGACAATTAGCCGCAGGGTGGTAACGCGTGTAGGGATTACACCACACATCAATACTCTCCTTCTCACTCTCTCCCCACCGGCCACTTTGCCTTCAGCAAATGTGATTCACCCACCCTCTTCATGCAATAACACATCACTGGCAGGATGGTTAAGCGCCATGAAAAAAAAATGCTAAACCATAATCCATTTATCGAAGTTTCAAATGAGGATTTTGGAGGGGAGTTCGCACACAATCCACAATATAAAACAGGATAAGCAGCTGTGAAACTGTCTAAATGTCTTTTTTACTGTGTAAATGTTGTACTGTAAACTTACATTTCCATCCATCCATCCATCCGTCCAAACAAGAAGCAGAGAATGAGTCTTGGGATGAAAGGGGAAGCTCAATATCCATCCATCCATCCATCCGTCCGTCCAAACAAGAAGCAGAGAATGAGTCTTGGGATGGAAGGGGAAGCTCAATATGTCTGTTAGAATATATACATATAAACTGAAGTATTCACAGACAGCACCCACCAGAAACCGCTTCATATGAAGTAAACAGTAAATTTATCAGCATTAAAGTGTCACATGCCACAGGGCTGAAGTGCTAAAATCGTGTAGTTTCTCGGGATACAGGCAGCACCGATGGTGAGTGCGAGGAAAGTGCTCGCTGGAAAGCCGAACGTAGCATCCAATCAACACCTCCAAGTGCTGAGTCCTGTGGGATTCAAGTATGACATGAACAATATCTGTGCCGAGGATCACTTTGCAGGACTGGGGTAACTTCACTGCCTGGGAAGTTTTTGGTGACTGTGAAAGTGGGGCTGAAATTCTGGGGTGATGCAGTTGAAGGGTGTAAAATGAGCACATGGACTTTTCCCAACCTTAAAAACATGTCTTTTGCCAAAGACACCTTGGGCCCTATTTCACACTTGGCGGAAAGAGGTGCCAGGCGCAACGCAAGTGTCTATGGTAGCATGAGCCCAATGCAGCTGTCATTTTCCCATCCAGCGCCCACGTGCTTTAATTAAATAGCAAATGTACTTGTGCCCATCTAACCGCCCATGGGCATGTCGGTCTTAAAATGAGGTGGAGTCAGGTGCATTGTTGCCACATTACTAACTTGAGGCAGATGAAAGTGATTT
This sequence comes from Mormyrops boulengeri, assembly GCA_026781065.1. NCBI lineage: Eukaryota > Metazoa > Chordata > Actinopteri > Osteoglossiformes > Mormyridae > Mormyrops > Mormyrops boulengeri. The sequence goes on from JAODLD010000001.1 coordinate 48,136,057, forward strand.
TATTTTTGACCACAAAAACCTGCTTTAACATCAGTGACAGTATTTCACTTTTATTTACAGGACACATTATCAAGATAGTAACATGCACATCAATCAGCGTGCATTCTGCTTGTTAGACACACACAGACATGCAACAGGGCACATGTAAAAGTTTGCAAATAAAAGATTACAATGTGAAAGATCATTAATGTGTACATCAAAATATTTTAAGAAATTTATTTCGTAATGACTAGTCTCAGGATCTTTAGCCAGCAGAGCTCAGTGACATTTACGTTTCTTTTATTGCATGACTTTATTGCAGGTTTAATGTAAAACAGTTTAATATTATGCAGAATATTTCATCCCACTCCCTTTCGCATCTTATAAGTCTTGTCCTATTCACTCCTGCAAAGGAAAAATATGTTTTGTTTGACTATGCTTATTTTCAGGTAAAGAATAATGACAAACTTCCAGCCTCAACAAACAGGCTGCGTTCAACATTTAACAGTTAAAGCAGGCTATGTTTTTCACATGATAGTAGGCTAGTCAAGAGCATAGATCTGGGTATTGATAGTAGGGACGTGTCCATACCATTAATGTGGGGGTATTGTGTGTGTTTAATGCGATGGGGGGTTCGGGTTTTTTTTATTCCCTACCAATGTTGTAAGAAAACCTATGCCCTTGATAGTTATACATACAGTATAGGCATATTTTGCCTGTAACAACGTTTGCAATAACGGGTTGTAGATCTGCACAAACAAAATCCATGCATTTGTCTGTTGTTTCAGTTTTTAGTGCAGCTGTCACTTTTGATTCGCTTGCACTTGCAGTGAATGTCAGTGTAGTCTGGCCCTTACAAACTGTACACAGGTGGCCCTGAAGTGCCAATGTATGATAGCACTTTGTTGCATGTGTCACAACAGGCAAAAGGCAGGTGGTTTCCATTGCGGTTGCTTACAATGACAAGAGCTGCCAGATATCTGAGTTCTCCTTACTTAGTTTGACATTAGGTAGTTACATGGCTTATGTTCACCTTTCCTTAAGCAGGCATTTACATCCCCGGGCATTAAAATTTCCGTGCTGGCTCTAACATCATTCGCCAGGTGCTTAAAAGATTGAAGAGGGACTTTCAAAATGTCAACGTCCTTCTGAGAGTTCCAGGATAGGCTGGCAGTGTAAAAATTAAATTAGGCAAATTAGTAGCCTATGTTTCTTTTATTTGGTGAAAATGTTAATGTAACTTTCGATTCACTCACAAACAAAAATAATATACAGGTCAGTCCTGCTACAATGTGACTAATACAAGCTGGAAAAACCTTGCATTCACCAAAATTACATACTAAAATACACATATCCAATAGGGAAAACAGGGCTGTGTCATGACCGATTGTCCAGCCCCTTCGTGTGCCACACCTACCTCGTTAACCTCGTGTGGAATCCTTCCGTTTGGCCAGCTGTTCTATGTTTCCTGCCTTGTGTATTTCAGTCCGCGTTCAAGCCTGTTTCCCCAGGTCTGTAATTAACGTTTCTTCCGTGTTGTTCCCCGTTTACCCTGAATAAACCCCTTCACTTTGGAATACCGTCTGTCTGACCCTGATTGTGACTTCAAAACTTAGTAACTTACACCAAACAAAATGGAATTACATAATAAGCAACAGTGATACCAGTGGCTTATAATGTAATTACGTGCATTTTAAATAAGAAATACTAATAATATATTAATAAACTATATCATAACTATCTCCTAAGGGTCTTATAGGTCTCACAAGAATTGCCTAGTAACTGCTTCAACTGAACATGCTGATCTTGCTAACTTGTAGATTGCCAAAAGTCGGGAGCAGTGAGCCATAGCTGGCATGTGACTGAACATGCACACGGCACAAATACAACGGATTACGGTAAGCGGAGGAGCACCGAAGGCAGCATGGCTGCACACTCTATGAAAACCAAATGTAAGAGAATTAAATAAGGTCGTATGTTTCTATACGATAATTTGTCAAATATTTTTTGCATGTAAAAAAAGGTTGATTCGTTTAAATTTGGAAAACGATTTGACCGATTCACTCAAAATACCTGTTTCAAAAGAAAATTTGTTCACAAATCAGACATCACTATCGTTCACTTAGCTGTATTTGCGTCCAGGTAGTGTTTCTCACTAAGACCATATCATGCTAAAGTTCACATAGTTCTTTTCTCTTTAAATTGAACATACAAATGCAATTCTGCGCTGTATTGCATTCGAGTACCGATATATCAATCACGTTAGAACAGATTTGCGCTGTGATATCATGCGTTGTGGTAGGACTGTCTGTAGTTTGATAAAATAAAACAAAAACGTATTTGAACAATACATTATTCTCGTATATATACTGTACTTAATAGAAATGATCATATATTTAAAGCTCCCTCAAACATCAGTTATTATCCTCTGTACTACTGTTCTTAAGTATTGGAACTGGTCTTCGGCAATTGCTTTTATTTTGGCCACGTACATTTCTGTGTATATGTGCATGCGAGCAATGGGGTGCACCATGCTTTTACACTTCTATTGTTGACAAGCACACATTCAGGAGAGATTAGTTAGCTGTTAGCCCTCAAAAATGTCAGCTCACATTAAAAAAAGAAAGATTGATACAGAATTTAGAGTTTTTAATAAGACATGGACTTCTAAGTATTTATTTACTGAAGTCAAAGGTAATGCTGTTAGCTTAGTTTGTGGAGTAGAGATCGCTGTGTTTAAGAATAACAATTTCAATCGCTGTTAGGAGACTAAACATGCAAGAACTTGGCTAGATTTCCTCACTGAATAAGAAAAAAAGAGCTGAAAAGCAATTAGACTACAAACAAAATAGCAATATTACATTACTTTTTGTATACAGTTAGTATTGGTCTTTGAAATATTGCAAAAACATGCCCATTTTCCAGATTGTTTTTGTGAATGTTAAATAGTGATATAATATCGGTGTTTTTATTATTCCTACCCCATGTTTTCATTGCTTAATTGTAACACCTACTCTTACGAGTAGCAGCTGATAAAAACCATACAACTTACCACTTTTTATAAAGAGATCAAATTAATGTTGAACAGAATTGAGTTCAGTCTATTGGTCCAGCCCCCCACAACAATGTAATCATGTGTTGCTAATTAAAACATATTTAACAATATATTTCTTAATGCCGAAACAATACAGTGTCTCCTTTTTTGTGCACGTCATTTACCCCATTTTCTTACCCTCAGATGACATTTACTGACAGAGAGGTTTGCTCACATGTGAGGTCTGCAGCCAGACCCTTTTGATTATAATAGCAATCCGCCAAGGCGACTCTTAAAGGGAATGGAAGATGACACTCTGATTGGTTTGTAGCACATGACAACCAAATGCACCCATGACTAATTACGAGACCTACAGCAGTAAAACCGTTTTGGACCTTTTTCTGCCATAAAACTAGCAGAAGTGGGTTGGCCTCTCCCTAGAAGAACTTGTGCCATATGCTTCAGATTGTTTAAATAGGACCCCATATGTTATATTGTTATTTTTATTCTGTATTATAGTTAGCATGCATTCTAATACCGTGGGTGTACTAATTTATCAACATGCGTGTAATGTAACAGGTTTTGGGTGCTCACACATGTACAAAGTGTTGATTTCCACAGGTGGTGTGTTATTTCAGCTAATGATGACGCTAATTGACGAACAAAAGTCACTTTTCTCCACCAAAGTGCACAGCTTGAAAGAAATCTGCAAAAGTCCAGCTGTTCGCCACTCCTTTGATTTCGGGCTCGATTCTGGGCTTCCAGAAGGTGGCAGGTCCCTTCACAGATATTGATATCCTTTAAAGGAGATCAATTGAGGAATGCGGGCTTGGAAGTCTCAGCGAATCTAAAAGCTGGATTTCTCCACCACTGAGGTGATCTCACCCCACGGCAGGTCTCATTTATTTGATCTATTGGCTAAAATTCAGACCAAAGGAGAAAAAAACAAAAATAAACAAACAACAAAAAAAAAAAAAAACAGAAGCAATCAGAGTGTGTGGAGCTCTGGAGATAGCAGAACGCTGACAGCTTACAGGGTCTGCAAAGGCAAATGGGACAGAGAGCCTCCATAAAGCAGGCTGCCATGCGTCCGCAGCTTCTCAGGTGGCTCCTCAGCATCTCTGCCGGTGAAATCTGATTTCCAGCAAGCCGCACGTCACAGATCATGCTTCCAGATGTGTGCCATGGATGCAGCAGATCCTGCTTCATCATCCTTCACAGCTCTTTTCTGCTTACGGAGGCGTTCTGGCTTTGCTGTAAGGTGCAGTGCGTAGTGTGTAAGTAAAGAGAGCAGTCAGCTTGGTGGGGAGTGTGTCCGTGGAACTGTCTTCAAGGAACATGTGGGCTCTGGATGCAGTGTATTTAAAACATCTGTCCATTCATCTGTTCACCAATTCATCCATCCATCCTTTCCTCCTTGCATGCATGCATCCATCCATGTATCTATTCCTTATCAATCCATCGATCCATCCATCTGCTTATCCAGTGCAGCATAAAATGTTTATCAAATAATAAACGTAAGGGAATCAAACAATGACACACTTGTTTTAGCCAATTGTTGCACATATTCTCAGAGCATTGCAAGATTCGAGAAATCTTCTGGAGCATATTGATTGTCTGAGTGCCACCCTCCCTTCGGTTTCTGTCCAGCTTGTCCGTTCATACTGTAGCTGAATCCCTCCAAGGCCGAGAGGACGAGCTTGCCTGTTCTAATTATAGCGAATCCTCCATGATTCCACTTCAGTGATGCTTTATATGGGACTTTTGTGCTTCCTAGAAAGGAATGTTACAAACATAGCCAGGCACAGAACCCATTCATTAGAGTAAATGCTGCTGCCTCAGTGATGCTCGTTACAGTACCTACAATTACCCTGGGTGTCACTGTGTGTCATTAGAGTATGTACAATTGGTGGGTTCTGGGCTCTGAAATTAGAGAAAGTGCTATTCGGTGCCAACTTAGAGTAACTGTTCACCTGGGCGACGTTATACACAGGGACTGTGTGGCTTATGCAGGTCAGGACAGGGCCAGTGCACCCTGCTGATCGTGTGCCCTGTTTGTGTCTCAGCAGTTTACACGATTCACGCGTAATGACTGCGATCTGGAGGTAATTACAGCCCGCACGGATTGCTAATTGTGGCGTGTCGGCTAATGAACAGCCCTGCATCCCGTGACAAGGTGTCGGGCGCGCGTTTGCGGGGGTGACCTCCGGTGCCTGTCGAGCGGCTAATTTACTAGCCAGCTGAGCGGCTCTCCATCCCGCAGCCCAGCTCCCTGCGTAGAGACACTGGCCCCTATGTCAAATGTTTGCTCAGGGGCTGTTGGTTTAACCAAATTGGTTATTTTAGTGATTAATCCAACGCGTCAATTCAATCAATTAGGAGAAAAAAAAGCCTTGGGGTCAAAATTAAAACAGGACTTAATCCTTTTAATTCAGGGTAATTGAAATATCACAGATACAAACGCCATAACTCAAATAATGCTGCCTGGAGCTACAATCGGTAATGTAATGGTTTGTCTCGTGCCCAATCGCAGATGTCAAATGCGGGACTATAATTATTCCACAGAATAAACAGATGTCACAATAGCATGGGTATATCTGGGTTTATTTGGTCATCAGTTAATTCGATCAGTTAATCCTGATTCGTAATGCTGTCCCACAGCTAGCGTTGCGAGTGAGCTGAGCGATCTCGTGGTTAATGAACTACGTTGGCAATTTACGTTGTATTTTAGCTCCTACTAATCACAGCCCCTCAGACGAGCCTCCAGCTAATGAATCTCCAGCACCACAGAGGTGTTCAGGCCCACCCCGGCATAACCGCAAACTGAATGCTCAGCTACTATTATTACCCGGATTATCTATGGGGGGTGGAGGAGGTAAGAACACAGGCTTCAACACAGGTCAATAAACTGAAAACCATTTATTTGAAAGATGACTTGTGTGCGTGATAAGATATTTCATAACAATTCTGGGAGCAAGATTTCCTGTTGCTAGTTTACCTTATTTCCTCATTCGCCCTCATGCATATTCATTAGTGATGTTATCCGCCATAAGGTTATTATCCATTAATGTCAGCAGATAATTAATTGGTTCTGTCTCCTCAAAGCTTTCTCTGGCTCATTAGCAAAGCACAGCTTGGTGATTTTATTCACATTTGAATCCGAATGTACAACTTTATTTATTTCCAGTCGGCGCCGTGCTACGTAGGCACCATTAAGAGATTAATTGCTGGAGGGCAAATCGATGCCGAAACTCACCTTCTTTAGCCCTTGAAGATGCCGTCAGACATGCCGGGAGCTCTTCAATCAAGGCGCAATCAGAGTTGGACTGAATGGCACAATTTTCGCTGGCGTGACATATACAGCTAACCTCCAACGTCTCCTAAACGCTAGCACGAATCGTGCCAGCAGAGTTTGAATTGATTGCACCCATAGCTGCTTACAACCTCGCTTACAGGAGTTATTCCTCATAAGCTTGACAAATGTCGGGGATTAAAGTCAAGCTTAACACCTGTCTGTCTAATGCGGCACCTAATGAAGAATCCTGCAGACGGCAAACAGAAATAGCCAGAGATGTAAAATGCTTTAATAGAAAATGTCATCAAATGACACATTATTAACATGTGTTTAGAATTATGCGAATGGTTCGTCATGTGACCATTAAAATCATCTGCATAGCAAACTTCCGGATGAAAGGCAAATAATAAGACCAATTCGACGTGAGAAGTCTTCTTTAGTGTTGTGCCGTTTCTCCCCAGCTTATCGCCCTATTAGTCAAACTGTAAAAACATTCCTTCATACACTGAAGGGACGCACATCATGTAAAAATTAAAATGCGGTTGTCCAAATGAGGTGTTATTTTAATTAGCATCTGAGGGTGTTTTATACACAGGAAGTCAATGGCACGTTGGAGGCTAATATGATCCAGTGAGTTTACTCAGAAATGACTTTCACTTCACCGAAGCATGTTCAATGACTATTAGACATTTTTTCCTTTTAAAATGCTTGATTTTGTACAATATAAAGAAGGCACTGCAGTCAGGATTTGGCTGCTCCAGATTTGTGGCCCCATACCAGGGAATCTCAAAGCTGTGGAGACCCCAATCAGGTGCACTTTCATAGCAGTGACCTTGTTTGGGGCCAGAGGACTCAAGTTTTGATTTATGGCCTTGTCTCTATGAGGCAAAGTTCCCGTGTCCTGAACACAGCGTCTGAAAGTTGGCCGACAAATATCGAGGTTTATCGTGCTTTTGCCCTCATTCTCTTTCTCCATAGTCATGTACAATACAATAATTCAGTACCGCCGCAGACAGTGCACAGGAAACCATTCCCTGTGCTTCTGCTCTCCAGAAAGACTTATTATGAGCATTTTTAAACCACTTACATAAAAATGCATTTGCAATATAACGCATAAAATTAGCAGGCATGCAAAACGATAAACATATTACAATTTGCATAAAGAATCACACATATTTAATTGCAATCACAAGTCCTTTTTGCAGTTTTTAAATAAAGTGTAACCTGTGAGCTGCCACCTTCATCACCTTCATCATCTTCAGCGCTGGAATTGATTTTATCACGAGGCTATGTTGTAAAAGCGGGTCGGCTGGCTCTCGCACAATGAAGAGGAGCCCTTGTGAAAAGTGGCTGAGTTGATTGGTCAGCAAAGAGGTGTGGGATACAGTAATAGATCACCGCCTCTCTGCTCCCCAGCCTTGTAGTACAGGACTGGTCTTACCAACCTGGTTCAGAGGAAGGCTATGGGATATGGATGCTGTTGTATAGTTATATATTCTTTTATTTTAGCTGACATTTGTTCCAACACACATTTTTGAGAAGCCAGAATCAGACAGACTTTGAAGAAACTGGGAATTCAGAGTCAAGGACCTAATTGTGAAATCACTCTGCCAACTCTGGGATTTGAACCGTCAATTTTCCAATAACAGGCACATTGGCCTAACCTGTTTATGGTTTTAAGTCCCTGATATCTCTCTCTCTCTCTCTCACACACACACACACACGCACACACAAATAATAACTAGTACCCAACGTGACAATACCACATCATGCCTTTTCATCCTGGTTCCTCTTTCTTGACAATGTCAGACTTCATTTATCAAGATCAAAACATAATCAAGCAAATGGCTGTTCAGAGCATATCGTGGGATATTAAACATTGATAGTTTCGTGTTATTCAGAAGCTTCTGTATGAAGAAGATAACTGGTACCTGAGAGAATTGCTCCTCATGAATGCAGTATGTCGCACGACTAACTGACGGCATGTTTTGATGACGACGGTCTTGCACTGGAATCCTGCACGGTAGGGGGCTGCGCGGCCACTGGCCTCAGTAACACCGAACCACGAAGTCTGTGCTGAGAAGCTACATGTTTGTATGTGTGATGTCCTTTGCTTTTCTTAATCTCCCATCTGAAACGGCAATTATTTTTGTTTAACCCCAAAGCCATGCGTTGTACTGGCCCTGCGCTGTGGCCATCTGTCCCTGCAAACCATAAGTTTAAAATAAAACTATTGTTTACTGTTAAATCCCAGTGTCACATGGTTTTGTTATTTAAAATAATCCAAAAAAATCCTGTTTTTATGACATTTACACTTGATAAATTGCAATTGATTGAATTTATTATGAGCTTAATATGATACAGTCCCTGCACACACCATTTAAAGAATTTTATTTTTAATTTTTCTTGTGCAATTTGTGTCTTTTTGCTGAACGGCCATCCGGATGTAAACTCACTGCTTGCGCTAATTCAGACTGCATTAAAACATCACCGACCAGACAGCACTAAAAGCTTCGCTTCCAGGAGTAACATGTTAAAACGCTCATTGAAATATGCATAAAATAGGGGTAAAACTGGTTAACAGCAGACGTAATTATAATAAAAATCCAGAAAACTGTCAGCTCTGACATAATGCATGAAAATTAATACAAATGAAATACAAATATAATTATCTAAAGATAACTGCATAATTTTTTTAACCCCCTGTAAAAATGGTTCACACTTTGTTTTTTCTGCTACTTAGAAATTCCATTTTTTTACATTTTCACATTCATGAATTCTTGATTATTTTCTGAAGAAAATAACGGATCTGCGTGTGACACCCACTATAACCGTACTTTAGCTATAAATAATACTTTCTTTTGTGAGTGCAAATGCATTTATTATGGAAATTAATGGACTTCATGCCAGGACATAAAATGCGCCATTCCCGTGAAATCAACGAAGAAAAAAAAATGGATAAATGTAAAACAGAAAATCGATAAACGTAAATACAATGAAGATCTGAAATTTTAAATGAAGCGTTATTTCCAGGTACCAGTGGTCTGTATTTAACTTGGAAATGTATTTTGCTAGTGTGGCCAAGGTGTATGGTGATCCTCTGGTACGCACCTGCTCTGTCGTGCATGGAGGGCTGCAGAGACAGAAGGATGTAAATGATTCACTCACCCCCCCCAGAAAACAGGCCTGACAGAAGCTGGACTACTGTGCTGTGTGGGGGCGAGTCGGTTTGATGATTTTCCCGGGACATTAAGTAATTTGTAACATCTACGTCTTTGGGGTGAGCTTTCTTGCTTGAGTGTGGGAGATGCCAATGGGGTTACACATCCCCTCCCTTCAGGGCGGTGTGGGGGGGGGTCATGCTTCCAGCCACAAGCCTGGGGTGTGACTGAGAGGTGTTTCCGAGAGGAAGCATACAAGCCAATAAGGTTTCCTAGCATCAGTGAATCCAGTGACACTTTACTTAAGGTAGTGTTTTTAATAATTTATAAACACATTCATAACAAATAATAATGCATTCATAAAGCATTACAAACGTTTCACAGTATACTGTGTATGTGGCTGAAATTACACATAAACCTACCTTGAATTTTGTGACAGCACTGCAAGCTTTGTATTTACATTATTCAAACTTTAATAATTTTTATTACATGCCTCTGTAAATATCTTTTATACAAGCTGTTAGTGCTAACATTGTTGCTCTTAGCTGCAAGGTAAACTTGTTCATGGCTACCACAGTCTAGGATAGTTGTAATGGTATTTCTCCAACTGCCCACCAGGCTACTTCTCAAGGCCAGGAAACTCCTGCATTGTTTGTATGGGACATTTCAGAGTCAAAGGGTGAAATGCACAGACCGGGGCTGGGGAACCTGATTCATGGAGAGCCGGTGTAAGTGTGGGTTATTGGGATGACTTCTCAATCAGCCAATAACAGTGGGTCCCCTGGACTGGAGCTGGGAACCACTGCTTTATTATTGGCTGACTGAGAGATCATCAGGTCCCCCACCCCTAGCATAAACTGTCCAATGTGGGCCCATGAAGCCTGTACACCAGGAGGAGTTCAATACACCTGTCACCACTGTGATTCTGATAGTGACTAATATCACATACACACACACACACACACGTTGTTAATTATATCTTGGGGACTCTCCATTTCTATAGGGGAAAACTATAATCCCAACATGATGTCCTTAACCCCTACCCAGCCCTAACCTTAACCATAAGTAACCAAACAAAATATGAGACCTTTGGCATTTTTAGTTTTTTGATTGCATTCATAGATCTTTGTGGGGACCTTAAAATGACAGGTTTTTATTACATTGTGGGGGACATTTGGTCCAATGTTGGTAACATTTCTAATGTTACATTTAACCCAGGACTGTACTCCAATGCGATTCCATAAAAGAGGTAGAGGAAAAAATGTAAACAATGCTACACCCATCCCCGGTCTCCCCTACTGTGTTAACCTTTTGATCCCTTTGCATTTTTGAGTGTTTTTCTATCCCTTTGATTTTAGGCTTATTATATTGTATGTATATGAGTTAGCCACATATGCTTTATGGTTTTGTTTTCCAGACATTCTAGGCTACTCAGATATGTCATAATTTGATGTATAAATGCTGACACAGTCTTGATATCATTCATCTTAAGAGGAAAAAATTGCAGGCACTACAAATATAATCTTGTAAATGCTGAGATTAGAATCTCTATGATGGGGGAAAGCAGGGGTTTCATTGGTGACCTTTCTATGGCTTAGTATTGTGAAGGAATACATGGTTAGTGCCAGGCGGAAAGGAATATCTTTGATTTTGCATCCATTTGGTGAGGTGACTTGTTGAAGTTATCTGATAGACAGCAATGCATGGTTTTATATTTTTCTATATTTTTTACTTATTACTTTATAACATCTGATTGGTGTGTCGATTTCGGTAGATGAAACGAGTTCGTACATTAAATTGCTCACTACAAAGTCTGTGGATTATCTTGAGTAACAATCTCTGGTAATCTGAGTCATTCTGAAATGTATTTTTCTGGCTCTTTAATCACCACAGAAAGAATGTCATTTTCTCTCATTATATTTGAGAGAAGACCAGCATTTCTCCAAAACTAGGCAACTGCCTGCAAAACAACCTTGAAAGATAGATAGATAGCACTTAATTCCCTCTAAAACAACTTTTTTTCAGATTTTGGGGTGAATTGCCCCTTTAATAATCTAGAGGACAAATGAAAACTAATGACATGCCAGAAACCTGTGGAGTCAGTCAGAAGTGGAGTATTATTGTCTTCAAAACTTACTGTAAATGGAGGTGATTTATGAGATAAATACTGTATGCAATGAAATGGCACCTAATGGAACTAAGTCATACATCAGGAGATAAGATAAATAAATAATATATTATAAATATTACAAATAGATAAATGAATGAAGCAAATATATACAAAATCACACACTCATCTTAGAATGGAGGAGAATGATTTCAAAACTTTAAAAAGAAAGATAAATGTTATTTTATTATTGCAGTGTTTTCTCTGATGTATGACTGTTCCGGGCCATCAGGACAGAATGATTCTGATGCCACAGCCAGTCAGGCTTTTCTTTTGTGCTAAGCTTCCCCCCCCCAAAATCATCCTACCTGCCCTTCAATCGACTTGCCTCCCACTTCATCTGGGAGTTGACGCACTGACAGACGGTGCCGAACCGGCACGCACACTCCCTTCCGCTTTAATTCCCCCCTTCACAAATCAGCACGCCACGGCCATGTAGCCATCGCTGTGTATACATTTCATGCATCGTCTTGTGCGATGTTGGCCGCACACCGACATCACACAGTGTCACAGGAGTCCTGTTTTTATATGCAGCCGGAATGAAATGTCTAAAAATATCCTGTCGTTCCCTTTGAAGATGAACAAACACAAGGAAAATACATCCGTGTTAAGACTGTTCCAGAGGATGTCATATTTCATAACGGAAATGTGCTTTTCACATTTTTCATTAGGATCAGTTTTTGAATACTTGAATCACTACCGAGCAAATATTTTTCGACTTCTCTCTGTTTTCTGTTCTTTGCCGTCTATAAATGGACAGCCCACTCCACCCCCCCACCTGCATGGCCGTAATTCAATGTGTCCACTTCAACACTCAGGGGCTTTGAGTCATGAGCTGTTGTGGGCAGTTGACGTGTCCCTCTGTCTTTTTAATTATAAAGCATTTATCTCAGTCTGCTTCATACACTCCCCTTATCAAGGATGATGGGACTCTGTACCCGGCCAAAAGCATCTTTGGAGACGTTGAAACCAAGAAGCTCATGTATTAGAGTGACTACTTAGGAAGGCTGGACTATCAGCATATATACACCAAATATATTCTGGAAGATATCTAGAAGAGTCTGTGCTGTCTGTATTAGCATGTAGCATCTAAATGTACTTTTACCAATAATTAGCTAAATCCAGAAGTTGCAATGCCTCTCAAAGCCTGTTTTCAGCAGTAGCAGTGAGCTCTGACCTCTTCTCACGACGGCGATCTGAGCTAACGGCACCTAGTTGCTGCCCTTTGTGACGAACCCCCCCCCAACCTCACAGGCCTCTGATCGATTTCCCCGGTGGTACAAATACGTTACGCATCTCGTCGACCTTCATTCTAACAGAACGACAGGGCTGGGTCTCTCTCCTTGATGTTTTCTCCCAGAAGCCAGTGGGTGGCGCTTTCTCTCATCATCTGGCCACCTCAAAGCTCCACCAGAAGTAGTGCCTCGCACGCGTCCCACCTCCCAGCGGTTCTGACATTCTCGGCACTAATCTCTCTCCTCAGCGCTAATCACCCTCAGCTCAGAGCTGGCGAGATCATCGCTGGCATTAGCGTAAATTGCATTCCTTCCTACCCAGATGAACTCTCCTCGCAGGTTATCTGGAAAGTTTTCCTCC
>JAODLD010000001.1:48149305-48163120 GCA_026781065.1 Mormyrops boulengeri
CCCCAGGACTCTGTTCCAGTCACCCCCACCCCCTTCCTCCCTCCTTATACCCTAAATCCCAGGGATTTTGGCTCCGTGCAGTCCGGAACATTCTCCATTCTAAAAGGTCCCCATCTACATGCATAAGTAGTTTAATGCTATTCTGCTTAGAAAGCTGAATAAAAGCCGGGTATTACTGTCGACAGAAACGGGCCCGGAAGATTCTCAGATCCTGCTCGTTGCTATTTGGTAATGAATTCTGCAGCGTTACTCAGTCACCTAGCCCAGCTTGTATTACAGGCCTGCAGTCTATCCTGTCCTGCCAGAGACATTTTTTTAATAGGTGGCCTCCTCCAATATGACAGAAGACATATTTTGTAGCTCCTTTTTAATGATGCTGCAGATCGCGAATGCGGCACCTTTAAAACACACACACTGTACATCCTTACCCACCCCCTTCTGTTCTCTAAGAGTCGTGGGGGACCACACACTATCCCATATGCCTCTGTATCTCTCCCCAATCATTCCCTAAATCCTTAGCTTGATCAAAGCCCTCCCAAGAAATTGCTGAGCAGTAAACTTTCCCGGCATTTTAAGGGATTCCGAATGAACAACTCCCAAATTTGTTTAATTGACTCACTAAAACCTTTGATATTACAAAGATTTATTCCATTGCTTCAGCCCGGACTTATTTGTAAAATTTGTTCTTGATGAAATTAGCAATAACTCTGTCTGTGCTTAATTATGGTCCTGAGCTGAATTTGAATTAGATTTGAATATGAATTGAGCTGTGGTTAGGGTTATTGGACGTCCCTTCAGTTATACACTCTGTTGTTTTCCTGTGTATGACTGCACTCTGGAGGAGGGGGTCTGACTCATAAATTACGGTGCAAACTGGTAAACAAGGTGAGGATAAGACAATAATCCTTGGCACTAGCGGTGTGAATCTTTGGGCCACCTGCAAATCAGTCTGATTGCTGATTCATTTGTTCACAACTCGATTTCATGCCGATTTTCAAAAAATTCAAACGGTTCAATATGATTTAATTAATCAAGCAGAACTTCTTTTCAGTATGAAGACATACTGCATGAATATATTGAAAATAAATATGAATTCCCTTAATATTTCTTGGGCAATGTTATGAACTTGATACAGTGGAATGTTTCAACAAAGATGTTTAATTGAACATCATTTTTCAACTTTAAAGGAAACAGTCATCATACCTTGTCTATGTGGTGAGGGATGTTGCTGTATATACATTTTTACATTTATGTCAGCAGTAATTTTCTTTCAGATCCACAAAGAAAGATGAAAACAACATTTTATTGAACATATATACACTACCCCGATATTAGGTAAGATTTAAACAGTTTGCTTCATCTGCACATATTATCTTAACCTTTGACAATGAGGATTTTGGACTATTGTGGTTTTAAAAATTACGAGTGCAGTCTGCAGTGGCATTTTGAACAGAAAAAGAAAAGGAATTAGTGACTCAGGTTATTGTAGATGAACCTACTGTATCTCCTTGAGTTTTTTCTCCAAAAATATTAATTAACCAACATGGTCTGGCTAATTAGCCTGATTTCCTGCTTCCTCCTGGCCAGCCCATCCACGGTCAACCTGCTAGTTTCCAGACTCCATAAATTTAAATTAAAAAATTTAAAAAATCATTAAAAAATTCTTTCCAAAAATGAATTAATTATGGTACTACAAAAGTTTCGAACAATTTACAAAAATCATCCGGTCATAAAGCCACTTAAATAAAAATAAAAACAAGCTAAAATGGCCCAAAGACACGGCCGAGGTCAAAACTCTCTGAATCAGCATGTCAAGTTTTTACGTCTTAAGACATTAAAAATCAACATTTTAACACATTTATTTTTGACGTCTTAAGACAGACTAATTTGGGTGCTACCACTTCATCAGTGCTACCACTTTGCATATATTTTTGGTGCATGTGTGAGTGCACTTCCTGGAGGTCATTTTGTGCTCTCCTCAGGCACTAGAGTTCACAATTACCAGCACAAATGGACTGTTCCAACTACTGCATTACATTTGCACAAAAGACACATGATAGATACGTGGACAAACGTACAAGCAGCATAACCAAAAGGTTGTGCTCACATGACCATGACGTAGGCGTATGTACTGTACAGCCTAAAGCAGCTCCTAAGACATTATGGGATGGGAATGTGATGACAACTAATAGAATGGAAGCTTTAATCATCCAAAAGTTTTAAGACATACAAATTTGATGTGCTGCTTCAGAGGGTTTTGACCCCAATTCCATAAAACACAGCAAAAAGGACCCCATTCCCATAGTATCCGTGACGTCATCCATATTTACACATGGATTTCAGCACTTGCACTGCGTACACATATGATTCACAGCGTTCCATACAGCTCTCAGCCAACTAAATAAAATGAGTCCTCATGTGGGCCAATACATTCAGGTCGCTGAATGGGAAGGGTTTTCAGCCGACCACCTTGTAACGCAGGGACTGCGGCCCTCCCTTTTGACGGACTTCTCGACCACCCAATAACCTGCAGTCTTTGAAACAGAGAGAAACGAACAGGCAGTAAAAAGACAAGTTCAGTGACATATCAGAAGTCCCATCATGTTTTAAAGCTGTGTAGCACAACAACTTCATGGTGCTGGTCACTGTCACCATGGAGATAGGTGGCTACTCAGCGGGGGGGGGGTGTGACATTTAAAACTTACGATACAAAGCCAGGAATTAAATTAAGCAGAAAATAACTACAATTAAACACAGGTAAGGCACCATTTATACTCTTATTTGCAGTTTTCAAGACAGGGTTAACTGGAACTGGCGTGGGTAAAGTTGACCAAACTTTGCTGTGGCTGAACTAATCGAGACGAGATTTATATTGACTGTCCCCAAGGGTTACAGCTTTGAAATCCGTTTTTGACTGTAGTAGAGATCTCGAAAGTGCTTATAATGCCAAGGGAAACCCACATTTGCATTTCTGTTACTGTGAGTTTTTTATTTTTATTTTTTTTACAATGGGAGTTTGTTTATTCGTGTAACTAACACTTTTAAAAATCGGTTTGTGTTTCGTTAGTATTTTGTAACTGTCAGGATTTAAATCAGACCACGTATGTGCCTCTTGTGAAAGTTGTTTAGGTGTTTTAAGTGTTTTTTCAAGAAAATCCTATTTTTGTGGTATTTTTCAAATACGGGGTACTGGCTAAGAGGTGGAAACACTTCTACTACATAAACAGGGAGTGCCAAAACATTCTGTTTTAAAAATGGGAATTACAGCACAATTCATTTAGAGAACAATCGATTTTTAACAATGGACATCAAATTTTGATTAAGGATTCTGAGTTTTAAAATGTAATTTTAAGATTGGTGCAGTTGAATCTAAAGGATGTCTGCTAGATGCATTGAATAAATGAATGAATTGTTGCCACTTGGCACTTCTTTAACGTTAAACACAATGGTTAACAAGATAACCCTAACATGAATGGGTATAATTATAATAAACATGATTATTTAGTGTTTATAGCATAATTGCTCTCCAAGACGCCGTGTCCTTAATAGCAATTATCGTTTAATGCTTATGATTACAGGAAGGACTGTGTGATATTTTAAGGAAATTACTTAATATAGATAGATAGATAACAACATACATACACTCGTTCATACATACATACATGCATGCATACATACATATATACATAAAATAATATGTAAATAAATACCCTTTGACTGACCACTTTTCCTTCCATTTTTCCATTTTTAAGTCAGACTACCCCAAAAGTGGCTGAGAGGCCTCAGACTCCAGAGGGTTAAATGTTTGGAAACAGGCCTGCTACATGGTTCTAGTTTTTGGATTGTGTTTTGGCCATATCTCTTGTATCACTGTATCACAAAAGATCTATGTCAACCCCTTAATTACAGGGTGGAAAGCAAGACCTGTGGAGGAGACCTACAGCCGCTTTTGGGTGATCTCTCACTTTGTCTCAGGTGCAGAATGCTGGAAATTCAAGAGAATCAAATAAATGTAATTGTTCAAATAAACGTAATTGCATCAGGTGGATCAAGGAAGCTGGCAATAGATTTTTGCATTATTTCTCGCTTCCAGTGAAGTTGATTTGAGAGAAACAGAGCAAGAAGCCAATTCAGTAATGCATTGGTACTGATGAAAGTCAGCTCACCAGTCCACTCCCCCTATGCACTTGTTCCCTTATCCAAATCGCCATACATGCCTGACTTCTTTTCTCTCACCCCTACTAAACACACCCACCCATGCCCACAGTTGTATCCCTTCCGGAGACATGAAGTGTGGGTATTGTATGTGGCTCAGTAGGGTAGGACACTGTCTTTGTGATCAGATGGTTATTGGCATTGGTACTCTGTTCCCATCTGCTCCAGAGACCGTCTGACTCTACATTCTCAAAGAAAAACTGTTTTGCTTTGGTGAAAGCTAAATGAATGTTTTGGATTTTTCTGAAACCCTCTGGAGTTTCATCATTGCTCATCACTCAGGGGGTTAAACCTACCTCTGCTCATGTCCTGAAATAAAGGTGTTCATTCCCATTTTCACGCGCCCCTATTCTACATCTTATAGTCACTTGCCTGTCTGCGACCATGAGGCCGATATGGTAATGTTGTGGGCGGTTTGCTAATTGGCTACCTTTTGCTTTGCAAATACTTCACAGGCTGGTGGTGGTGGTGGTGGGGTGGGGGGGGGCGTTGACGCAGATGATTCACATCAACACGCTGAAAACGAAACAGGTCAAACACCCTGCTTAACCCTGCCGCATACCGCCCGGGAATGAAAGCATGCCCCACAACACACTCAAAACAAAAAAAGGAGGGTTACTGCAAATTGCAACCTTTTCTCATAACGTCAAGCTGCAATTGCATCGGTTGTAACGCTTTGTGTTTTAGAAAAGTGGCCATTTTCATTTTAAGTGTTTCCTAGATGGGTAAAAAACACATGAGCAAATCTGAATGGCATCCAACCCCCACTGGTGGTTTGAACTTGCGGATGCCCTCCTCTTACTGGAGCGTAGATGTGGTCATTTTCAAAGTGCAGAAAGCTTAAAGTCTCTCATCTGGTGCAGGGTGCTTTCACGTTTGCTGAGTGGACAGTGTAGGAAACTATGTGGAAGCATATTAAGTCATTTGGGGAGGCGGTTGCTGTGCCTGTGATCAGAAGGTTGCTTGTTCAAATCCCAGGGTTGGCTCAGTGATGGAAAGCCCTCAGCTTCCAGTTGCTCTATGAACTGTCTGACTCTGCCTTCTCAAAATATACGACATTTTGGGAAACACTAAATAAAATTTAGTGTTTGCACAAATCACTGTCACCTACCTTGCATTTTTGGCTCTCTGTTCTGTATGTTGTATCTTGTTATTCTCTGATATACCCTAACTACAGATGTGGATAATTCAGGTCCAGAAAGTAAAAATCCAGACCAAGATTTTGTTTCAACCAACCAGTTGAGCACTCTGTTATTGCGACTATTTGTATGCAACTGACTGAAAAAAATATCTTTCTGATCCTGAACTATCCACCTCTGCCTAAGTGTTAGTTCTCTGTTGTCATGGTTTCTCCAACAGCAGCAGGAAGTACAGTACCAAATAAAATTTCTGCCGGCTTTGGCCTGGTGGGAATAAAGATTCTGATTCTGATATTTTTGTATTAGCTGGATTCTGTCCATATGGCCTCTACTCCATGGTGAATTACCACAATTTTACCCAACTCCACCCCTGCTGGAGACCTCACCGTAACATTGAATGTTTTTATTTGTGACCTAAACTGTTCCAGATGTATAGTGAGCATTGGTCCGACAGCAGGCCGTCTGAGGTCAGATTTACGGATGGCTCTCTGGACGAGAGAGAGTGACAGAGGGTCGGAGAGTGCCCCGAAAGTTCCCCATGTCCTTCTTAGCTCTCCAGACCTGAGCACAGGCATGGCAGCTCATTCTGAAGCCACCAGGTGGGTCCTTGCGTGTCTGGCAATCACGGTGGCATTTACTGTTGCTCAGTGGCGGGCGATGAAGTGTCCCAACTGCAGGCCGTCAGTTAAATCCCTGCAGCCACCACTACATCTGCTTCCGATCCTGAGGCCGGACCTCCCCCGGTGGCTATGCCGCATTCCAAGCCTGTCACAGGAAGCCTGTTGGCACGCCATCCGCCCCCAACTCTGCGAGTTTCTCTAAAGCCACTGTTATCCCTTCATTCATCTTTCAATCTCCTCTTCCGGTAATCCAGGCCGAGTTGCGGCATTGCAGGGACGTTCTCAGCGAGCCATGGCCCCGCGGCCGGCACACTCCCCGGACAGGCGCCCCAGCTCTCACCGATCAGGGAATTTACATTCTCTGGTTATGCTTTTCAGCATCACTCGCCAAGCATGAAATTGAGAGACGGCGCATCGCACCCACTTTAATATCAACCCGCTTGTCTGTTCTCAATTCTTCTACAGAGAAGTCAGGAGGATTTCTTCCCTTTGCTTTTATGCAGAAAATACCCTTGGATTGCTGAAAATCAGTCTTAATTTTGCCCCTCACTGCGTCATTTCTTCATAGCGTTTACATATTCTAATATTAAATATTAATTAGACATCATTGGTGTGCTGGATATTTACAGTCATTATCTACATCATGCTACATAACGTTTAGCCCACAGTGCATTAGGCTTTAACCCCTCGCATGTTTGGGTGGGAGTAGATTCAGCCCCCTTCGCTGGGGCCCGATGGTGTCTCTGTCATATTCGCACCGCCGATCTTTCCCATGACTTGTACCCGCACTTGCTCATCTTAAGTAGTGACAAACTGACATTTGAATGGGGTCGAGGGACAGATGGTGCGCGCCTCTTAACTAATGAATACAGGATGGGAGCCACGTGCAGCCATTGCCCGACAAGTGCTGGGGCTGTAGGGGGCACCAGAGAGGCATTAAAATAGAGGGGTACACCCTGAGCTGCCACCAGTTTGCTCTCCTTTCCTGACAAGGTAGGTGGGTAAATAAGCACAAAGTGCTCTTTCGGGCCTAAAAGCCTGCTTGAAAGATCTCAAATCAGTCAAGTGCCATGTAGAGCTGTCAGGAATGCTCAGGTTTCCTAAATGTTCTTATTACATAGTCCAGATGTTTTCTTCTTCTCTATTACATAGAGAGATGTTTTCTTCTTGGCAAGACCGGATTGGATATTTCACTTTCGTTAAGGCGAGCTTCCTTCTAATCTATTCTGAAATACCTGGAGCCTGGAATCTTGGTGAAAGAAGCTTCATAAGGCCTCTGTCTTATTCCAGGATGCAGAGTCCAGAATTTCAGGATTTGGTCTTCTTGTTCCTCCGGTCTCTGGTTTCCTTTTAATCTCCACACTACGGCTGTCTTTTTGATGGGTGAAGATGGGCATTAACTATGAGATGTCAAGCTCAGAATGTCCTGTGGTGTCTCTCTCTACACATATTCCTCGCACAGATTTTCAGACGCAGACACAAGTGCTCTGGGTAGGCGCAATACTCAGTAAATTGTAACATCTAAATGCACTTTATTATATAAATTACAGGCGCATTTCCCACAGTTTTAAAGGTAATTTTAGACAACCTACTATTTTAGCCCTTGATTTACAATTCATGAGGATTGAGGTTTTTTTCTAGCTGCGTTTAAAAGCAGGTTTAAGTGTTTTGTCATATGAAACTGTGGATTTCTTCTTATCTCCCTACCACGCTTTCATTGCCTTTTCCATTTTCCGGAAGCCTTTGGTCCAATCCACCATGATGAGGACAAGGTGTACTGTGGTGGAAGCAAAGGGATACTCAGCAAGGAGGGATAAAAACACCTGGAACTTCTCTGTTACAAGCATGTTTATCAGGACACTTTTATTTACAGCTCAGAATTACAGCGGACAGCTACTCTACACGCACAGTGGGGTCCACGGTACCTTCTCTCTGGGCAGAAACACAGCAAGTATCAAAACATCAGGTCTCCCCTCGGAGTGGCGTTCGGAGAGCAAAGGCGCATTTACAGGGGAGAGGCGCGGAGGCGAAACCACCTCACAAATAAATATCCCAGAAAAGAATCAGAAATTATAGATTGTGTGCGTTGAGACTCTCAGTTAAACAATTCTTATTTACAGCCACACTCTTGCAAAACCATAGTGCTGACAGACTTTTTTTCTGAAAAGCTTTAAAATGAAAATGAAAGAGTGGAGATGAACAGAAGTGGACATGCAAGCTATGGCTGTGATGTGCAGAAAGGATGCACCTGTGTCAGTGTCAAAAGAAATCTGTGGAAAAGCAGGTTTTAGTAGAAATGTAATTCTTCACTTACACGTGGATGTTTTAGAAGAAAACAGCAAGGTTTTGCTTAAGAATTACATTGTGATTTTTAAGAGTCCCTCTGGGTGGTCTTTGCTTACGGAAAGAAGATCAACCTGTAAAGACGTGACAGGAAAACGACAGCTTCATGTGCTTCATGTATTTCTCCGGAGTGCTTCGCCTTATACTGATATGACGGTTTTTGTTCAGTTTTTAACTACAAACAAAATTAAGTCAGCAATGTTTATCTATATTTCAAAAATATAAAAACAAAAGACATTCGCTGAATGCTCACCGCTGCACCAACTACATAATTATCTTTTTGTTTTCTTCATGAAGATTTCATCACATGTACAGAGTACTACATTTCCCATAATCCTTTTGACCGTAACATCATCTTTTACATCACAGCTCAGGTCAATGATGTTCAAAGGCATTATGGGGCACATTATACCCCGAACCAGCAAACACTGTAGGTTTATATACAACATCAATATATCATTACAGTGGGCAAGACTGGAGCCAGGGAGCCTCGTAATAGCAGGAACATTGTGCGCAACTCGGTTTTCTCCAATATGATGAATAAGCAGGAGGAAATGTCTCCTTCTGCACAGAATGCAGACAGATTTATGAATGGGGTATGATACTGGCCGACAAGGTTCCTGTCTGGGTGGCGTCTTAGAGAAGGTCACTTCTAGTTGGTCATTATCACTTTTTCACTTTGTGTGATTACTGCGTTGGGGTAAATGATGAAAGTAAAACTGTTTGTGCCGGGGACAAGAATCCCTCCCCCCAAAGAAAACCTAAATTGTCCCATTTATCATTAGCCTTGAAGGATAACATAGGAAATTCAAAGTACTCTAAGTACATTAATAAAAGACTTGATTCCTTGAATTAATGCTGCAGACTACTTCAGGTTGACCCAATAATTTTGCCTTCTCTGATTTCACAAACCCTTGGTCGTATGAGTAGTAGAGACCTAGAGAGACATTGCACAGTTCTTGCCATTGCAATGATGATGAGCCATCGAGAGACATCCTGGATAGAATGTAAGGGCTGTTTATGACCAGTCAGCGACACAGAAATGTAAAAAAAGGTAATAAATAAATAAGCCACTGTAATTATGTTATTCATTTCCATGGGGAGTCACAGACCTGACGAGGACGATGTTCTCATGACATGCTGCGATGCACTGAAGGGTTTATAATTACAAATTTGGTCCCCGGTGTTTCGGGTAAATGCCATGACAATGGACTGATCCAGAAGGGACCCATTTAACATGGAGTTTCAGTAGCATTCAAGCACATGCATGGCGACTTTGTTCATAACACATTATGGCATGTTCATAATGCTTTATGAGGTCGCTTAATTGCCCATGCCAACTTAGAACTGACATTTACATGGCAGCAACATGGCCCACTTTATTTATAACAATTCAGGGTTTGCAAGTGTGATCATAAAACAACCATATTTATGAATATCTCGTGTGTATTTTGCTCAGTGTCGAATTCTTGAAAACCCCCCAAAATACATAAAGTTTCACCCAACCAACAGTGCCAGCTTGTCAGATTCTCATAAAACTCATTAAATTCATCAGTGCCTGCCACAGAACCATGACTTTAAAATTACAAACAAGCATGTTTGTGACAATGGGCCGATTAAAACTCTTTTACGCTTAAGACCAAAGCAGAAATCAGATATCCTCTGCTTAGTATATATACAGTAATATTCCACTGAAAATAACTGATTTTGCTCATATTACCCTAGAATATTCATACAAGTATATGAACAGAAAACACCAACAGACTGAATACATTTTTTGGTTTACATTATTCAATAATCTCTTTTAGTTTTATAAACAATTTTTTATACAAATCTCATCATTGCGGGATATATTTATACATTTTTTTGTAATTCAGCTACTCTGAGAATTTGCTTGGTGAATGTTAATTTGGGGTTGACCTTCGTGACCAATGGGTGGAGAGTTTGACTCAAAGGTTCAACTTCCACACTCCAGTGCTGAATATGACTAGTTCAATTCCAACCTTTTGGAACCAGAAGTATGTTTCAAAAATGAAAATGCTGTATTAACACTTCAAGAAATAAGGCTCGCATGTTATTTATGTATGCGAATTTATATTCATCAGCCAAATAAAAAGAGGAAGGAGCTGAAATATGTTTTTATAAAAGTACAACCACAATGTAGATGATATTATGTCTCAATGGGGGAGGGGCTCCCAGTGCTTTGGTGACTCCCAGACTCACCTCTCGTTTTAATTAAAAGAAGAAGAAGAAGCCAGAGGGGAATTCTGACCTTTTCTGAATGATTCCCATGTGCCCGAGGACCCGTGTGCAGGAACGGAGACCAATGCACACACACAGACACGATGGTATATAATGGTTCAAACACTGCCATATAATTTGAACACTTTAAAAAATAAATAAACGTGAAAAACAGAGATTTAAAAGCCATGTTATTGACGTACTTTATGGATGGGTGGGTAGTACACAGGAAGACACTGGGAAAATTTTCAACAGGAGAGTAGCAAAGAGGAGTCGTGGACGAATGTGAAACATTAAGATGACGTGGCTCCAGCAATACAGTAACAAAGGCAAGCAGGGTGAAGTCATGACTTCTCAGTGCCACTACGGCTTACACACACTAGGGGGCGGTGACGTGCTCAGGGCGACGACCCCAAAAAATGAACGTAAAAGCGCTTAGAGAGAACCCTCAAGTGTGACTGTCCCCTGAAAGTGAGGGGGGCTTTTCTGGTGAAATCCATCCACCTGGATCCGTGGGAATCCATGCACTAGACGGGGAGTCACTGATTGCCCCGGGCTGCCCTCTGTCCAAACGGGAGGGGGCGAGGAGGGGTTGTCCAAAAATGACCAAATAAATTTCCATGGGCACCCTAGCACCTCTCTGTGCTGATGACATTGCATGTGCCCTTATAGCAGAGGAGCAAAAGACACAGAAGCAACAGCCAAAGCTAAGAAAAAAAAATCAAAAATAAAAACGGATACCACACAACATGTGCCATCTACTTGTGGGATCTTCCGAAAGAATCACCATCATAGCCAGGTGTATCCCAAAACAGTCAGTGGTGGTCAGTTTCCATCCGTATTTACACACTGCATCCAGGGAGCCCTGACGTACAGTATTTCTTAAAGGACGATATATTTTTTCTTTACTTATTTTTTTCTCTATTTTGTTTTCTCTCTTTTTCTCGTGGTTTTGGTCACAGGGTAGCTTGCTATGATTGTTTTTGTGCGGCCGAGGGGCTCCCATATTACGCTTTGCTGTCATCTTCCTTTGTCTGGATGCTGCCGTCGCCGTGAACTTTGATCTCGATGGCGTCCGTCTTCAGGACGTCTTTGCCATTTTCTTCTTTCAGCGGCAGCTTCCTGTCGGCAAAGCATCGAGAGGTTTCACCACAGAGCCACAAGTGACCTCCCTGCCCACCACCCCGGCACCACCCCGTCAATAAAAGGTACTTAAATACTAGCTGGATGCAAGTCAACTGAAAAAATAAACCTTTTCTTGTCTAAACAGAAGCCATTTTGGAGACAGCTTATAGCATAGATATATAGCAGATAGAGTGCCCCCAGTGGCAGAGGCACAGTGGACAGTGTTAATTTAACACTGAGGGTGTTAACCATGTTAGAACAGAGCTGCTGGTCTCGCTGAAAGCATGTCTACAAAAGAAGTGAATAGTCCTTGGTGTTTTGCCCATCAATAATGACTCTGTTTGGCTTGACACTCAATAAAGGTGTTCTTCCTGAGTGCAGACCATTATGATTATGATATGAATAACGTTTGTAATTATGATTATGGAGATCAGTCCACCTCGCAAGGGGTGTCCCATTTAAGCCCCCCCCCGTCGGGTGGCCCGAGCAGTGTTTCAGTGGGCTCTGCGGATTGTCTCTTGCTTTGATTCTCTGTGCCACATCTGGCTTCAGAACCGACGTTGACTGCCAAGTCTGACACAGTTCTGGGTATCAATAAATGGGAGCGAAAAATGAGTGAAGCGAAGAAAAGGATATACACAGATAAATGTACTGGATGATATATGCACACTTTGTTTTGATTTCGTTTACACCTGAACAAACAGGTGCAAACAAGGATCCTAGGAAAAGAAACTGGTTCCGTACCATTACAGCTAATTTCCAACCCCACCCTCAGCCCCCACCCCAAAATGATCAGGTGATCTGGGGTGGTCAACAGGAAATGTCGGAATTGCAGAGTTATCATTGATAGCCGCTGGCCACTTTCCAGTGAAGGAGCAAGGACAAGAGGAAACCAGCAAGTCCATTTAAGAAGCTGTCGATGTCCTCATCTGGTGGCCAGTGGCAATTTTTTTCCTGCAGTAGCTACATACTCGATTCTCTCCTAGACAGAATGTAGAGTTTTCTGTCATGATCGTGGAAACGCTGCACTAGCATTAGCCTTAGCGCATGTAAGCTAACCAAAGTCATTCGACTCGAAACAGCTACTTTTTAACAGCAGGAATGCAGCCTGCCATATGCAACATTGGAAATGGGCTTCTTATGGAAATCAAGCGCTCATCCGAAGTGGGCCCCTAGTGAGTGGGGATGCTCTTTCGTACATGTGCACATTATTAACTCATGTTAGCCAGCTGAAGTCATTTGACTCAAAACGGCAAATTTTCAATGGCAAGGATGCAGCAAGCTTCTTAACATGCCGGAAGCAGTCAGCAAGTCGGGCTCCCATCTGAAGCAGGCGCTGTGCGAGTAGGTGGTCCACTCCTTAATACAGTACATGTACACATTAGCGTTAGTGTGAAGTCATTTGACTTGAAACAGCCAATTTTTAACAGCAGGGATGTGGCACGCCTTCTTAACATATCAGAAGCTATCAAGAAGTTGGGTTTCCATCTGAACTGGGCTCTGTGCGAGTGAGGAGGTGCTCAGCTCCTTCACACATGTGCACATTAACATTAGCGCACATTAACCGGGTGAAGTCATTCGACTGAAGGTGGTCGCTCCTTTGTATATGTGCGCTTAGCCATGCTGGGAGTGCGTCCTTCTGCACCCTGAAGTGACGTGACCGTCGATGGCCGTCTGCGTGCTCTCTGAGTCTGGCGCTGCTAGTTCCTCTATCCGGGCAATCGCCATGAGGCCCAGGCAGAGAGGCGGTCCTTACTCTGGCTCTGTCAGAGGTGTGGTCTCATTGGGCTCGTTCACCGGGCTGCCGTCGTCCGGATTTGTTATTCGCTCCTCTTCAGTTCGCATCTCAACAATGGGCTCCTTCGACCCATCGCCCCTGCGCACACGCACGCGCGCAGACACACACGCAGGTCCGGCCGTACACACGCACATGCACGCACACACACACGCGCGGGGATTAGAAGCCAAACTACACCGCAGACAAATAGAAGAAAAAAAGTTTAAGGGAAGGAGTAGCTCCTATCTCCCTGAGGTGCAGGAGGGGAGTGGCGGACCCGTCGTGATGCTGAATTATCGGACTGTTAGTTATCTCCGAGCCGCTGAATTGAACTTGTGTGTTTGGGGAGGGCGGG
>JAODLD010000001.1:48181612-48201933 GCA_026781065.1 Mormyrops boulengeri
ACAAAGTACAAATGCTTAAGTTGTTTTTTTTTTTTTTTAATTTGTACTTTACTTGAGCATTTAAAGTTGTTGCAACTTTTACTTTCACTTTAAAATATATATTAAAAATAAACTATTTGCAAAAATCGTGCAGCATGCCTGAGTGTAGGGCTGCAAAATTGCATATCTTTATTATTATTATTATTATTATTATTATTATTGTTTGTTATTATGTAGAGATACACGGTTATGCCAGTTAACATTCTGGTTTTGCCAGCTGATACTTTATCAATATTCAAAGTTAGCAGCACCAGAACTAAAGACATAACCATGGAAACAATGGAGATGACTGCATTGTACAATCAGCCATTTTCTGTAGTGGATGGCGAGTGGTTTGTTGGCTCATTCACCACTTATAAGAGGTCTTAAAGTACCGGCCAGCGACATGTTTATAATCCATCATCAAGTCTGACCTGTAGATCAGTCTTTCGTTTTCCACAAATAAAAAACAAACGTAATCCATTCCAGTAACCTGTGCCGGCAAGTTCGGCAAGTTTCACCCCCTGCAATGTCAGCTGCCTTCCACTGTCACCGAGCTACCTACAAACGGTCTATTTTCCAAATTAAAAAAAAAATCTGCTTATCCTCTTGCCACTCACAGTCTTCCGTACTGTGATGCACTATAACTTACAGTGCTACATTCGAACCTGTTGTGAGTGAATTTAAAATGATAGGTTACATTTTGTTAGATTGATAGATCTACATGTAAACGTGTAGTACTTCTTACTTTTGATTCTTAAGCAGTTTTAAAACTAGGTATTTTTTTACTTTTACTTGAATAGCATTTTACTGGACGACTTTTACTCGAGTAACATTTTACTGTGGTATCTGTAGTTTTACTTAATTATGAAAGTTAAGTTCTTTTTCCATCAGAGATCAGAAGATGGCCCCTAGGCAGGCACCTATGACACCTAATGGGTTGACTGCCACTGCCTTCAATCGCATACCGAAGGATAATTTGAAATTTACACTCGTCGCATGCAAGGCAGACTGATATTAGTTAAGGTACTCAGCAGATACCTTCTTCAGAACTATCTATCTTTTGGTGATGGTATCCTGAGGTACAGTTGTGTGCAATTATGTATCCTCTTGCTGTAAGAACGGCCGAGTCCCTTCCTGCCTTCAAGCGTCGTCTGAAGACACACCTCTTCGAGGAGTACCTTGGAGACTAATACCACCCTTACTGTCCACTCTCTCCATTAAAAAAAATCCACTAACAATCTTTTCCTGTGCACTCTTTCCTAACAACTTTTATACAGCGTTCTTAGCGGTAAATTGATCTTGACAGCTGTTGATTTTACGTCTAGCTTATAAACTGAAGAACAGCCATAGACTACTAAGCACTTGTTATAAGTCGCTCTGGAAAAGAGCGTCTGCTAAACGCGGTAAATGTAAATGTAAAATGTACGTCTAGGTGGGCACTAATGACTCACCGTCCTGTATTTGACAATATACTCCACGATTGGCATTCCTCCATCATCCTGCTTGACCAAGACGAGTCTGTAGACCTTCCCCACACCCCTCTGTCCATGGACCATAGGAGGGCTGGGTTCTCCTAGAGATTCAACACGGGGGGTTAAAATGACAAAAGCTGCTTACTGGCTGGATGGTGACAGCTGTGCCAGATGAAACTCCCACAGTTATTAGACAACCAGGCACATATACGGGGGGGTGGGACCACAGCTGAAAGCTGACTGGTTCCTGGAGTATACTGTCCCCTGTCATCGATTCAAATTGTATCATTGGCTAATGCTAATGTTGGCCCTTCTGTATGAATTATGGCCCCTCTCATATTCTCACCTTTAAAAAAATCCTAGAATAGCCCTCATTGGACACACGGGCACACGCAAATGCACACACACTTGACCTGAGTATCACAAGGACTCACGGATGGGCAGCGTCTGGAAGCTCTCCACGTGGCTGAACTCCCCCTGCCCTTTTCCGTTCACGGCAGCCACCCGGACCTCGTAGGTGCTGTTGGGCTCCAGGTCGGTCAGCTGCACCATTGCTAAAACACAGGGCGGGGGTGGGGGGCAAACAGTTAGTATCAGACGAAAGTGGTTCCCACACACACAATGGCTAGCGAGTAGGTAAATGTAGCAAAAGCAGATTCGCCTAGTTAGTTTTCGATGTGACAGGAAAATCCGCTCCATAGCTCTTCAGCCAAGATATTTTCCATGTAATCTTTAAAAAATTTGATAATGAAAATGTAAATGTTTCCATAGCAATTACAGTTACAAAATGCATCTTCCATGCAAATGGCAGCACGATGTATGGCTCTGTTACGCTTCCTTGGGATAAGAGGGCTTGTCTTTATCCACAGATTCACGCATTACACACAGATACTCACACACCCTACCCACACATGCACACATTCCACGGATTTCACACAACCATCCTATCAGTGAAATTCTCCAGAACACCGAACAGTGCAGATGTGTCTGGATCCAACATCCCCATGGTCTTCCCGCAAAACCCGCACAAAGCCAGCCTTAACCTGCGGACTTCTGCAGGCACTTCACACATGCTGTGTGCATAATTGCTTGTACATAATCCCCCTCTCCGTTGCCTGCCCTCAGCTCACTGCCATCTTTTTGATGACATTTATCTGCTAATATCACATCTGACAGTCTTCGGTTACACATGGCGAGATGCAGCCTCAGAATCAACGACCTGATCTCATAAAAAAGGCAGAGCATCCCTCATGCATACAGATGTGAATTTTATTGAAATGGCTCCTCTGTGCCCTCAGATTCCCTTAATTTCTCAATATGCATGTTGTTCTGTGGGACACTAATTAAACTTGGCAACTTTTAAAGATGTGTTGTGTTCAACGCAGCCAAGCATTAACTCTTGGGACAGGAATTCAATATGCAGCAGATAGTTTCGCTCTCTTAGGGTAAAAGCTGTCCGAGAATATGTATGTGAGAGTATGTGGATGGAGGTATGGCTGTATAGAGTAGATATCTTTCATGATATGAGAATGAGATGCCGACTTTCACAGGATATAGAATATGTGACGGTAAGGGCGGCGGGGGTGGAGGTGTGTGACTCAGTGCCTGTGATCAGAAGGTTGCTGGTTTAAGTCCCATGCTCAGCAAGTTAGCTACATCGCTGTTGGGCCCTTGAGGAAAAATCACACCAGGGGTGCAGGATAAATGGCTGACCCTGCGCTCAGATCCCAGTCTTCACTCTTACCTGTATATGTGTGAGTGTCTAAAAAAAGATGTGAAAAAGATACATTTCAATGTACTGCTTCATGTCTCAAAATGAGCTTCAATTTGTTCATATGTTCACTATGGTGATAATGCATTGTGGGAAATAAAGCGGATATTTTAGGACAAGATGGGTATGTAAGTGGTAGAATGACTATTGTAGGATTATTTTTTTCTTCAGGAGAGGGGGACAGTCTGCCCTTAGTGGAGGAGTCTAAGTACCTGGAGACCTTTTTCACAAAGACACAGTATAAGGGAATATGGAATTAATGGTGGATTGGTTCGCTGGTGATGAAGTAGTAGCTAAGTTGTCGATGAAGGTTGTGGTTTACTGGTCAATCTATGTACCTATTGTGGCCAAGAGCTATGGGTAATGACTGAAAGAACAAGGTCCTAAAGTGCAACTGGCTGAAATGAGGTTTTTCCACAAAGTCATTCTTTGTGACAGGGTGAGAAGTTCAAAGATAAGGAGGAACTTTGAAATAGAGCTGTTGCACCTTTGGACTGAGATGAGCCACTGGAGGTATCTGGGGCTGAACAGGAGACCACCTTCTCGACATGTCTCATTGGGTGAAGGCCTCAGGGCAGCCCGGGGCCGGGGGGTACTATATACCCCAGCTGACTTGGAAACATCTGGGACCCCCCACAGAACAGGTTAGCGTCTACAACCTGAGGAAGGCAGGTTTATTCTGACCTCTTAGTATGATACCACAGTGACCTCCACCGGGAAACGTGGTGAAATAAATATGAAGACAGAGAATGTGCTGTGGTAGAAATAGAGTAGGTGGGAAACAGGATGGATATTTTAGTCTGTGAGAGCAATATGTAGATAATCTCAGGACATAAGTACGTTACGCTAACAGTAATGTAGCTCTTTATGACATAAGTTCCATACAATGGTGGTAGTAAGGTCCTTCCACTAGGTTAATGAATGCATTAAATCACAACCTCCTTTTGAGATTAACTATGATTATCTATGCTAAGTGCATGTAGTCATGTCTTACTATACGCCAGGTCCCCATCCCACCATATTCTGCTAGTGCTTCCTGTCTAAGTTTGTACTGTTTGTCACTAATATTTGTAACGGCCGCTATACATTTCTGAGCAGCAGGCGGGGCACAAAAGGAGCACCAGACAAATGACTGAGCCATTTACATCTGAATGTATCTTCTGAGGGTAAACATTCTCGCGTAGCCTGACGCCCCTCTGTTCTCACCAGCTTAATATCTATGAAATATAACAGTCACCTCAAATTGTCAGCCAGCCGTACTTTATCCAGAAGGCTGTGAAAAGAGCCATTCAAACAGTTCATAAATATTCATTATAGACAATTCAGCGCTAATCAGCAATTGCTGCAAAATAGTAAATAGCCTGTTCTTTCATTGTAGGAGTAATTTACATAGCTGTGTGTTCCATTTAGCAGAACACCCAAAAGGACTTTAATTCCAAGTTGAGTTTTGCTGAACTCGAGTGAATGTTTTTTATGCTGATAGAAAGGAAACTGCAGGAGAAAAAACCTCTTTCTTGGTAATTAAGCAAAATGTGAAATTAATGCAAAGTACTAACGAGTACAACAACCCCATCTTAATGGCACCTTTAATTTGCAAAACTAACCCCCCCCCCCCAAAAAAAAACAAACAAAAGTCAGACCTATGAAGCGTGTAAGTAGCTAAAGTGTTTGATGCCTGAATTGCTGCGGTAACCTGCTGTCAGTCTGCCTTATAGAGGCAAACAAATGCAGAGGGCGTCAGATACTTTAGTCTGCCACCAGGAGTGCCCCTTCACTATTTGCATCACACTGCTGTTTGCTAAACTGTAGGAGCTTCAGGGTAGGAGCCAGCTTTCTCTGATTTACTAGCAAATTCTACCCTAAGATAAAAGTCTCCAGACTGGCTGTGATGGAAGGTACAAGGCTTCGGAAACCCACAGTGGGCAGGGTTACCCAGTGCCGTCAATCTCTGCATGGTTTCATCCAATGGGAACCAATAAAGTGACGAGAAGGGTATTAAAGCAGCCAATGATGGGCAATGCCCATACAGTAACCGCACCAATCGTGGGCTTTGAAATGTTGTTCGATCGCTCTGTGTTCCTCTGGGAGTGCTGCCGTCTCCCACTGTGCCCTATTCTGCTACTCCCTCTTCACATTTAAATGAACTTCACAATTACTGCTATTAGCTACAAGCCTTTTAAGACTGTCAATCTTGCTTAACCTCTGAACGTACTTGTTCCTTAAGCTTCCCTGTTGGGGTTTTAACGTCATGCAGGACCTCCCGGGCACTGTAAAGAATCAATTTGAAATCCTCGTTCTCCAGCAAAAACACCAAGCACTGCTTTTGGCCTAGGCTGGGACGGGGCCCGGCATACACAAGGAACGAAGCGATTGAAGCCGAAACGCCCTGCAGAGAACTCTCACGTGGTCCTGGATGACACACTAATCGAGCCTTTGGGGACAGTTTTGCGTTTGACTGAGTGGTTTGTGGCCATATCTGCTTTCCTCGGAAGAACTCCCACTGGTGAGAGTAGGACTGACACAGATGCTGGTCATCGACCGCACAGATATATATGGGAAAAATAAAACAGCTCACGGGCCAAACACGATCCTGGTTTTAGCTTCGGTTTGAAGACCTGGACTTTATTTGTGGCTGTACTACTTTCCTTCTCTCTCACTCTCTGCTGCAATCGTAACATAGTACCCAGAATCTACACACATTCAGTTTCATTGCCCATTTTCCCCACTGTATTTTTAAATGTTGTTTTTCTTTCTGATGTCTTATGTCCAAGTCTCAATATGTTATGACGTATTTATACCCTGTTTATTGTGGTTTCTTCCACTGCAACCAACAGTATTGAAATGTCATCTCAGTGTATGAGTCATGTATCACATAATTGAAGATTACACTAAAGATACCTTGACTTGTATGACTTTAGAATATATGGACGTGGCAGACTTTTAAAGAAGACTCATACTAGTCCTATTGCTCATGTGCTTGGGGAATTTGAGAATTATTTCTATTCAGGCAAGATGTTGCAGATGCGGAGGAGTGAAATAAAAGTAGATTGTAAAAGCTGGGTGCAAGGAAATGGAAATATGACTCCTACCTAGCAAACTTGACGTTCTGAGCACACTCAAGGTTGTAGAAGAGCAAGCTCTCAGACCTAAATTACTCACTGTGTGTTACTATGTCTGGGGAAAACATGGACAGGGTATACAATGGCTAGTCATGTCAGGATGAGTGTGACATTACGCCATAGGTTATTCTTATCGCGTCTGTTTCAGTGAAACAGCTGAATCTCGCAACAGAGCATGCAGGCTGGCCATCATACGATCGAGGCCGGATTGAATTTTAATTTAACCCGACTGGAAGCATCCAGCCATGGAGGTGAGGTGTATGCATGTTGGTGTCTCCCGTGCGATGATAGTAAGATGTTCACCAACGCGTTTAATTCATGGCACGGCGCCTTGACATTTCTCTATTTGCTGAAGTATCATTTTGTTGGAACCACTTCTTCTCAGAAAATGAAAACCACAGGTGAAACAGTGGTCCACACTGGAATGCTAATTTTAAGTGGTTGCAATCACCAAACCTTCTAGGCTTTTCCACAAAAAGGGGAAAAAGCTTTATATTCAACAGGAACCAGTTTAGCTTCATTAACTGTTTCTTAAATTATGTTTTGCTCTGTGGCAAAACATGCTCGGACCAATAAATTAAAGTTCAAGATATCTAATCGCTTTTGAACAAAACAGTCTAAAATTAACTACACCCATATTTTACATTTTTATAGTATATATATCTTACATCTAAGCAGGGTAAATAGGCAAGAAACAAGCCTCCAGTTTAATTTTAGTTTAATTTTCTTCCTTCACTCACTTCAGGTCCTTTTTTGTTCTGAAAAATAAAACATATTTACTGTTGCGCCATGGTCTGCAAACCAGGTGGAACTCACTTTTTGAGAACTGGTTGTTCTCAGGGGGAACACAAGTCGACAACACCAGGAAACACAAGCAGCTAATGAGCTGTGGCTAGGGCTGGATGATAAAATGTTAATGGTAATTATTGTAATATAATTTTCCTTGATATCACCACAACTAATTGCTTGATATAAGTTCAGTATGATTTAAGACCCAATTTAATGATGTCACTTCCTCTGTGACTACTTGTCAGGACTGTCAACAGAGCACAAGTGCAGTCAGAGGTATAAAAACACAAATAGGGGATTTATTGAACAAATACCAAAATGCAATAGGGCAGGCAGGCAGACGCAAAACAACACAGTCAAAACATGAGGGCAACTCAGTCGGAAGTCCAAAGCAACCCATCCAAGAAGGGTAACCCAGCAAAACGGAAAACAAAACTCCACAGTTAAATTCAACCCAGGTGAAATCTACACAGTAATAATCCACAGAGAATTCAGAAATGCTGGGAGAATGCGAGGGGCGGAATTTTTGTCTGTACTGACTAAAATAACCTGGCCTGCTGCCAATCACAGTGTACTGAGAATGGACAACCTATGCACAACAAATACACAGCAAGGTTTATTGGGTTAGCGGAGCACCCCACGTGCTACTGTTCTGGCAATACACGTGAGTCATGGGAGAGAAAACCAAAACTTCTGTGTCAGTGTCAGCGGCCACAACACCTTTTTAAAAAGGAGATATTGTGAATAAACCAGGTAATAAGATGTTGGTGGTGTGACAGTAAAGAAGAAACCTGGGACATGAAACAGACTGGTGCTGTAATCTCTACCGAAACCTTGTGCCAGCTAAAACTGGATATACTACACATTTATTTCACCACTCAAGCTATTGCCATCCAGCAGAATATACAGAATGCAAGTGCTTAGAGTCACAGACACCAGCAATTAGCATTGCGACTTTCAGTCACATCCTGTATTGGTTCAAAACAGGACACGGCATTTCCTTTATCAATACCAGGCGGTAAAGGAGCAGCGAGGCAGTCAGGGGAAAAACCAAGCGGTAAACCATACTGTTACTATTACTAATGTTACGTCCTATGACAATAAAAATATTATGTATGATCTATTTATTAAAAATTGATTTCAGTTTGCAATCCATTTGATTAGTCATATTTTAAATGCTCTGTTTAAATTGGATCCTAAGGGAAGTTTAAGCATAAATGGAGCCTCAAGGAAATAATGATGAATGAATCATACTGTCATAATCATCAATATCGACTGATATTAAGAAATTATCGTGATAAAATATTTCGGCATATCATGCAGCTCCACTTGTGGCTATATTAACAGCCAGCTACTGCTGC
The DNA here is from genome assembly GCA_026781065.1 of Mormyrops boulengeri. Classification (NCBI taxonomy): domain Eukaryota; kingdom Metazoa; phylum Chordata; class Actinopteri; order Osteoglossiformes; family Mormyridae; genus Mormyrops; species Mormyrops boulengeri. Next base: position 48,190,146 of record JAODLD010000001.1, read on the forward strand.
TTACTGCACTCACCTGTTTTCACCTCAAGCTCAAGCTCTTTGTCAAAAAAGATGGATGCTTAGTTTTGCTACGCTACTTTGATCAGTTGACCTGTCTTTCTGAGCTCCCTTGCTGTTTCCCTTGCTTGGTGTTCCCTCTGTATCTGGCTCCTGCACCCCTGAGTGGGGAAATTCTTGCCTATCAGAGGCCGAGCTCCCATTGATGCTCAATAGCCTGGTCCCCCATCTGGGGAAGGTGTCTGTCACAGGCAGGAAAGCCGGCTTTCTCGCCAGGTGCTACCCTGGCCCTGGAGGCATGTTAATTAGCTTTTGTTTGTGCTGGTTACTTTCCCTGTTTTGTAGTTAATAAAGTGCTTAGAATTGACAGGCACAACTAACAAATCCTTCTGTCTGACTTGGTGTAACATTCAGTTTATGTCTCTATATATGTGTATATATGACAGCTATGCTATATGAAAATTGCATTAGATTGCAAAGCACCGTGAAGGTGTCACCCATTAGCAGTTAAATCCACAGAATACCCACGGGGGAGCAGTATGTACTTCGCCTCATTGCCTAAGCACTATAAATTCCGTGTGCCTCCTGGGCAACCACAGCAACGTCACCTCTCTCTCTGTAATGGGTGAATCGAGACGGCACCCTCTAGTGGCTGGAGGTCACCTGCCTCATTATGTGTGTGGTTCATCTCTCAGGGTGTTCAAAGCTTAATGGGGATGCTAGCACTCAGTGACAGGGCTCAGTGTTTCGGAAAGAGAAGATTATGGCTGGTAAAAGTCTATGTAAGAGTATTGATGACAATCAGGCCTGGCTATCATTTGATGATTAACAAGGCAGTGGGCATCTTAATTAAGGATGGGTAACCAAATGGGGAAACGTCAAAAATCATTGTTAGCAGTAATGTAATGTCGTATCACTAGACACAGATGAAGCTGGCAAACGTGTCCTTGTGTTTCACATGTGCCTTTGATCAGGCTGAACAGATGTAAGGGATTCATGAAGCGCCGGATGGATAATTGAGACGCCCGCTACCGTGGCCCTGATAGATGTCTTACGGCAGGGGCGGAGACTCACTCTGCACGCCGTGCGACTTCACGTCCTTCCACTCCTGCAGGCCGACGTCCCTGTACCGCACCAGGTAGTGGCTGATCGGCACGCCGCCGTGCGAGTCTGGTTTCGTGAAGGTTACCGTCGCGATGCGCTGGGCCACCAAGCTGAGCCGCACCGAGTGCGGGCTTGAGGGCACGTCTGAAAGGAAAAGGGTGCACAGTTATGTCTCTGTGAGGCCGCAACTTGGGTTAAGTTCCCGCAATTAGCACTTGGTGGTCGCTGGTTCGAGACCCATCAGGGACCTTTCTGTTACACTCCAGTGAAGCGCTTAAACTAACCCCTCACAGCAAAATATCCAGCTGTATTAACAAGTGATGGATATTAATATCTTCAGCTGTTTCTGTAAGGGGAAAAATTGTTGCTTTTTTTGTTGTTTTTATTCAATTAGGTATTTGAAATGTGCTGGATGTATATATCGGCAGTACATACAGTTACCAACTGTAAAAGGCTACTGGTGTCATTTCTGGACTAGAGTGTATACTCGAGACTAGAATGCAGACTTATTTAAAACACATTGTTAGGAGACAGTTAGCAGCCGTACAGCCAAATCCATAGCATTCAGTTTTACCCACCAATCTTCCTGTTCTTTATCTTTACCCATCTCTCTCTCCCTCTCCTACACACATGCAATCGTGTACACACACACACGCAATTTCTCTTTCCCTGTCTGTCTCTAGACAGCCTGTTGTATTTATCAGCTTCCCGCCAAACTCCCCTATTGCGCAAACGCCTGCTGTTTTCATAGCGCTGACTCTCCAGGGTCCCGCGACGGAGAGAGGGCCATTCTTCACCTGGCAGGCACTCTTGTTAAAAGTGTCAGGCGGCCTCGGTCGCCATCTTGCTCTCTCGCACAAAGAGGGGCAGCCGCGCCCACATTTCTCGCGCACCGTAATTTCAGTAATAAATTCAGCACCTGCATCGGTTCTTTTATTCCTCGCAGCCACAGGTAACATTTCTGCTCTAGCTGCCGGCACACAGTGGAAGGACCTCCGAGGGAATGAAGTCTTTACCCCCACCCCTCAATTTCATAGGGTCTGTCAGGACATTGTCTGTTCATTGTCTGTTCTCTACCAGCATTCCACATCTTCCTTTCCAAATCCCTCCATGCAGATCTATAATCAGAGACTTTTGGTTCTTTATATTTCAGAACATACTCTAAGGTTCAGTTTGTACTTTAGGAAAAAAAAATAACTTAAAAACACACCATGCAGCTCTGGGATTTTTCTTTCTAAGAACTGTCATTGTACAGCATTTAAGTGCTTTTTGAATGCACTTCCTCATTTATAATGGGGGTTTTTAAAGAATACGGCTTGTTCTCGAAGCACACATTGAAGCTCGTATAAAAACCTTCCCCGGTGTTTATCTCTCTTATGCTGAGTGGCTCCTGTTTTCTCAGCCTTTGAGCCCACGTTCTTGAAACGATTGGGGGAAAAATAATTTAAAAACCAGGAATTTTCAGTGAAATCTTCATATTCTTTCAACATGGGATTGGATGTGTCCAGGTGTGGAATAAAAGAGTTCAAAGACGTTGCCTTAGAAAACTTATGCAGCATTGGGACAGCTTCGTAACCTCATGGTTGTTGGTTCGAGGCCTGAGGAGGGGGCCTGGCTACAACGTTGAGTTACAGTAGGCCTATGTAGAATTTACATTCTCCAGGAAGAGCAACAATTAAAAGTTATCAGCTCAGCATCTAAATACAGACGCTCCTCTACTTACGAACTTTCAGACATATGAATGATGAGGACTGTAAGTCCAAATTGTGTTCATTGGGCTCCCGTTTCCTGTCTGCAACATCATTTTTTATTTCTGCATGCCAATTCTGCCTAGTACGACTTCTGGCTGTTACTCCCGTTGCACAGCAGCATAGCATCCGTGCTCACAGCATCCCAGTTCTTAGTAGTTGCGTATACCCTTAAAATGATGTTGAATAACGACTTACGAACATTTCAAGTTGCGAACGGCTGTTCAAAACATATCTCGTTCGTAAGTAGAGGAGCGTCTGTGTAAATAATATCCATCACCTTGGGAAAGCAAAGCAGATTCTAGGAATCTTACCTCTGCCACCAATGACGACTAAGTTTTAATTCAGAAAGTTAATTTGTCTCACACCTCTAACAACTTACAGTAGAGGGAATGGTTACAATTTGTTTTGTTTTTGGGATTTGAACCCACAGTCTCTGTGTTGGTAGGACAGTGCTCGGGCACAGAGTGGGAGGGCCATGAGCACTCTATCACCGTTGTGACAAATGGAACCAGTGGCCTGGCTTTAAGTGCCTACATGCACCAGTGAGGCTGGCTAGGTCTCTAGACCCAGTCTGGTGTTACCCCTGAGTCTGTAAGCGACTCTGGCTGATAGGTGGAAGATAAAGACACAGCATGAAAACTACAGCGGCAGTCATTCCCTGGATATATATGGCATTCTCCATTTACACATTATTTTCTTATCTCCTGGCTGGAAGTGACCAGTCGGCCCCCTGCCTCACTATGGCTCTGCCGTTAGGCCTCTGACCTCCGCCCTGTGATTGATGCCAAGGGTCGGACAGTGGTCTAGCCCTACTGAACTCAATCAGCGGGAGTCATGTGGACAGTCATCGGGCTTTTCCTGACGGAGATGAGATTTCCCTTGTGGAGACGTGCCGTATAAACTCTGGGTGTTTTGCGGAGCAATAGTGATGGGATTCGGGCAGAGGAAAAACCAAAAAACCAATTACGTTCTTAAGGCACGCATGTCATATTCCCATATCTAATGTTTTATCTGTCATTATCTTAAGGTCAACCCAGGACAATAATCATTATCTCTCCCAGAAAACCTCCACAGGTCATGGCAACAATGAATCGTATATGTGGAGAGAGAGTAAGCGTGTTTCCATAAATGAATGTGGACGTTCCGTGTGTGAATTATGTGCATCGTATGCTCACGGCAGAAAGCCCCACCAGCCCTCAAATCCTCCCCCCGCCCCGGGTTAGCAAACGCGATGCACAATTAGTCCAGAACATGTGTGTACTGTTTGTATACAGCTGGAAAATTGCCAGAAATGGAGGTGAGAAACTACCCAAACTTGGGGAGGTTGGTGTGGCAGAACCTGAAAGGCAGATTAAGAACTCAAAAAGGGCGCATACCTGCTCTCCCAGTTTTAATGTAGCAGCACTTTGATTTCTCTTGTCCCGCGGGGAAATGCAGAGTCCCCTTTCCTGATACAGTATTGAAGATGACTTAACGTGGTGAAATTTAACTGCATTTGCCATCTAGTGATCGAGAGATCACAGCGGCAGGTGTAAACACAAGAATGCCTCATCACTCAGAGGTATTTGTGAGTCATTTGGATTATCATAAATATTGTATTATTTCTGATGAAATGCTGGAATCCCGTATGATTAATAAACCCGCAGTGACAATGGGGTTGCTCATAATTTCGTCAGAATGCAATATTTAAACCGTGAGGGCAAAATTACCACCCCTTGTATTAATTCCAGTATGAATCATTTTACTTTCTTTGCAGATATAATGAGAGAGATTATAGCCTAACCATAAAACATTCAAAGGTAGTAGTAGTAAATGCTGCCTTATGTCAATTTAATAATGGACAGGGAAACAAATTAAACAAATTAAAAAATGGTTGTTACTAGCATCGACTTTGTTTCTGTGATAGAGGTGACTTCAGAATAAAAGAAAACCGAAGGAATGTTCAAATATATTTACGGGTCTGTATTGATATTATAAATAGGGCAGTGACAGTGTAATGTTTACGCTATAACCTACAGCAGTACACTTAGCAAAACCCTACAAATCTTCTAAATTGGTGTGCAGTGTAGTGATTGAGGGAATGCTACATTAAATTAGTCTGCGCCGCAAAAATATAGCACTCATTATAATTAATTAATCTGACCTATGGAAAATTGTTTCATGCTACAGTGAATTGGCTTAGGGTATATTAAATTAGTTTGGCTGGGGAAAAAGTAGCATAGATATTGTGCATTCTGATGGGGCCGCTGAAAATTGGCCTAAACAGGAAATCTGCAATGATGTGGCTTGGTGGGAAGAACCGCCGGTGTCCTTGAATACTGAGAGCAAACACGACCTTTTCCGTGCTAATAGGCTACGAAGCGTGAGCGACGCAGCTGTGATAATTATTATTATTATCGCTATTTTCAAAAACGGTTGCGTGGAGGGGCGTTTCTGTTTACTGGGAAATGCACTACCAGATGGTTCCATTTGGGGGAGCACTTCCACACATTCTGACTCACCTGCCTGGGCCAAGATGAACTCCTGGAACCTCATTCCGATGTTGTTCCTGGCAGTGCAGTTGTACTTCCCGAAATCCCTGTCTGACACCGGCGTGACCTTGCACCAGAGGAGAGGTCAAAGATGACTGATGTGAGACGAAATCCTTGGTTGAAACAGTCCGACAACTAGCAGATGGCTGCAAATATGGACCTTTTTTTAATTTTCTACTACATAACCTTATCTGGCGGGTGAGAGTAACGGCGTATAGGGAAATATGGTTCTGCGTGATTCATGGGAGTCAGCAGGCATTTTTCTTGACATGGCTGGCATTTAAAAATACAGGATATGTGCTTGCAGTGTCTCAGGGAGCCTCACGGAGGGAAGCAGAGCAGATGCCGTACTCGACTCACATTTGTACATTCTCAGATGGTACATCCCAACAAACATTTAAATTGGAGCGGCTCAGGGTGAGACATCGGTGTGGGCGGTTGGCGGAAGAACAGGGGCGGAGTTCGCCGTGCGTACCTCCAAAACGGACCTCCCCTCCTCATTGTAGACTCGTGCATTTCCGGATCCTTCTGTGGAAATGGTCAGCTTGTCGCGCCTCCAGAGCATGGTGGCGGGGGGATTGGCCATCACGTCGCAGCTGATGTTCACTGGGTTTCCCTCCCACGAGTAATATATCGTGTGATTGGACTGGAACTTTGGTGCATCTATGGTGGGGGGGTACGACAACACAAAATCCTAAAAAATAGGCAAGGGGCTATGAACTTGCACTGGCTGTTTAATCGGAAACTAAACGAGGGAAAACCTTTCACCAGTTTCAGCCTCATTCGTGAAATTCAAACCACAGGTCTAGATGTCCACCTTACCTACCCGAAGATGGCACCTTTTTCCAAGTTTCATAGATCCTATTACAAATGGCCTTCTTTTTTTTATTAGTATTAAACAAGAGCAAAAATACCAAAGTGTATTTGATCTGTGTTCATTTTTTATAATGTAATTTTTTTCTTGGAGTTCAGTCTTGTTCGGGACCTGCCTGCTCTATGGGATGCGGTGGTAGTGGCCGTGCGATGGCCCAACTCACACTCAATGTCCAGGTACATGCTCTTCTGGTGGCCCCCGATCCTGCTGAGGGCCTCGCAGTCGAAGCGGCCCCAGTCAGAGAGGTGGACCCCAGTGATGGTCAGTGTGGACTTCCCTCGATGCCCGTGCACCTCAACACGTCCATCTTTGCTCTGTGTGAGTTACGGGGGCATGAGGCCGGCTGGTCATTACGCTGGACCGGATCAAGATTCAGGATCCTTCATTTCCTTTTTGTACATCGGTACACAAGAATTCATACTCGCCGCATCCAATGAATAACATGTGACAGGATTAGACAGCACAAAACAAAACAAGGGCACTTACCAAGCATCAAAGTAGACATATATCAAGGAGCTTCAGCGTTATATACAGTACTTATGGAATAAATATCAAATGAATAGAAGAAATGGCTGATTAAAGTATGAATATATGAAATGCATTTAAGATAAAATAAATGACAGAAACAGAAGATATGGCACAGTAATTATAAATATATAAAATAAGAGAAGCAAATGAAATGGCTGAAATTGGAAACAAAGTGAAATGTGCACAGCGTCGCTCTGTGCTGAGTATATTTGGAAGTTGGAGTATCATTGCTCTGTCCAGTAAAGTGTACGGAGTATATTTGGAGGTTGGAGTATCATTGCTCTGTATTGAGTAGCTGGATTACAGAGAGGTAGACACTGTTCTGATGTGTTGTATGTGTTTCACAGCCCTTTGTAGTGATCTCCTCTCCTGTGCTGTGGTGTTTCCCTACCAGGCCGTGATCACTGTCTCCTGGCTGCAGCTGACCTTTTATAACAGCTGGATACATTCTGTACAATTGCAGTTCGACTTGACTGACACTGTGAGTCTTTAAATAAGGGCTGATATTGAATTCTTTCCCCTTTCCTCAGTTTAAAGTTCATTGAGTGGTTAAAACGAGAGCCACCTAAGGTGTCTATAGATAAACGTGTGTCCATAAATGGACAGGAAATGCTCTTCGTTTTGAATTTGCTTTGCCCTATGGCCAGTTCAGAGGTTTCTTTCTGCTGTACTCATGAGATTAAAATATCAAAGCGGTCCATTTAATGAGATTAGTGACATTAATGAGATATATAACCATATACAACTCAAGTCAATAAAAAGTAAGACTTTGATTCCATTTTAGGCCATTTTAGCATTTATTTCTGAGTTTAAAACCAGGTATGAATTATTTATTTTCATTGTACGCAAAAACCTCCTGATTCATAATTATAATAATTGTTTATTTTATGTAATCTAATCCTTTTTGCTTCCACAATTTGATTTTCTTAGATGATGCACGATTACTAAGCAGCAAAACGGCAGGGCATGAGAGTGTCAGCAAAAGCCCCAATCCTGACGACCTGTCCCATGACGCAAAATGCTCATGATTTGTCTGAATTTTCTCCGCATCACCACACTAATGCTTTTGCGAGGTGCCCATTTACTGTCGCTACCCACAGATCACGTGGGCGACAAAGTGGGGACGCAGTGATTGGAGAGATCTTAGGTTGGGATGATTTCTGCTGCGCTAGGTGAGACATCTTGGGAATGCAAATAAATGCGAGTGCACTCTAAGCTCCTCCCCCCTCCACTCTTAGGCAGTAGTTCATGGTCTACCCTGTCGAGGGGCAGATGTTAGCGCAGGAGTGGGCAGAGTGTCTCATATTGGCGGCATAATTGAGCCAATCAGCGATAAGAGGATAACGACTCGTGGGAGTGACTCTCTGCCTTTGGATCTCAGACGGATCCCATACAAATGTGTCCCAATCTGCGGGAAACACCATTAGCAGGAATGCCAATCTCAAAGCCACTTTTTTATTTTACAGTAAATTGTTTATTCAGCAAACCAAACCGAGGAGACGATTAACGCGTTACAGCCATCACTGCAAGCGAGAGCCTTCTGTGAAACGAAGCAGGTGCACCCATCCTTCTCATCCTCCTAATTTCTCAAGTGTCCTTCTCTTTGTACATCCCACAATGCACTGAAATGACATAATAAGTTCTGGGTCCTTACAAGTCCTCTCCTCTGATGGGATTTATTTAGTACATTATTCCCAGAGATGAAATACATTCTCTTGTTTTGGGATAAACCAGCAGTCATTAAAAGAAATAAAAAATTAAAAAATCACTCCACTATAGCTGCTGGCCTTGAGTATCTCAGACAAAACCTCAGAAAGCTTTGCAGATACATTAAATGCTTTGAGCTCTGGAGAGTAGAGGGGAACTGGCCTGCCTGGTTAGCCAGGTAATGAACAGCATTCTCCTAATATTACTGTGGCTCCACGAGAATGGGTTAGTGTGTTTGTGTTTCTGATCCTCAATAGGTTCTTTTGAAAAAGGAAAATCATAAAGCATTTATCTTCTCAGCCAGACCAAGGGGTCATTCCTATCTACATTTTGACTCAGTAGTTTTTAAGATAATTAAGACTTTTCCTATGGACATATTGACAAAAACATTGAAGGCTAATCTACAGTAGGAGCATTATTCAAAAAACATATTCAGGAATACTCCACAGTACTACACACGGGGGGAGCCAAAATCAGATGCCTGATTTAGTTTTCCTTGGCAGGATCAATGAAAGGAAAGTGTGTTTTTTTTTTTTTGACAGGCCATGGTGAGAGAGAGCCCCCGCCTCCACATCCACACTAATCTTGCTTTGTGGATGTCTTTGTTTATGACCATTTCTGACAGCAGTGTCATGCAGAGTGTCTGGTGCTGTCGCTACAGCCTTGTCTGTGTGCACGCATTTTGGTGGAAGGGGGTGACTCGGGCCATGGTCACAGTGACACCATTTTAATTGTGCGACGCAGGTGACCTTTCTGTAGCCGACAGATCCAAAACAAGAGGAGTGCTAATTAACTCCACTCTTTAATTTATCTACGAGAGCTGATGCCAGCCAGCTTGGATTTATTTTTGGTCGGGCATCTGACTAGGCGACTCTCACAGACTGACCTCATTATTTCGTGGGAATATAGGCATTATAATGACTCGCCAAGATGCCACCGGTCCCACTCACCTTGTTTCGTCATCAGACTTACAAGGTTCCTCATCAAGCTGGACTGCATTTTATGTTGCTTAACAACCAACCTTTTTAAAAATTTCAATGGACCTTTCCATATATATTTGTACTAATTTAGTTTTTTTTGGATGTGTGCTCCTCCGGGCCATTTGTTGTCCGTCATAACACATACGTTTATTTAGATTTCATTTACTCTGGGTGAACAACAAAGTCAACAGGAAGACCCTTAATCAAAAACAAAGACCAAAGAACAAGGGGGCAGCTTCACAGCGCTAAGGCAGTAGAGGTCTGTATCGTCTACCAAAAAAGGTCCTGTCACCGTTTTGCTTGAATAAATCTCTTTTAAAAGTGCACAGCACTTACATGGGAGGTTCTAATAATCTTTCAGTACAGATTAAACCAGCCATGCATCTACTTTTCAGCATTTATAAAATTATGTTGGATAATTTGAGGCACATTGTGGGAAAGACCGTATGATATGAAACAGAAATACTACCCAACTTAATATAATATCTCTAACACGGGCAGGGCTGTTATTTTGCAAGATCCAGTATGTCATAATTGTTTCCACGGCGACATGGTGGGGGTACCTTGAAACCGTCCACGAAGCTCTCACCATCGCTGGCCCTCCTCCAAGAGATAGCAGGGGTTGGCTCACCCTCTGCTGTGCAGGAGATCATGGCGGCGCTGCCCTCAACGGCTGAGATGTTCTGGAGCTCGGTGATGTGGGGCTGGACTGAGGAACACCATGGGGGGGAGGAGGGGGGCTTGTGGTCACCATCTGCTAAAGTAGTGTTTCTCATCCTGGTCCTCAGGGACCCCCAGACAATCTACATTGTTGCTCCTTCCCAGCTCCTAGCAAAAATGTGGACTGTCTCGCAGGGAGTTGGGAGGGAGCAAAAAAGGTGGACAATCTGGGGATCCCCGAGGACCGGATTGAGAGACTGAATGGAATATGATCAGGTCTGCAGCCATTCAAAGTACTGTGCCTATCCAGAATATAATAATTAAATTGCCTCTGATCCGTGAGGCACTGGGTTTGCTGCCCTCCCCAACACAAACACACACACGTATGCACAATTTTGCACATGAATCTGGTCACTGGCACACACTTCTCTGTCTGATGCACTATATCCTGGTACATAGGACTGGCCAGTGATCTGCTTCTCACTTATCCCTTCCTTTACAATTCTCACTTTACAAAGCCCACTGTTTGCATTATAAGTTTAAATTGCCTTACATTTAATTGACATAATCATACTTGTATTTATTATCTACATATGTTTAATCATACTCTTTTTTTAGCAGCTTAATTAACTGTCTGCTCGCTGCGCATATGACAATAAAATGTAGAAGAAGCTTGAAATACTAATTCCTGCCAGAGGGGGCAACACAGGGCATTAGTCTGATATTAAACGGATGGATGTGGACAGAGAAGGGCTGTGATATTTTACATTCGGGCTGGCAGAGACATAAGTGTGAAATCTGAGGTGGGCGAGAGCCACGGGTCAGTGTCTGCCGCGTGTTAGCCAGGTGGAGTGTTAGCGGCGTGGGGGTGGCGTGGGACGCGGGGAGGGAGGTGTCTGTGAGATGGGAAGGAGGCCTCGCGCTCCACAGGCTCCTGATGATAAGCGATTGCCCCAAATTCGAGGCATTTTCAGTATGGATAATATCTGATTTTGCACCAAAACAAAACACTCGTTTCACCTGTTCAATGTTCGTAATATTCTTTTAATTCAGTTTAAATATCACAACCTGGTCTTATTTATCATCTGCAGCCACCCGCGATCCAGCCTCACATGTCTAGAACGTTCTTTCTCTTCACCCGCAGTTTTCTGTCTGTCGTTTGAAGTTGGAAGGCATAGCAGTGATGCTGCAGTTCATAAACCTCAGCGGGAGGCCTCGCGCCTGCCGCTGTACGCTGGCTCGTTATGTCCGCCCCCTTGCTTCCATCTCGCAGCCTTTGGCGGGCGGAGCCCGTTCCGCTCCTGACCCCGCTGCAATGTTGCATGGCATGGACTGTGGATCTGATCTGGAGGTCTGCAAATACATATTCTGCACGGTACACCGATGCTAAGGCCCCACCCCGTACTTTGCCGTCGTTTTAGAGATAAGATAATTCAATCAACAGATATACCAAAAGGTAAATATGGCCAAAAGGTATGTGACTCCCTGGAATGGGATCAAATCCACTGGACAGGGGCAGGCTCACAGGGACAATGGCCCCAGCTGAAAGCTGGACTTTTGAGTGCCCCCTCTCTTGTCACTCACCAATTCAGAACCTATCATTGTCTAATTATTAGATTTGTCCCTCTGTATGAAATATGGTGCCTCTTACAGGGG
>JAODLD010000001.1:48202208-48225183 GCA_026781065.1 Mormyrops boulengeri
TTTTTGAAATTTGGTGCCTCTTCCACCCCCCCCCCCCACCTTAAAAAATTCTAGAACCCCCCCCCCTGCTGCCCTTGCCAGCAGAGGGAATGTTTAGCACCCTTTTAGGGTGTCAGCGTAACTCCGCTTTGAAGCTGAGAGCTCCAAATGAGCAGTGGGGGTAGAGAGGGACCAGGACGCGAGTGTTACCGTAGCGTTTGTATCCTAGCGATAAGCTCCTCGCTGCAGTTGCCCCCCAGTGACTCCAGAGTGCTGCTCACATATCAAGGGCAAACAGCACTTATTATGAATAATGAATTGTAACTTTTTTTCCTCCTGTCTTCAACCACATAACTGAAGGAGAAAGGCATACATGAATAAAGAATTATAACCAAAAACAGCTTCTACTCCAAAGACGTCTGCTCACAACAAAACACCAAAATGCTACTTGGTGATGCAAAGACTTGAAATAAATTCCTGTGAACAGCCTTCCCTGGGTCATTAAATTGGACACAGAAAAACAAAAAAGCAAACGAAACGGACGTGGACTAGAAATCCACTAATTGGTTTACTTTGTCGATTAAATGTGACACATGTCAACATTTTCACCTAAATGAGAGTCTTTGTGTAATTTTGGCAGACCTATAGATTTCTGACATGTAAAAATGACACTTGAGTTAGCACCGGGCTTGGCTATACCTTATGGTTTTATTTTACAGTAAATGTTACCACTGATGCCACTTAAATAAGAGGAAGCTCATATCGGGATGGGCTCATTTCTAGTATAATTAGTGTTCACTTATGTGATTATCAGCACATTATACATATGCAGATGCAGTCATAAAGACAACATAGTTATGGTTTAAAAGGCTGTGGGGGGACTGTTCACAAATCACCTCCAACAAGAGGGGCTGTAGCTTTCCGGTACTTTCCGGACCCTGAAATCCTCCGAAAGCTTTTTGAAGGACCATGCTGTTCAGATTCATGCACTAGCAAGCAGCGTGTGATGCGGGTCACACTGTGGGCAGGGCGCCAGCCCATCACGGGGCATCCTGAGAAACTCGTTTGAACGTAGCATGTGGAAACCAAATGAAAAAAATATTGCCTGAGGATTTACGTGAGAGAGGAGCTCAGGAAAACAGGGTGAAAATACAGCTCTGGAAAAAATGAAGAGACCATAGCAAAATTTTCTGTTTCACTCATTTCTCAGTTCATGGGTACGGGCCTGTGTGAAATATACATTTTTTTTGCAAACTCCAGCCTGGCTTTTCCCAGTTGCTCACTGGAGAAGGGCTTCTCACTTGCTTTATGGGACTTCAGTTCTGCTTCTAGGAGCCTGTTATGAATTGCCCTAGCAGTGCACTTCACACCACTAATGTTTCCCATTCTTTTTGAAGGTCACTTGAGGTCATCCTCCGACTTGGAGGCACTGCCACATAAGTTGACATCTTCTCTGTCAGTGGAAAGATGCTACCTGGCTGGATTTCGGTCATTCCCAGTGTCTCCTGTTTCATATTGTTCTTGTGTACTGCTGTCTAAGAAGCTTTCAGCTTGGAAGCAGCCTGCCGCACAGTGTAGCCCTCTGCCAGCATAACCAGGGTTAAACCAGGATTTAAAAATGCAGATTTTTAAACTATGTAGAGTGGTCTCTTAATTTCTTCCAGAGCTGCGTGATCCATTATCATGCCTGACACATTCCAGTGCTTTTACACAGCAGCTGGAGTCAGACTGGGGGGCTGATTGGTTATTTATGCCACTCTTTATTAATTTTTTAATTGATGTGGGAGGAAAAGCTGTCATTCATTTAACACAGCTGTTGCTTTAAAATAACTGGGCCTGCTTTGTTGCGTTTGAGATGAGAAACGGCTCGCGTGCGGCGTTTCGAGGCCGCTGGTACGTGCCTGCGTGCGCGGGTGACTTTAATGAGCAAACCTGATCCTCCTAATGGCTTAAAAACCCACTGTCGTTGTTTGCCTTTGTTTCAGATTTGCATCTTTTTTAAAAACTTGTAACGACTCGATAGCATCTTAATTTCTCACTTGATGCACTCTGCTGGCAACAGATGTCGCGCAGCGCTAATGAGGACAGCGGAGCTCCTGGCCCGGAACGGAGAGAAGGTAGAGGTCAGGAGCTGGATCCCTGAACATCTTAGTGCCTAAGCTGCCATGTGACAGACTGAGGGTGATACAATGGAAGCGGAATAGGGTGTGAGTTTCTCAATCCGGTCCTCGAGGACCCCCAGACAGTCCACTTTTTTGCTCCCTCCCTGCTCCCAGCATACCTGTACCAGGTATTTGGCATTCTTGATTGGCTGGGAGCTGGGAGGGAGCAAAATGTGAACTGTCTGGGGGTCCCCAACAGCTGAGTTGTGAAACACTGCTAACATTGGTTAATGAGTAGAGCAGGGGAGAGAGAGGGAGAAAGAGAGAGAGAGAGGTGAAAGCTAACTAGTCTCCTTGCTGTCCTTGGGCCCATATCTGTGACCCTAAACCTTCAATAGTCTCAAAAGAATGATTCCATCTGGAAGCAGATGGGGTGAACAGCATATAAAATGTGGCCATAAATGGGGAGGTGGGGGGGGGGAGTCAGGAGTTTGCTCCTTGGAGGAGGGACTTAAATTCAGATGAGGACAATCTGGTGGACATTGCAGTCTGTTTAATGTTCCCTGAGTTGAAAAACTACTGAGGCAACTTTTTAGGAGCTAATTCTTGTGTGGATGGGTAGTGACTGTGGGAATGGGGGTTTAAATCTTAGTGGGGGCTGTCAACCAAAATATGGTGAGATGGGAGTCATAAAACCGCAGGTTTCTAAATCCAGGGGAGATACTTGTCGTGTGCCCCCGAGTGGATGAACCTATATCGATCTGCTACTCCTCCCCCCAGCCATCAGAGTGGGTAAATCTGAGAGCCTCCCCCCCCAGTCATTTCAAATGCATAATTAATGACCCCAACTTGGCAGAACGTGGTCAAGAGATACTCTGGAGGAGTTATGGGAGTAGGCCCGTTGGATGCGGATCCAATGCTCGCAAATAAACGTTTACGATTCTCTTGCTACTTAAGTGTGGACGCCTCTGTCCTTTGATACCGTGAAGCTGCGGTTACCACTACGTTTCCCAGCAAGCACCGTAAAACAAAAACCAGCTGCTTGACAACTTATTAATTTAAATGTACGTTTACGCAGAGGGCCGGGGCTTGCACATTGCAGGGATTTTGATGACTGCTGAATAAATCTCCATACATTTACATGAAAATGAAAGGTGCAATCTAAATAATCTACAAAGAAGCCAGTGTTTTATGAAAGAATATAATGTAGTTCTTCCCAATAAATAACGTGTCATGCACCATTTGAATAATTTAGTTCTCTGTTGTTTGTTTACTAGTTGAAGTCTCACCCCTCACCACCTGCCTGAGTGAGGAGGTATTAAACTGTGAATGGAGATTCTCATCCCAGCTTGTCTCTGTTATTGAAAACCCTTGGTTCTGGTCTGTATTCCTTTCCCAGTTCCTCATACCTCTCCAATACACATTTGTTAAACTACCTTCTACACATGCAAGTCGTGTTTATATATCGGAGGAATAGGGGCATTTTTGAGATGGCTGAGCTCTCTCGAACTCCGTTGATGAAGAGGAGCTTTGTCCAACAAGCAGGTAAGAGGATCACGACCTACCTGGGCCCTGAGGCAAGTGCAATCTGCAGTTTATCCACTACTGCAAGCTGTTTGTCTGCTTGAGTGGCGTTCATTTGCACACAGAACCTCACAGATAAGTCCTGCTGTAGTTTGAACCGAAAAACAGGTTCATTTACAACATATGGCTTGGCCGGTTAAAGTGCTATAACTGCGAACAGAAGGTTGCTGGTACGAATCCCAGCGCTGACAGAGTGATATTGTTTTGGGCCTTTGAGGGAGGCCCTTCACACTCCCCCCATCCCCAATTGCTCCAGGGACTGGCTCTACCTGCTATTTCCAAAAAAAAGTACACCACTTTGGATAAAAGCAGCCAGTAAATAAATTACATGTAATACGGTGATATATTTTGATCAAGCCCTACAGATTTCTCAAATGCAGAGGTGAACCTACAGCTTTACTTGAGCTAATCTTGCCCTTTGAAGTGCTTTCCAGCTCAGCACAGGCCTGACGGATCAAAATGCTTCTCAGAGTTGACGGCAAGCTGAGGTAGAGGACAAGAAGCACCGACCTGCGGGTTCAAAGAGCTCATACTGTAGGAGTCTGTGACTTTCACCACGGGTCACTGTGGACACTTTCCTGTTTTGTGTAATACCTGTGACCTACATAAATTTATAAAACACAAAACCTAATGTGTCACACCACATTTCAATCCTCAATCCCATAATCCTTTTCTTGGACTGAGAGGTGGGAGTTGCCTAACAGACACTTTATATTGCTTGTGTGTATTGCTAAATGAGCTAAAACTTGCAATGCAAGCGTTATAAATCTTTCTCTAAAAACTAGGTGGCACACTGATTCAATTGCCTCACAATACTAGGGGGTTTTGGGTACAATTCCTGCCCCTGAATTGGAATGTTTGTACATCATCACACCATCCAGTCAGAATGATGCATCATCAGTCTCAGTTACATGGCAGATTATTCAAACCTGGTATCTGTATCATGAAGCAAGATGTTTTTGGTTAGATAACTTGTTGGATTTAAGATTTGGATTTAACCCAAAAATCCAGCTTTGTACTACAGGCCCCAGACCTGCTTTTTTCTGCCTTTTTCAGGGCCCCTAGGCAAAGCTTTACTTGGGAGGCCCCCAACCAAGAAAATCCATGATCATTTCACTTGCTCTGCAAGGCAGGTAATTCAGGGGCCCCAGGCCGCTGCCTATTCTGCATATAGCTAGAGCCGGCCATGTTTCTGCTTCTACATTTTGATTTGACATATATGGTTTTATTTATTTTTGAATTATTTTTGAGATTTTGTAATTATGCTTATTTATAAACTAATGAATGGCTCATGTTTACCTGGCATTAATTGAAATATTTAACAACTTTCCTGCAGGGTGTCTGGACTGTGTCCTGCAGCTGTACCTGCACCCCCAGCTGGTCCCAAACATTGCTGCGCCCCACCGGTGCCAGATGGTGGGCCAGAACCACACAGTGACTCATCCAGCCACCGCCGCCGACCGAATGGATCATTTTGTCCTTTGAAAGAGCCTGTGAGATGTGCCTTGCATCAGAGCAAGAAGAATGGAAAATGACTTTTAGATGTTCAGCACAAAGCTGCCTTTTTGGCTCGATTTGTCACACGGAAAGATATTACAGCATGCTGCATATTCCCAGGTGTCTGCTAATATCAAATATGCATAATAACACTAATAACACTATTTTTAGTACCACTACAGCAGTCCCCTGGTCAAGTATGTCCAACTTATGGACAGCTCATACTTACAAAAGGATCTGCCATAAAGCCTATTATATTAAACATTCTCCTCCATGAATTGCCACCTTCTCGTGGTGGAGGGTTTTGTGTGCCTCCATGATCCTAGGAACCATGTTGTCTGGGGCAATTGCCCCTGGTATAGACTCCCAAAGCACATTGGTCCTTGGTGAGTGGCCAGACAGTTAAAACAGACTCCCTTGATGATTACGATAAAGGAGCATCTTACCCCACCCAGACTGGGGAGACCGGGGCTTTGCCCTGGAGGCAGGCCTGGGGCGGGAGCTTGAGGTCGAATACCTGGTGGCCGGACCTCCACCCATGGGGCCTGGCCGGACATAGCCCAAAAAAATACCATGGCTCTGCCCTCCGTTGGTCATCCTATTCACGGAACACTTGATTCACCCTCACAAGGATACTGGAGGGTTCATGGGAGTTTGCCCAACCAGTCTACATATGTTATGTGGACTTGGAAAGTGCATATGACCGTGTCCCTCCAGTATCCTTGTGAGGGTGAATCAAGTGTTGCTCCAGGAGTATGATGTACGGGGTCCATTTTTGCGGGCCATCAGATCTCTGTATGTAGAAATGGAGCGAGAGTTTGGTTCACATTGCCAGCAGTAAGTGAGACTCATTCCCGGTGGATGTTGGACTCCGCCAGGGCTGCCCTTTGTCACCGATTCTGTTCACAACATTTATGGACAGAATTTCTAGGTGTAGCTAAGGGGTGGAAGGGGTCTGGTTCAGGGGCCTCAGCTTTGCATATTTGCTTTTTGCAGATGATGTGATCCTGTTGGCGTCATCAGGCTGTGACCTGCAGCAGGTGTTTGCAGCTGTGAGGTGGCCGGGATGAGGATCAGCACCTCCAAGTCTAAGGCCATGGTTCTCGACTGGAAAAGGGTGGATAGCCCTCTACAGGTGGGGGTGGATAGCCCTCTACAGGTGGGGGTGGATAGCCCTCTACATGTGGGGGATGAGTTACTGCCTCAAGCAGAGGAGTATTTTGAAGTCTTGTTCACGAGTGACGGAAAAAGGGAGCGGGAGATTGACAGACGGATCGGTGCAGCGTTGGCAGTAATGCTGTTTTGGTGAAGAAGGAGCTGAGCCAGAAGGCAAAGCTTTCAATTTACCGGTCGATCTACATTCCTACCCTCACCTATGCTCATGAGCTCTGGATAGTGACTATAAGAATGAGACTGCGGATACAAGCAGCCAAAATGAGCATATTCCACAAGGTGGCTGGGCTCAGCCTTAGAGGTAGGGTGAGGAGCTCAGACATTCCGGAGGGCCTCAAAGAAGAGTCGTTGCTCCTCCGCATCGAAAAGAGCCAGTTGAGGTGGTTTGTGCATCTATCTAGGATCCCTCCTGCACGGCTCCCTAGGGAGGTGCCTTGGGCATGTCCGACTGCGAGGAGGCCCCAGGGCAGACCCAGGACACGCTGGAGAGATTATATCTCTCGGCTGGCCTGGGAATGCCTTGGTATTCCCCTGGTGGAGCTGGGGGAGGTGGCTGGTGAGAAGGAGGTCTGGGTATCCCTGCTAAGACTGCTGGCCCACCACCCTGAGTTAAATACATTACTCATAATAATGAATACAGACACGACTCTGTGATGCTTGTGAAAACATTGCACATCCTCAGCTCGAGGTACAGTACAGTATATAATAAATATATAATATATACAAAATATAAATATATACTAGAAACTAAGACAAACATTTAACTGAATGACGCTGAATATGAATCATATGTACATGTACAATAATAATAATAATAATAATAATAATAATAATAATAATATATTAAACTATCAAATTCACATTCTCATTTTTTTGGAATCACAAGATTCAAATAAAATTTTATTCAAATCACTCAAGAGAATATCTCTGGCTTAGCTCAGGTTGTGATCTTTTTTTTGCTTTTTTTCTTTTTGACATAGCCGTTCGAGCAGGCAGAAGCACCGACCATAGATGCTACCCCGTCATGTCACATGGCATATCCGCATAGTGTCGTTGACCAGCACGTCCTGCTTGGAACGGTGCAGGAACTATGCATTCAATACAGCTCCGTGCCTCCATTTTCACAGCCAGAGTAACGTGGAGGCGTCGTCGGCCTATTACTCATGTTCTGTCACAGTCCCACACACTAACAGCGCTATGAAATAAATAAAAAGTAATACAGAAGCACGGTGGGGCCGGAACCCGCCAAAGCTGGCAGCCTAATGCCACTTTAATGGCCAGTCCAGGTAACGCCGGCAGCTTGGGGTATTAAAACTCGCCTCCCCATCTGTCTCAGTAAATAGTTAGTACTTTGGCCAAAGGAAGGCGATGCTAGAAGAGGACCTCCCCCCCCCCACCACACACACACACACTGTGGAGGAAGGCAGAGGCTGACTTACCAAAGACGTGCAGGAATAGCTCCTGCTCAGCCATGCCAGCCTTGTTGGAGGCCTTACAGGTGTAGGCCCCCCCATCGTCCTTCTGGATGCTGTGTACGGTGAGCGTGCTCCCCCTCCCTTTCAGGGTGTACTGGTCAGACTCCTCGAGCTGCTTCCCCCTCCTGGGCACAGACACACAAACACACACGGAGGCTTAGAAATCGTCACCGTCCCAGGGATACAGGCAAAAAGGTTGGCAATGGCAATCGGGAGACAAGAAGGAATACAGCTACTGGCTTTAGGGCAAAAGCACGACATTTTTTGTGTGTTTTTTTTTGACTGTCAGTTTCTGCCAGTTGGAAGCAGGAGTATGGCTAGCAGGCAGGGACATACAGAATGATATTTTAAGGAACTTCGGGGAAGGAAGCTCCTGTGTATTCTCTCTTGCGTTCTCCATATATAGCTGGTGGAGCTCATTTCAGCGAGACAAATGAACTCTGCAGGGAGTAGAGATCCCTGCGCAGTCAGAGGGATTCGCTATGGAACAGCAGCAGATGGGTATGTAATAAAATTCAAGTGTGCATCATTACAGATGAATCATAAATCAATTACAGTCATATATGCTAATATCCTCACGCCAGGTGTAGGTGTAATAACATTAAAAACAGGCACATTCTCGTGGCGATTTATAGAGCAATTGTAATGCTTTTTACATATTTATAAAGATAAGTATCTAATAAACAACAACCACACATATATACGAAATGCTCTATTTGTGTGTATTTCCTTCTATGAATAGTACATTCCATATACTATAATATATTTTTGGTGTGCACAAAGAAAGCTTTGCAAATGTATGAAAGTTTAGGAAGGATCAACTCTCTTTGTAATTCAGATGCATCTTGAAAACTTAATTAATTCCTTCGATAGTTAAACTTGCGTTGTCAGCCGCACACGGATGATTAGGACGGGTCTGATAATGTCAAGCGTGGACCACATGCTTGGACAGGTGCGGGAACGTCAGGTGTCCATAATAATTTGGGTCGGCATTCCGCCGGGACACGACGGGTCGGGTGTGAGAGTTTCAGGTGGGTACCATATGCTGGAACAGGTGTGCCTGCATCAGAGCCATATTGGGGTAAAAATGGGCATGCTTTTCCATAGTTTGGTTCTGACCGTAAGATAAGACTGAGAGTGTGGGAGAACACTGGGCTCTCTCTGTTTAAGGTCGAATTATATATCAGGTATATACTGTATGGAATATCTACTTCAGGAATGATCTGGAAAATTTCCCCCTACATTCTCCACTCACCTGTGCCATGTGATGTCTGGGTCGGGCGATCCGTATGCCCGGCAGGTGAAAGTCACCGACTCGTGGTAATCTGCCGTGGCATTGAAAGACTGCTGTGGCACAGACAGCACTGGCGGTACTGCGGGCAAGTGGACGGGTGAGAGAGAGACGTGGTTAGTCCATGAGCTGATCTCCAAAAACAAAACAATAACCCGAAACTAATAAGCCGGCAGCAGAGAGACGCGACCCCGCTGCCCTCTACTGTTAAAACACACAAACGCCTTCCGCCAAAATAACTTTATGGAATGCCATTTGATAAAATGAACTGCTTGCTGAAAGTGCACTAACACCAGGCCCGCGGATTGTCTTAGGCCCTTGATCCTGGATCGATGGTACCCCGCCACAGCACCCGGCTCAAAGCTCGTTGCATTTCCCAGACAAATGGACGTGGCACTGGGAGACTAAGTACCACTCGTGATCTGATCAATAATTAAATGTCATTTCTGAAAATGGCTTCTGTCGGACAGCTGCACAGATGCCTGATGACGGAATGAGCTTCTAACTGGCTCCAGCGGCATTCCCGTCTAAGGAACCTGCTGCGGCATTGCCAGACAACATACATCATGCCAACATATAAAATAACATGTGACCTCATATAAAATTGATGGAATACACTATATGTACGCGAGGTGCCACCAGTCTTGGGAGGTGGAGTCATGTGACTGCAATCACCCACAATGATTCGCTCCTTTTATATTTAATTCATGTATCTGTATTTTTTCTTCTTAATCTAAAGCGACTTACAGTAGAGGGAAGGTTTCATTTTTTTAACCTGCACGTCGAGCTACATGACAGATTATTATTATTTTTTTATTTAACCTCATCAGCAGACATGCAGCATGAAGTTCTCTGGTCTTTTGCATTCCATGGTTCTGTTCACCCACACAGGAGACCATGGTTCTTGTCAGTGTGTCAGTATACTTTTAAATCATGGTGTCACTGGGTGTCAGTGTATCCATGTTCTGGGGGGTTAAGCAGCATTGCCCAGACCATATAAGCATCACACTGACTCTTTTGAACATGTGAATATGAGTAGCACTGGCCTGCCTCCTGAACGGAGTCCTGGCACAGGCAGGAAGTGGAAACAGGAAGTGGAAACTAGAAAAAATAGGAACAGGAAGTGGAACCAGGAATTAAACATTAAACTGGGGATTTCTCTGATGTACTCAGTGTCTTGACAGGAATAGGAAGTGAAAAATGGAAATGTAGACTATGTAGATTATGTATAAAATAGAATATGTACAGGCTTCGTCACATTTACCACACTAAGTCTACACTTACATACTACCACTTAGCGCTAGTATTCAAGGGTGTCCTGTCCCACAAAAAAGCCAAGCGCAACATGCTTGACATGCACTTTATCCACACTTTGGTAAGTACCGCATGGAAGCAGTCTTTGGCTTAGTATATAGAGCACAATGCACCGCATCAGTGATGACTGATGTTGACACTGAACATGAGGTATTCTGTTGGCTAATCCAATGACATCACATAGCCTGGGCTGCAATGAAGGACATCCCCAAACACAACCAACACAAATGACAACATAGTTGTGATGTAATTCTTGTTTACCTTTTCAGATATCAAATATGTCCCATTGGGCTCCCTGTGCACTTGAGCTCTTTCATACACTTGAATACTTTGTGTCTTAGGTCAACATATGTCATCAAAGTGTGTAGTATCTCAGTGCACGTGCCCATAAGTAGGGCAAATAGGATTAAGCCATAGACTCGATTTTGTAGAAAGTGGGAAACCAGAAGTAAAATTGAAATGAGAATGGGAAGTGAAAACTGGAAATGGAAACCGGCCATGAAAAGGGGGAAGGAAACATGAACAATTTATGAAACCTATGAAAAATCTGGTGAGTATAAATCTAGCAGAGAGGATGTGAAAGGAAGTGAAAGCGTAATATACTGTAGGTTACAGCTTGATACTTGACAAACTGGAAGTGAGAGAGGAAGACACTGTTGGTTACAGGGGAAACGGGAAGTCAAAGATGAAGGTGCTATAGGTTACAAGGGAAACGGCAAAGCAATGATACAATGAAGGTTACAAGGGAACCAGGAAATTACAGAGGAAGACACTGTAGAATACAGGGGAAACAAGAAATAGAAGATGAAGATGCTGCAGTTTAGAGTACTCTATCTACACAGAGTAATTCACATCTACATGGAAACAGGTGGAAAATTACAGATTTCATCCATCCATCCATTTTCCATACCCGTTTATCCAATGCTGGGTCACGGGGAGCGAAGCCTATCCCAGAGGCTACGGGGATAAAGCAGGGAATAACCCAGGAGTGAGTGCCAACCGGTCACGGGGCACACTCACCGGGCACACTCACAGGGCACACTCACCATTCATGCATACTTATTCACACCTATGAACAATTTGCCAACTACAGTTCACCTTAGCATGTAGTACACCCACACAACTCATGCTGACCAATATCACATAAGGCATCTATCTATAAAAATCCACTCATGGTTTGTTAATCACACCAGTCCATGCGTTGCATTACTTAACATCTGCTTCTGAGATCTTTACGCCCATATCTCTAACCACATCGATCTTTGAAAATTCCTAGTCTGGCAGTTATATTTTTTAGCACAATTTTGCAGAGCACTAGAACAGTCTAGAAAATTGCCTTCTATGAGCTATTGTATTAAAAAAATTATAGAGGGATAATTTAGAACAGAAGACTACTTTGTTAAAATGAAATACAAAATTTCATGTAATACACATTTATAAAATTTATACAAAAGTACATGTTTTATTCATATCCTGTTCCTAGTCTGATTTAGGCATTTTATTTAATCAGCTTACACACTGCTCTCTCTCTCTGTCTCTCTACAGTTCACATTTTCTACTAAATATTGCTACTGTTTACCGCACCTTAATAAAAGCAGGATGGCGCTGCCTGGTATGTATAGAGGTACTTAAATAACTGGCCAGATCATGGCAGGTTTCACGGGCAGTCAGATAAATAGCAAAAAGAAATTGAATTGCTCCAGCCTTTCAAAGTTATTCCATAGCTGAGGACAATGACTGAAGTAATTTTTCACAGAGCACCAGAGGTCAGCCATAGCAAATCCAATCATGACCATAAGAGTTCACATTTAGATCCGACCACACTGACTGGGAATGATGCACGATTAATCTGAATTATTAAATAAAGTAAACTGGCAGAACTGTCTTGGGCTTTCGTATCGGTACTGTGTTTAGGTTGGGGACTTTTTCCAGTGTTAAGTACTGATTCCTCAAAGGAGATGTGCAGGAGTGCAGATTCATACACAGAAGCTGTGCTATCAAGTGTTTAAATGTGTTTAAATAGAATCTTGGGCATGATCAGATCCTGAAACACAGTAAATAAGATTAGACATTAACAGTTGCATGAAACAAGTTACTTTAAAAATTAAATAAATAAAAAATCAAGGATAGATGTAATATTCTGCAGGCATGTGTCACAGATGACGACATACCTGCATTTACGTCCTCAACTCTAACCTTGAAAAGGTAAGACCAGAACAAGCTGATACAGTGAGCATCAAAGAGCTTGTTCCTTACAGATAAATAAATCCCCTCATCTTGAACACATTAAGAAAGTGACAAAGATGCCAGTAAAACTAATCAGTCGAAGGCTGGGGATGGCGGGGCTCAGCGCGGCAATGCGCTGACCTTGACTGCTTCGCTGTTACATCCTGAGCTTCTGTGTCCACATTGCATCACCTGCGGCGCACCTGGCTGCATCGCCTCGGCACAGCGTGTCGTACGCCCTGTCAGCTCTGATCAGCTGCCTCTGCTTCTCCATCTCGCCGCCTCCCGCCTGCTCGCTGGAGTGTGGGAGCGTCACCTCCGCTAACGTTTCCATGTTCTCCCTTTCCCCCTGCTTGCTCCGTCTGAAGATACGCGTCTCAGAAGTAACTCGACACTGGCTCAGCAGGTTAGGTTGCTGTGCCTGTGATTTGAAGGTTGCTGGTTCCAATCCCCTGACTACTAGAGTGATGTCACTGTCGGGCCCTTGAGCAAGGCCCCTAGCCCCCACTTATTCCAGAGATTATCTGACGAATGTGGGGCCCTTTGGCTGGGGCGGGGCTTGCCCCCCCTGTACTGCACATGACTGTAGACAATTACGAAAGAATAAACCTACTGATAGTTTTGCTACATAGTGATTGGCCTGTGCATGGCTTTGATAGGCTAGTGTTCCGATGCAGATTGAGTGCACACGCCGCAGTGGGAGACTTCAAAGGCACTGCACAACTTGCTAGCCAATGGTAAAATCAGGTCAGTTGAATACAGTTTAAACACTATGCTATCTAAGGTGATTTCCAAATGTAATTTAAGGTGGAGGGATTTGTCATAGCAAGTGAAATGAGTTGGGCTGTCCTTAGCTAGGGGTATAAATAATGTTAGCTAGCATAAAGGTTAACATAGTTAGCTAAATATGCAAGCTTATGGCGTTTATCAGACATTCGTATCGAAAGTGACTTCCATTATCCAAATACAGGGACAGTCTAACTCCATCACTACTTCTCTACATGCAGTGCAGTGTTGCAGTGTTTGATCAGTCAGTGCATGTGTCTTTAGATTTCTCATGTGCACAAGATCTTTCCATGATCTTTGATGATACACATGTAGTCTATCTATTGCCATTATTAAATTGTCTACTGGAAGATTTGAAAGATTGTAAACAGTTTTATCGTGATCTGCCAAGTGGTACCCCCAACAAAATGACTGGACCTAGATGTCCCCACCCCCAGTAGAAAAGTGCTGACTACGCCCCTGCCTTTGGGTGAAAACATCTGCTAAATAAATAAAATGTAAATTTAAGGACAGGTCTTCAGAGACTGATGTGTCCCAAATGAGCATCTTTGAGGTTTAGCGTGACAATAAATCATCTCTTGTGGGACAGGTGAGGTTTTGGCATTTACGTTTATGCATTCATAGAGATGATGCTTCTGCCTCACAGCTGCAGAGTGCAAAGGCATTATAAGGGCGTCCGAAAGAAACACCTGAGGTACCCTCCACGACGATCCTGCAGGATGTCCTTAAGAAGGCTCTAGGTAGGGATTTAGGAATATAGGAGAGTCAGGAGGGTCACCAGGGAATCCAATATATATCACAACATAAAATGGCAATATTATAGCAGTGAAGGGCATGGATTTCAACATGCTGACCTATTGCCTTCTCCTTAGGGGTGGTTTGTTTTTTTCGATAAGTCACTTGCCCCCTTAGTGTGTGTTTGGGGGGGGGGGGGATATGCAAATGCATGGTTTGAGTGGGGGTGAGCACTGCTGTTGCTCCTTCTCAGCCAAAGGTGTAGATTTGGGTATGAATGGTAGGGATGTGTCCTCACCAATATTATGGGAGTACTGTGTGTGTTTAATGGGGCGGGGGGTTTGGGGCTAATTTCGCCTCTACCAGTGCTGAAACCAAACGTGCTCTCAGTGGGTCGAGCTTTCCCATGGACAAAAACCCAAGGCCTGCGCTTCAGAGAAACTTGGCTCCTGGGGTTAGCAGTCTCCTGCACCCAAGGGTATTCTTCAGCACTTGGAAGGGAGCCATTAGCTACCCCAGTAGGCACACGGACATCATTCAGGGCTCAAACTATTGGCGTGAGGGGAAAACGACGCAACGTGGCCCCCAGATATGTTGTGATAAACCGTCCCTGGTGTGGTTATAGATGACTTTCCCGCTCAGGCGCAATTTTTCTGATACAGTCGCTGAGAAGGGCCATTTATCTGCTCTGAAGAAACTTAGAAAACCGGATGTCAAGTTATACAATTCCTCAGACTGAGGAAAGAACCAGAACATTCACAAACAACAATCACCTTCTCCGGGTGAATGACGAACAGAACGTCCATTTAGGGGTGGTACAAAAATGTATATATACAATGGAACATGTAATGCAGCAATCCCATATCTTAAATTATACTGTTATGAATTATGCAAACTCTATATCTCTGTTATCTCATTTATGTATTAAATAAGCAACAATTCAATTTTGCTTCATTCAGTAAGGATAACATTGCCTATTTTTGTTTTTAAAAATTTAAAATGTTATTTATAAAATGTAAGCTTATCGTTTAAATGGAAGACAAACGTTTGCAAAACCCCAATCATAGTTTACCCTTATAAATCATTTAAGATTAAGCTGATCTTTAAAGTGCAGCTTGTACTCATTTAGAAACGATTTCCTATTTAAATAATGTTTAGGCCCATGTCAGAGGGTCCGCAGGCAGCTCTCTACATGGAAACGCAAAGACAGCTTATTTTTCTGCATAAAAAGAAAACGTAACGTCTTGTAAAATGTCTCCTTTGTGCACTGGGGTTACATTCTTATTACGCCTGAGATTAAATTAATGATTTTTGCGTACGTTCAGGCCCTAAATGTCAGCCCATGTCCGTGCCGGCGCCTTCAGTAATCTTAATGAGTTGCGTAATGGGGACTCGGTTTACCATGGACAAATGTTTTGTAGGTAGAAAAAACAACCCTTTCTTTTTTTTCCGCATCTTTTATTGCTATTGGAAATTCACAGGCTGCTGCGTAGCCTCCCCTGAGATTCCCCAGCAACTGATCGATTAACCTTTGCATTTGGCGAACAACAATGCTAGGGTGGTACAGCTACTAAATTATAAATAAATAAAATAAAGAAGATGAAATGGTAATTGGGCATTCAATGGGCTTCTTGGAGTATAAATCATGGTTCTTTCGTTAATTGATAATTTGTTAATTGATAATTGCATCAGAATCAGAATTGCAATCAGAAGTTAAGACAGTCAAATTTATAATCTTTTAAAGATTTACCTTGATTTTTAAATTTTCTTTAACTTTGTCTGAATTTCCCATCTATTCTTTACAAGAGTAACAAATTTCCTCTCTGTCATTTCTATCTACTGACTTGAACGTTCTGGAAAATACTGGAATATTCTGGAATTCTGGAATATTCCAGGGCCGCTCAGAAATTCGGTCTTCAGAAGCACTCCTCTCGGCGCGATGCTTTAATGGCTAACATGTTAATGGGCAGCGATAGGCTTTACAGCGGGCACCTCCTGGCAGTTTCGTACAAGCTGCCCAAGACCCAGACAGATCTGTGAACCATGTACAACACGTTCTGCATGCCCTGTTCTGATCACCTGGACTTATTTCTACATTCACTGGCCTGGGACCAGCGGCATCTGGTAATCAGTAGTGATAGGAATAACAGCCCTATGAAGGGACCGGAACTAACGGCTCCTTTCCTTTCATGTGTGATCATAGTTCTTTATTTTTTTTCTTAGGGGGTGGGGCTTACTACTGTAGGTTCTAGGCTCTGTGGAATAATCACTGGGAAAATGACAGAGTAAGATTTGCATCAGATTCATCCTTAGATATCCTGCCAGGATAATTTCACTTTGTGGACTGTGTGGACTAGGCTTGGCTGCAGGAGGAAGCCACTTTGAATGGTGTGTTTACAAACAGCAGCCGACAAATCCAGCTCATTCTGCCCTTAAAGAACCTCTCATGACTGGCTGGTTCTCACTGTTCACGTAAAGAGGAGGGCTGTTGAATTGAATCAGATTACTCGCGAACGTAACAGCACTAGTAGTGAATGATGGTGGCACAATGTGTTTCCTTGTCCAGCTAAATCACTATCTGTAAGAAATTTTTTTTAAAAACAATTTTTTTTTGTGTGCCAGGCCAGGATGCTCATATGGAAGGCTCTGATTGGCTGTCACTGCGTTTTCTGTGATTTATGGATATTTCATAGTCACTCATGCCTCATCATTTCAGTGATCATTTCATGGATTGTTATAGCTGAGGCGGGCCGCCGGAGGGCCCCCTCCCTGGTTAAAAATCTCGAATGAGCGTTTGGACTCCAAATGCACATTTCGGGTTATTTGTTTCCCTGTCTGAGTGGCTGTTCGAGTGGCGAGGCCTTGGTGATGATTGTAAGTGCTGTCAATAGCAAACAGTGTTATTATTTTCTGGTTCTGATTCGTTTAGCAGCCAGATTCTGCAACTTGCCTATTAAATTACAGGCGCGGCGAAAACAACAATAAAAAAAGAGCGATAATAAAGTAAAAAAAAAACATGCACATGTACAATAAGGGTACAATGTGAGATGCAAAGGTGAGGGACTTGCAATTATTTGCCCATAAAATAAGGACGGATTGAGAATTAACCTGCTGAATAGGTTAATAGAGATTCACCCAGACAGAAGTGTTTGGCCCTGATGATAAGTGAAAACAAACAGCTGAACCCCACAGCAATAACGAAAATCTGTGTATCCACACCAGTGAATCGGCACAGGGATGACGGGTCCGTGTCACAGAAGACTTTCAAATCCATAAAACTCATATTTTTAAGCAGATTCTGCCAGCCATAAGCTCATTTGGGTGCCGACAATGTGAAAAATCCAATAGCATTGATTGGCTGTGTCAAAATCCCTCCAGAAACTTCTAAAAAATATATAATAATTGAATTCTCTGTCATCTTTGACTACTGTCGTAGGGTTTGACTGTGAAAATCATTACTGTTGTTTTAGGGTACCAATAATGTTCTTGGCTAAGAAAATATGAGAAAACAGAATAAAATACTCCCACTTCTCTGAGGATCTTGTATATCTTTGTGTTATCCTGCTGTAGATATATAAACATTGAGTGTGGTGTAAAATCATTATGATTTTTAAAACCTGCCTGGCTCTTTATTTTATTAGCTTCATAACCCTATCATCCATAGTATATTACATAACAGTATATTGTCATGCCTTTGACATGAAATATCTCCCCTCTCCCAAAGATGCAACTGCATACACCAAAACAGCAAGCACTGGGAGACCACATCAGCACAACCTGCAGGAGGATGGTGAGGACCTGGCTGAGAAGAGACCCGGCGAGTTGCAGCCGGTCCCCGTGTATGATGTCAACATGGCAACAGAACTCACCAATCAGGGCTGATTGTCTCTGTTACAGACACAGGAAGGGGCAGGTTTGTTGTTTCTCAGATGTTTCAAACTAAATAAATAGCTAGTGAGTAGAGTCAGAAGATCATAGCTAGCAAGGTGGTTAGCAGAACATGATGCTTCAGCATCTCCTAAATAAGAAACACATTAATATAATATTTAGTGCAGTGACTGTCTGTGGCCAACAGGGGCCATGCACACAAATGCATGGTTTGAATGTTGAGAAAAACAGCCCCCCCCCCTGAGGACAGGTGTAGCTTTGTGGGGTATTATGACTACAGAATGGTAACTCTGGGCCTGTGAGAGGTAACGTCAAGCAGCGGATGTCGTTACCCACGCACCCCCTTGATGCCACACTCACCGTTCACGACGAGGATGATGTCCCTGAAATCGATCTCTCCCCTGGCCTCCACACGCGCCTCACAGCGATACACCCCCTCATCCGTCTTGCTCACTTTGTGGATCTGCAGGTTGTTGTTGGCCAGAACCTGAAATCGATCTGCCGGGGTGGGGGGGACACGGGAGAGATTGGAGGGTTGGCGCCGGGTATGGGGGCAGCATCTGCACTCGCGTAGCGTCATGCTGTGCTGATGGCCAGTCAACCTGCAGCTTTAGAGTTTATAATCCGACGGGTTAAACAATAATTTGTGATGTTCTAGGTGTGAAAAGCCACCTAAAATGGCCATTTGACACATGAAAGGTTTCGTGCGTTTTGTCATTACTACAAAATTTTAACCAAATGACTTGGTCACGGTTTGTGGACAGGAGGGGAAAACAGTTAAGCAACTGAAATGCAACTTGAGAAGAGCCAGCTGGTCTTTGCAGAAGCTCTACATCTGCACTGAAGACCAAAATAGGGAAGACTGTCTGTCTGTCTGTCTGCCTGCTTGTCTGTCTGTCTGTCTGCTTGTCTGTCTGTCTCTCTGTCTGTCTGTCAGCCTGTGTATCTAATCTGATATGCTACGTTCAGATGGTGGTTTAGAGAACATTATTAAGGACAACGTCTTTGCAAAATCTTGCAATTGTGCACGGCTCTGGTTTAGATGCCCGAGTTGTTCAGTTGTCCTCATTATATTTTATTTTTATTATCCCATGTTTTTTTCACGTTGAAACTGTGCTTTTCTCTTTGTGCTGCACAGGTTCCTTGAGCAGACAGAGGGGGGTGTGATGCTGCTCCCTGAGAGCGCAAATGCCGCTTTGCCTTGAGGGCTCGGAGATCAGTGGCGTACTCATCTGTTTGCTCAAACAAAAAGCATAGATAACAGATTCCACTCTGGGCACAAAGAACGAATAGACAGCATGCTGCCTGGAGAGCAGGGCATGGGAGAAGAGCAGGGCCAAAGGAGGGGTGTAGGGGACTGGGAGGAGATCAGGGGGAGGAGAAGAGAGCATGAGTTCGGGAGGAGTGCAGGGGTAGGGGAGGAGAGCAGGGAACTGGCTGGAGAACACAGGCAAGAGAGGGGAGCAGGGCACCATGAGGAGATCAGGGGATGAGGAAGAGATCAGGGGACTGGGAGGAGTGCAGGGGTAGGAGAGGAGGGCAGGGAACTGACAGAAGAGCAGAGGCAGGAGAGGAGAGCAAGGGACCAGGAGGAGATCAGGAGATGAGGAGGAGATGAAGGTACTGGCAGGAGTGTAGGGGAACAGGAGGAGAACAGGGGCAGGGAGGAAAATGGCGGTGCTAAAGGAGCCTGGTCATCATGACATTTCCGTCATAAAGCACGGTCCTTGGTACGTAATATTGGCATGTAATATTGGTGCCTAACATTGGTGTATAACATCGGCGCGTAACATCGGCGCGTAACATCAGCGCGTAACATCGGCGCGTAACATTGGCGCATATGCAGGATGAGTATGAAAGGCGCCCTGTCAGTGGGGATTATCAGGCCACGATCAGCATCATGGGGTCTGACACGATAACCATTCACAAGGCATCATCTGACGGTTGGAAGAAAGACGTTTACAGGTCCACGCAAATGACTTAATATAACACACTTAATTCAGTTGTCAGTCTGCAACTTAATGCTGTCATTCTATCTTTGACACACACAGGAAGTGTTTATTAATGCAATTTGTGACATGAGATGCCTTGTCACAGAATCTGAATTTGCGTAGCAATGTGAATATGCATGTCCCAGGAGATGATCGTGTATCGTCATGGCAACGTGGCGGGGGGGCTCACCTTGGTGGGCAGCAGTGATCTCCATGTTGTTGTAGTACCAGGACACCATGGGCACAGGCGAGCTGGTGACGTCGCACACCACCTCAGTCACCTCCCCCTGCCGGAACTCCTGGGGTGACGGAACCTCCCGGAAGGTCAGCCTCTCTGTAGCACAGGCATATGGATGCACAGGGTCAGGCAGACTGTCCTTGACAGTCCTGCAACTCGGCGTCCTCCGGCAGCAGCGGAGAAGACGGGAAACATCACAGTCTGCACTCGTGCATTATGGACTTGAACCATTTAAATTTCCCATTTTACTTTGGTCGCTTCTGCTAGACAAAACAAAAAGAAATTAGCATAAAAGCTCAGAGAAGCGATCAGCATCGCATTAAAAAATGTGGCTGGCCCATAGGCTCTGAGTGCGACCCCCTGGGACGTTGTATTAGTCGTCTGCAGGCAGGAGGTCCAGGAAAAAACACTAAATAAAAACCACAGGAATGCGACTGCTTCCCCCTACGTCTTGTCGCTTGTTTACGATGCCAGCGTTGTACAAGGTGGTCTCCAGGTTTGGAGGGATGGTGCTCTCCTCATCGCTTTGCAAAGTGGAGGAGGAAACAGGTGGCTGGCAGTATGCTCGTGAGAAGGGAGGGGGGGTGAGATAACACCGGGATGAGATAGGATGGCGCCCTCTTCAGGTTGGTCACCTGTCAGCAGTATCACAAATCACAGCCGTGCAGCTGAGCCTCTGACAGCAGGGCAGAATGCAACAGAGCCGTCTGCCAGGCCTACCAGCTTCACCAGGACTACTTTGCGGTGGCTGTTGAAAAGCCTTTGCCTAAGAGGGCATTTCCCTTAAGCATTAAAATATTCTGCGTCAGTGGTGACCCCAGCAGTGAGAAGGTTTAACTAGCATCACCCTATTTCCTGAACAACTCTCGTTGTCTGTGTCATGTGACATTTCTCTTTACATATCTTGAAGGCTTTTCTTGTATGGTGTGTGGCTTAGCAGGTTACGTCTCTGCGTCTGTGATCGGAAGGTTGCTGGATCAAATATCAGTGTTGGTGAAATGATGTCACCACTGCGTCTTTGAACAAGGCCCCTAACGTCCAGTGGCTCCAGGGACTGTCTGGCCCTGCCTTCTCAGAAATGTATGTTACTTTGGATAAAAGTGTGTGCTACATGAATACCCCACCTGCCCCCACTAAGGACTCTGAATCTCCTTAATCTAAAACACCAGTAGACACCAAAATTCGCTGCAGCTCTCCTTTGTTTTCAACTGCGTTGTTTTCATTCAGTTCCTACAAAAATATTCATACGTGCTTTTAATTTAGCCTGCATGGTTACAATCCTCCTCGTGTGTTTTCTTTTCATTTTCATCCGGTGTTTCCGTTTGCCCTTTCCATTCGCTTTGAGAGCGCACGGTAATTTAACGTGATAACGGTAAATGCGGTAACTCCACGGTTCTCTCTCCTTTGTGTGTTCTTAAATTGAAAGGGTGTGTTTGTGCGTGCACGTGCGTGCGTGAGCGTCCCCCCAAAACAGCTGCCTCATGGCTCGCACACTTAGAATCACATTCACATCAAGCGGATCTCCTGCCGCATCCAAACAAAGCATGGCCGACCTCAATTTGCCGCTCCCTGTAGTCGTGGTATCATTCTTCGGCAGGGACTGAAAACAAACATGGCCTTTCTCTTGTACGGGAGGGGGGAAAGGGTAGAAAACATCCAACAAAGATTGAACAGTCGGGGTTAGCTCAATCGATGAGGTGGATTGTGAGTACAACATAATGCCATGTTATGTGAATTCAATTAAGTCACATGTTGCCCTTATTACATATCTGCTGCTTTTCTCTATCTGGGTCCCTGACCAGGAGAAGCAGCAGGATGGACGAATAGATCATCCCTGATAAACAAATAGCTGACAAATGCCAACCTAATAACTTACTTTTTATGCTTAAGAATTCCACCCTGGGGTCAAAAAGTTTTATCTCATCTTATAAACGAATCAAGTTTTGAGTACATAATAATTTATAATACATAACAAAGCATTTTCCATAATTGTTATACATCCTGGTCCATATTTAACTAAACGTGCATATTTTCTGGGTGATAAAGCATGTGCTTTAATGTAAAGTTTAAAAACTGCAGCAAATGTCGGCTGGTGAGATAAGGTGCCAAAACGGACCGTGGGAGGGATTTTTGTGATCTGTCAATCATTTGCTGTTCAATGATGATAACCCCTGAGGGCAGGGCTTTGTAAGGCCCATTCCTCCCATGACTAATCATCCGAATAAAAAAGATTTTAAAGTTCCATTTTAAGATATTTGCCTTTTGTTCCTATGAGATCACAAATACACTGTTTCTGCAAGATGGCTGAATCCTGGCCTCTGTTTATAGTTTCTATAAATTCTCAGTGGGTTATTTTTCATGCACAACTTCCTTAAGTATCATCCATCCATCTTCTGAAACTGCTTGTGCTATTTAGGATTGCGGGGGGTCTGGAGCCAATCCCGGAGGCCACGAGTACAAGGCAGGGAACAACTCAGGATGAGGCGCCGACCCATAGCAAGGCACACTCACTGACCATTCACTCACACACGCAAACCTAAGGGCACTGTGGTACCTCCGATTAGCCTCCGCAGGTGTTTGGACTGGGGCGGGGGGGGGGGGGGGCCGGGGGTGCGGGGGGGGGCCGGCCGGGGGGGGGGGGGCAGCGGGGCAGCGGGGCCCCGGGCACCCCCCCCCCCACCCGCCCCCCCCCGGCC